>CM029539.1:27541387-27843887 GCA_017141395.1 Laodelphax striatellus
GTGCGATTTACGTCAAATAATGCTTGAAAGTTTGCGTCAACTTTGACCTACAGTCAATTGGTTGATGTGTCTGTATTCATGTTCTATCTTATTCGCTTCAAACTCCTTATTGTTGACTTCGCATGTCTCAACAAACACGTTTGTGCATATTTCTCCTTCTTACTTTATGGCTGCTATTTTGTTGCTATATTTTCTCAATAATTGAAGCATTATTTATAGAAATCTAATGGTTTAGACGAGACATCCATGTTTGTAAACTTTCAGCGACCTTACTGTCTTATTCAAACTAGCTAGCGCGGTTTGGAATAATATTTTGATTTCAGAAAGCTTGCTGAATCGTCTACTCTTGGATGGTTTCCAGCAAAACTGAAATCTAAATGACAAACGGTTTTTGAATTTTTTTTTTAGACATTTGGTGACAGTTGCTAATAACAAAGATGGCAGATTTTTTAAATCGTATTCCAATTAAATTTGCTGGAATCATTGTACAATTGAACAGCTTTTTGTTTCATATTGATTCTTGAACAAAGAATTTTTGAATTTAATTATTGAAGTGATTAAAAATCTAAAGAAGAGTTCATTCGTCTGTTCTGCGTCTCGAATTAAATTAGACTGAAATTTATCATAAAATTAGAACAAAATATCATGTTATCTCCGTAATGTGTTACCATTTGACCTCAGTCGTACTGATAAGAATACCCTTTATTAAATACGATAATTTGGTACAATGATCGGAAAAACCACAAGCGCAAATTTAATGGAAAATACTGATCGAATTGATTTGTATTTCATTAATTATAGCCTAGATAGCAGTATTTCATTCATTGGGTAGGTTGTTCCATAAAGCATAATAAGGAATTATTTGTTTCAAAAATTATAAACGATATTCCTTCTCCAGAAATGTGTTCTATGTAAAATGATCTTGGTGTTATAGAACAGCAATGAGTTTAAGTTGGCTCTGAAGTGAAAAAAAAAACTAAAAAAAAAAAAATTATAAGTCTCATAACACATCATGTTTGGAAAATGAAGATTTAATTTCACTTCATTTCGAAAAATGAAATTTACGAATTAATCATCTTGTTTTGTTGCCAAGCCAGAAATGCAATCTTGATCTTCGTTGAAAATTCGCCATTTTCATTTGCAAAACAGCTCTCTTCTGAAATCATCGCAACCCTATCCCTCTTTCAATCCCCTCCACATTGCCTGAGGGTATTTCGGTTTTGTTCTTCTCCCCTTTCTAAGGATTCTCCAAATAGCTACTCCACCACATCGTTCAAACCAACCCCTTGTCAGCCTTCCAAATAATGTAAGTTACACTGTAGAATGGGTGGTAGAAAGCAATGTTGGTTTTATTAAACTGTCTCTCTCAGGTTCAGCATAGATTCATAGAAGACTAGTTATATATTTTTTTCACTTATGTTTTTTTACTCACCGTCAGCTTCATATTGTCGTCATTATTGTGGTCATATTCTCTTTCCTTTTCTGTCTACTTATCTTCTATGCCTCATTAGTGCACTCGCTCTCTCACTCTCTCTGTCTCATGGAATGAATCCCTATCACATTATCTTCGCATCGTATTCTGATGTATTGATTAATTTGTTCTGAGTTTTTATTTCAAATTCATAGAATAATAATGTTTATAACTATCGTCATCTAGAATATAATGTAGAGATATTTTGTTATCTAAATGAATAACGAACAACTACTTGAATAACTAAATGTTATCTAGAATCTAATCTTATCTTTGTATCTATTATAAACACAAATACTGCCAGAACATCACCTTCCTCAATACAAAATTGAATGTACTTTTCATTCACAATACTACGACTATAATTTCAGGTATTGTTTCAAAGTCAACTGTCTTTGAATGCTCTCCAGTATAAATAAAATTTACACACTCACTTCCTCAATTCTCCAATTCCGTTTTCCCCTTCATTCATCTCCTTCTATTCCACTCATTCCCCAAATTCTATGTTCCTTCTTCGCCTATCACTCCCATATTCATTCCACTTTTTTAATCACTCGTCAATTCTGTTTGTCGTTCCTTGTTCGTTCCTCTTTCCATTCACACATTCCCTTTCAACTCTGTTCCACTTTCCACCATTGTTGTCGGGTATAAATAAACACTGGATGTGCTCTAATAGAGGAAGTGAGGTGGCTGGCTTGCCCCCCCCCCCACATATATCCCCGTATTTGCTCACTACTTACCATGTGTTTGCTCACTGCTTCTGGCACTCACTTCTTCTCTCTCACTCTGAAATCACACAATATCACTCTTTCTCAAACACGCACTATCACTCTCTCTCGTTGTCCCACTTTTTCTCTCTCTTTCTCTCTCTTTATTGTTTTTTCTCACTCACTCTCTCTCTCGTTCTTTCTCACTCTCACACATTCATCTTCTCTCCCACTCATTCCCCAAATTCTATGTTCCTTCTTCGCCTATCACTCCCATATTCAATCCACTCTTTTAATCACTCGTCAATTCTGTTTGTCGTTCCTTGTTCGTTCCTCTTTCCATTCACACATTCCCTTTCAACTCTGTTCCACTTTCCACCATTGTTGTCGGGTATAAATAAACACTGGATGTGCTCTAATAGGGGAAGTGAGGTGGCTGGCTTGCCTCCCCCCACATATATCCCCCTATTTGCTCACTACTTACCATGTGTTTGCTCACTGCTTCTGGCACTCACTACTTCTCACTCTCTCTCACACACTCTGTCACAAACACACATTATCACTCTTTCTCAAACACGCACTATCACTCTCTCTCGTTCGCCCACTCTTGCTCTCTCTCTCTCTATCTCGTTCTTTCTTACTCCCTCTCTCTCTCGTTCTTTCTCACTCTCACATTCATCTTCTATCCCTCATTCCCCAAATTCGATGTTCCTTCTTCGCCTATCACTCCCATATTCATTCAACTTTTTTAATCACTCGTCAATTCTGTTTGTCGTTCCTTGTTCGTTCCTCTTTCCATTCACACATTCCCTTTCAACTCTGTTCCACTTTCCACCATTGTTGTCGGGTATAAATAAACACTGGATGTGCTCTAATAGGGGAAGTGAGGTGGCTGGCTTGCCCCCCCCCCTCATGTATTCCCCTATTTGCTCACTACTTACCATGTGTTTGCTCACTGCTTCTGGCACTCACTACTTCTCTCTCTTGCTCTCTCTCTCACACTCTGAAAACACACACTATCACTCTTTATCAAACACGCACTATCATTCTCTCTCGTTTTATCTCACTCTCTCTTTCTTGTTCTTTCTCACTCACTCTCTCTCTCGTTCTTTCTCACTCTCACACATTCATCTTCTATCCCACTCATTCCCCAAATTCTATGTTCCTTCTTCGCCTATCACTCCCATATTCAATCCACTCTTTTAATCACTCGTCAATTCTGTTTGTCGTTCCTTGTTCGTTCCTCTTTCCATTCACACATTCCCTTTCAAATCTGTTCCACTTTCCACCATTGTTGTCGGGTATAAATAAACACTGGATGTGCTCTAATAGGGGAAGTGAGGTGGCTGGTTTGCCCCCCCCCTCATATATCCCCCTATTTGCTCACTACTTACCATGTGTTGGTTCACTGCTTCTGGCACTCACTACTTCTCTCTCTCTCTCTCTCACACTCTGAAAACACACACTATCACTCTTTCTCAAACACGCACTATCACTCTCTCTCGTTCTCCCACTCTTTCTCTCTCTCTCTCTCTTTCTTGTTCTTTCTTACTCACTCTATCTCGTTCTTTCTCACTCTCACACTTTCTTTTCTCTCTCTCTCTCTCTATAGTAGTGCAGTGGAATGTTATCTATGTTGGTGTAGGGTAGTGCACACATGGGATACTGTTCTTATCGCATAACAGTTGGAATAGGAATAATTGGGAACTACTGTGTTTGAATTCGGTTTTAATATTTGTGTTGATATCGTTGTTGGGAATGGAATCTCGCCTCTTATCATCTCAAATAGATTGTCGAATGTGATCGAGGCTCGTTTGTAAATTGATTTCTAATTCGATTGGTGATATTGATGTTATTTGAATTTATTCTTACAAACACGTGAAAATAAGTTGGATTCATAGATTAATCTCAAACTATAATTATCCTCCTAAGTGCAAGTCAGACTTGTAAGTCAGTAGGTCCTTGGAAAACGTTCATTACATTCTGAAGCATTAACTAGTAATCTTACATCCTTGTCTACCGCATTACAACTGCTCATTACAAGATTGAAATACTTTTCCACCTGCCATGGAAATACAAGTATTACATCCATAATCGTGACTTAGCCTTGTGCCGAAGGTACCTATCATTCTCGAATTAAGCAGTCGTGGACACCTCTGTAATTATTAACTATTAAGTGCGATTTCATTAGAACATTCTAAATTGTTCTGCCAAGGATGCATGCGATTGTTTTGATGCAACTTCTTATGCAACGCTTGGTGGTGCAATTTGGTATCATCAGGTTTCCCACAATTGTGGCTTCTTTGAGAGAGTGAAAGAGGGAATCGGAGAGAGAGAGAGAGTGAGAGAGAGATGATTTTTTGTCATTGTTTCATCAGAATTAATTGCAGAGTTTCAATGGCTGTAGCGGGCACAACTAATTTGGGTTCTCAGTGACTAGAAGATGAGAGTTTCTTATGTAACCGACTTGGTGAGACGTCATTAGATGGTGACCTTGGGATCCAAACATATGTAGGCCAAATGGTGTTGAGTCTCATTTTCTTCGGTTAGTTTTTTCAAGGCTTTAGGCTTTTACTATCCACTAGTTCCCATCGTTTAGTGTGCTTGTAAACAGTTGGTTAGAGGATTAGAGCTATCAATTAAAAATTGTGATGTTTTATGATTAGTCCTTGAATTTTACAATGATAATATAGATATATTTGTTTTTTTAATGTTTGATGTACGAACAACTGGCCATTTGATTCAATGTTTGCAATAGTTCGGACCTTTTCGGAATAAAATTGTTCCAGTGGACGACTTGGCAAATTTCTAATGAGATAATAGTGGTTTATGCAATGGTTGTATTATGAGAGCCTTTGAACGACGTGTGAGATAGCGAGGTTAAAATATGAGCGGCAACGCCACTAAGGCTAGGCGTACACCGGTTAGTCAAGACAAGACAAGACTACGTTAGACACGTTTAGTCCCAGTAATTCACATACTTGCTTATGAAGCAGCACACACTGATGCAATGACTAATCAGAGTGTGTTGCTTCTTAAGCAACTATGTGAAGTACTGTGACTAAACGTGACTAATCTTTTCTTGTCTTGACTAACCGATGTACGCCCAGCCTAAGGTATCTCAAGAGTTGTTTAAAGGCTAAAATATAACCATTGCATACAACATTTTATCTACGGCCGACAAAAGACAATAATGTCTACGTCATCAATCTAAACTAACCTTGATTCAAACGACTATGTTCTATTTCAATGTATAGGTTAGGAAACAGATATATGTTACAGGTTCCAGTGTTTTAAAACTGGATCAAATTGAACCATGAACGTTTCATAATGTTCAATCCGTTTTATAATATCGTCATTACGATACAATTTTTCAAATTCCATTTCGAAAAACTACTGTTTCGATTCTATTTATGAAACTGTAATGATTGCGTTATAACATGGTCGTAGATGAATGTGTGAAAAGGTCAATGGAATTAATTTGATTCTATTCAATTTTTCACATCTGCTTCTTGCAAATGCATCATTGAGTGTTGATAAAGTCAATACATTTCGGTATACGCCTCCTTTTTCAAGCAAATGTTTCTCAATGTAACTCAATCTCCAGCATCCTAAACCAACAATATGATCTGGCATGTATCATCAGTCTGTTACAGTACAGCATTATCTCTGGAATTCAATTTGATCTGGCATATATCAACATCATATTATCATAATGGCAGATGTCTAACTCAAGATCCTTTTCAGCTGCAACTCTCTTGACGAGAGGAGGCGAACATCGTTTTCCAAAATGGCCGCTGATGGTGTGGGGGAGGGAGGCGTTGATGAAAGGGGAAGAGGTTAAATGTCGTGAAGGGTTTTGGGTTGGGAGAGGTAGGGGGAATCTCTAAAAGCCCCGAAAACAGAAGCAAATTGCCTAAACGTCCCTGATAGCGAAAGGCAAAAGCAGTACTCCGTCTAGTCAACGCTTCCAGATCACTGCTTACTACTTCTTCTTGTGCTTCTTTTCGTTTTACTTCTTCTTCTTTTTCTTCTTTTGTCCCTTCTTTTCTCTCTCCTTGTACTTCCCCTTCAAACTCAATTCTCTTTCGTATTCGCCTCCTACATCTTCTCATCCGTACTTCTAAATATATATTCACAAGAATCCCTCTTATCAATCTAATTATTGTCCTTCTTCTCTCCCTGCTTCTATTCTCCATCTGTTCGCTTCCTCAGCATCTCCTATCTGCTCTTATTGTTATTACTCTCGATATAGTACAGTAGTAACCAATTATTATTATTATGTTTTAATGTTTCCTTAGTCTTTCTTCTTCTTCTTCTTCTTGTTCTTCTTCTTATTCTTCTTCTTTCTCTTCTTCTTCTCCTTCTTCTTTATCTTCTTCTTCTTCTTCTTATTCTGCTTATTCTGCTTATTGAGTTATTATAGAAATGTGTATTTACGATATTTATAACCATTCCCGAAATCCCTTACTTGAAAAATATCGTTCAGAAGCATAATTCGCTAATCTTCAAAATTAAACAATAAACCATCCTCCATCAATTTCCTCTATCAATTTATATGGAGCTCAAAAATGTTGATGTATAATATTTGGATCATCATGTTACTGGCTATTTCACATGTCAACACAACTGAGTGAATGCGTTTTTAATAGTGAAAAATTTTCATGATATTCCAAAATTGTTTAGATCTTTTGACAGCCACTGAGTTTGGCGTTAATCAGGTTTAAATCTTTCAAACAAAAGAATGATCATGTTCAGTTGCCTACGTATAATCACCTCTAGAAGCTGGGATTAATCAGTATTTTTTCAACAGGCCAATCTTGTCTGTAAACTTACCCGGGGTGATTTTTTCTTGTCAAAGGCAGCTCTAGAGAGCCTACCTACGCTCTGTAGGTTTGAATCAAGATTACTATAGACACATTTTGTCTAGTAATCTTGGCTTTGAATCACAGTTTGTCAACAGGTCTTTTTACAGGATAAATCTGGGAAATGTTGTTGGTGTCAAAGGGAGGTTTAAAGTATCCTGGTTCCAATCACTTCTTGTGAACAGGTATTGTTTGCTGAATAATCTGTCTAGTAATCTTGGGTTTGAATCACAGTTTGTCAACAGGTCTTTTTACAGGATAAATCTGGAGAATTTTGTTGGTGTCAAAGGGAGGTTTAAAGTATCCTGGTTCCAATCACTTCTTGTGAACAGGTCTTGTTTGCTGAATAATCTGAGGCAAAAATTTTTTCGTGTCAAAGGAAGGCCTAAAGTATACTCACTTTCTGCAGGTTCCAATCACTTTTTGTGAACAGGTCTTGTTTGCTGAATAATCGCAAAATTTTGTTCGTGTCAAAGGAAGGCCTAAAGTATACTCACTTTCTGCAGGTTCCAATCACTTTTTGTGAACAGGTCCTGCGGGCTAATCTCTCTCGTTTTGCAACCAGCCTAGCTCTGTGTGTTTGATCGAAATTAGAAAAATTGGCAGAACAAAGTGCGCCTCGACTCGACCTCGGCATGTCCTACATATTCGTTCTGCTAGTTGGCTGGCACTCGTCACACATCAAATGCCTCCCAGATAAACTTTTGGCACTTTCAATTGATCTGCCCAGATTTATTTCCCGCTGCCAACTGCGACTCACATTAGATGGCTCTCTGTTGAATGAAACTGTCCATCAAGTTGGCTATAAAACGTTTATTGGGTGATTTTTTCAAGTTGTCTGATTCTATTTTAATGTTTATTTGATTTTGTCTGTTGGAAGTTGGTCGTTTAAAAATTGATTACTGTTTATTCGATTTTGTCCGTTGGAAGTTGGTCGATTATTTAAATTGTCTGTTCTAAGTTTATGGTTCTATTTTACGGTTCTATATTTACTGTTCTATTACAGTCTTCTCATTAAGTTAAGTCTCATTAAGTGTTACCTCGTCTTCCCTTCCATGAGATAAACAGTAGTTTGCAGTTTAGTTGTTTTGTAGCGTGAGAAGTACTAGCGTGAGCTAGTACAGCTATATAAATAAGTTTGTTTTATAAATAGCTATTATTGTTCGTTTAAAACATGTTGTGTCTTGCTAAAGCATAAGGCTAGGCGTACACCGGTTAGTCAAGACAAGACAAGACGAGATTAGTCACGTTTAATCACAGTTGCTTAATCACAATTCACATAGTTGCTTATGAAGCAGCACACACTGATGCAATGACTTATTGGTGTGTGTTGCTTCATAAGCAACTATGTGAAGTATTGTGACTAAACGTGACTAATCTCGTCTTGTCTTGTCTTGTCTTGACTAACCGGTGTACGCCTAGCCTAATTCGCTAACCTTTAAAATTAAACGAAAAACCATCAATTTCCTCTATCAGTTTATATGGAGCTCAAAAGTTTTGTAGTATAATTTGGATCATCATGTTACTGGCTATGACATCACAACTGAATGAATGGATTTTTATTAGTTAATAAAAACTCTATAAACTTCTAAATAAAATGTATAAACTTCTATCAGTTTTGAAAATTCATTTGTATGAGAGAATGATGAAAACCTTCCAGAAATACTGTACGTCATTGAATGAGTATGCTTTCAGTCTGGGGAACCTATCCTTGTCACTGCTAAAAGAAAAATAGTTGGTGCGTGTGTATGTGTGCGAGCTACATGGTCTGTGTGCTTTACTAATCTAGCGTATCATCCTAAATAGCACGTTTCGAAAGACGTACAAAGCTAGGGTACACACATGATGAGTGATGAAGGCGGGTGGGGGAATCTACCACTTTCAGGCGAACTTGAGTTTCAGCAATGGAAAAAGAAGAGTTCCCTCTTTTCAAACATCGCTGTCTCTCAATCGCCCTCTCTCTCTCTCTCTCCCCGAACCGAGAGCTAATGTTTGAATGAGACTCGAGTTTGGTTTTGTGTGTCGTCTTTCTTCTTCTACTTCTTCTTCCTATCTCCCTGTCCCCTTTTCTTGAAATTTTGAAATTGATCCCCTATATGCGCACAGCCGTTCCATTTCACATGGGGCTCAAGACACTGTACTGCCACTCTTGTTTGAACTGTAAAATTGGGTTATGGAAACGGTTCTTTATCTAATACTGGGATTTCGGATAATATTATCGAATATTAAGACTGAATGCTGAATAGTGGCGAAGCGTGGAATACCCGCCACAGATGCTGACACAACTCCATTTTTATTAATAGATCGAGATAGCGGTTACGGTTGTTACACCAATTTTTGTTATATAAACCTCGTTATGTAATTTTTGTTGTATTTTCCCTCTCAAGGATTGAAAGCTTTTCTAGTGTACATTGGTAACCATACTGCCCGAGTCTAAGCTCCATGCCCCTGACTGCTGAAGAGGAGAGGCGAAGAATACTATACTACTACACTACAGAAACCTGATTTCGATGATGTATTCCATTCCTCCGATATTTTGCACGACTATTCCCGTATTAGCCTCTTATATTTATTTTTATTACTATCATTATCTTATTATTTACTCACATCTCTTCAAATTTGTTTAATTTATTAACATAGTGCTAATTCATTTTGTATTTTGTTTCATTCGATAATTTTGATGTTTCTTCGAATTTTCCATAACAAATTTCTCTTTTTTCTGTTACAGGTGAGTGTTGGTCGAAAGTTTTACTAAATACACATATCAAACAACGTGAGTAAGTTGGCAATACGTTTTTAGTCATGCTTTTTATTACTTGACAATTTAGATCCTACAGATATAGAGTACTATATTTTGATCCCATTGATTTTGAGTTGATTTCAATAATTTAAAGCATTATTTATAGCTATCTAGTCGAATAGCATTACATAACAGACCCTATTTTCGTAATTTTCCTAGTGTTATTCCAAATTTCCTTGTTCAACATGGAATTTCAATGAACAGAAGTAGAATTTATAATGAATATAGTGTATTAATTTCTGGAGTTATTGCTGCATTATTAATTTCAATTGGCTTGCTAATGATGTCATCAAGTTTGCGGATGAACATTTTATTCAAATGAGGTCATCAAGTATGGTGTTTGCATTGTGATGCATATTGATTATTATCAATGAAACCATGACTGGCATTTATTTGCATATGACAGGTATGAGTAGTGAATAATTTACTCATGTTATGATAGTGACTCAGTATCAACCTCTCCATGAATATGTAAGCTTTCAATTACAGAAATTCTTATTGAATAAACGTGACTGATGAATGATTAATCAAGTTTTTATCAATGAGAAGTTACTACTAATGATTTATGCGGATGTATTTTTAGGATAGCTGTTTGAATTTGATTTTTTATCAATGGGAAGTGAATTTTTGTTTTCATTTTGAGACACGTTTTACTATGTTGATGATTACTGTTTTGTCAAGGAAGATTTGTGATAATTGACTATCTATTACCAATGTCTCAGTTCATTTCTAAAGTACTTGTGATTAGTCACAAACAGTTAGGAAGCTGAGTTTAAACTGTGCATGTTTAATAGCTCTGCCAGTTCCGCATTGATCACTATGGAATTGTTTAAAGTTCATTTGAAAATTACGTCATCTCCAAATAATAGAATAAAGGGAGGTGTTTAGTAGACGTTTTTCCAGGTGTTGAGTTTTAGTTTAGATTTTAATGAATAGTGCTTGAATTTGTGGTGGAAATACTATTAGAAATGTTGTTATTTATCAAGTCAACTGGGACCATCTTGTTTTTCAGCTCATGTAGTACCTTTTTCTAAACGATATAACCTATAACCCTATAACCCCATAAGTATTATCAGTAAGAAACTTATTATCTGTTCAGCATCTGGTCGGTTGTAAAGGGAATAACAACTCTTATTGCTGATTCAATTCTGAACTAAATGACTTCTGAGATTTGTAGACGCATCATCTTTGATATAATCTCTATTGGTTGAGATTTTTCTTTGGTTGGATGTTTTCCCATAGGGATCTTGAGATAGATAGCGACCTCTTCCCATGAACATAACAAATCAAGAAAGTAGTTTGATGGCTCTTTTAGAACTTCATTTCTTCAGGGAATACATCACTTCATATCTCTCTGTATATAATAATGATTCCCATCCCACAAGTGCAATAAGAACTTTTGCCCACTGGATGCACCATGCATGTGCAATATTCCTATGAACTTTGAATGCATTTCACACACTGGATGCTCTCATGCATGTGCAAATTTCCCCCGGAACTAGCAGTGTTAATTCGCAATGGTATTACTCCCTCATGAAGTTCCCAGTGAATAGAAATCACCCCGTTTGTTAACAACTAGCAGAGGGACAGGGAATTGCTTTTTACACTCCGACTAACCCAGTCAATGCTAATAGGCACTCGAAAGGCTTTGAGTTTGAATTCAATTTTAGAGGAAGTTGGAAGCCTAATTCTGGAACACGAGAGATAGAGAAGAGAGAGAGAGAGAGAGAGAAAGATACAGTTCGCGAGTGAGAGAGATGAAGAAATAGAAATAAAATAGAATGAAACTGATATTTTTGTTGTTGAAAAGAAACAAAATGGAAATCTAAACGAGATACACTAGCTTTCATTTAAAATATTTCAAATTCATTTAATTTATTCACATACCATTTCCATAAAAAAGACGAAAATAGTACGAAACAAAGATTAAATACAATTTAAAACAGTAATCTCATTGAAAATCGTGTTGAGGCACCATAATAATTATTGAAAAAAAATATTGTAAAGTGGTTCTCTTTATTCAGAGAAACGTCGGAAAAATACTTGAATAGCATTGAAAATGCTAGAATTTGTTTATAATCTTTTTTTAAAAAGTTTTTGCAATTATTGATATTGTTTCTAAAATTTGATTGAAGACGGACAATTTCACTGAATCACGGCTTAGCAATGCTTAAAAGCTTAGATAACAAAAGATAGGGGGAAAATAGAAGACAAGTAATAAAAGAATGGAGCAAATAGTAATAAACAAAAGAATAAAACAATTGGAAGAACAGGTGGAAGGGCAAAAATACAACCAGCACTTAATCTGGAAACAAATAAAAAACATTTATATACTTGGAAATCCACGAAACGTTTTCTATTCAATTCAATAGGCTGCTGCTGGATTTATTAGTAAAAACAATACGCTGGATCTCGTTGAGAGACCTCTCTATTGAAACAAAACTTGACCTGGAAGTGCTTGTTGTGGGGGGGATGTTTAGGGGAGTGTTACGCCGATAAAGGACTATAGAAACCCCCTTGTTCAACCCCTCCCCCCGTCCCCTTCCCCGCACTGAAAAACCTCAAACAAACGACCCTTTTTTGTGTAAATTCTGCCCCCCCCCTCCACTACCTGGGGCTCCATGGGAAAGGATGATTCAATTAAGATTGAAATTGAATTCAGCTGCAAAAAAAACAATGTAAAATAATGATAAAAAAAACTCAGTAGAGCACACAACGTGTTCCATGTGCGGGAAAGGTTCAACATGATAAATATTCAACGTTTTACACACTATTCAGAATGCAATCAGGCCAGCCAAATGGTTAGAAAAAATGAAGCAGGAAAGGCGAACGAATAAAAATAAATTGAAATAGAACATATTGTGGGAAGCTGGCTAAACGCTCAAACGAAAACAGAACTATTGATGCAGAATGAAGAACAGGGGCTTCGGGAATTTTCTTATTAATTTTTTTGGTAGCCTTGACTTCTATTCTCAGAACCACTGACATTGAACAGCAATATAACGCTGCAGCAATACAGCTTCCTACCATTGCTGGAAAGATCTACTGTAAAAGTGGTGCGCTTCTTGATATGAAAGACAAATTAGAAGCTCCAAAATCAAATTTAATCTAGGAGGACAAGACATGTTACTAACCACTAGTAAAAAGAAAAGTATAACTAATGAAGGTGATAAATTAATAAAGGGATTTTGGTGCCTCAAATGAAGATCTAAAATGCTTCAACACAATTTTTACTGAGAATACTATAATATGATATTCATACAACTACACTGTTACTGATTAGTATTTTATAAATGTTTGGAGCAGTATGGATCTCTATACTATGTTGGCTGCAAGTAGGAAATATAATCCTTCCATATTAACCCCTGACCTTTCTGACAGTGATAAGAGGAAGGAGAAGAAGAAGGAGAAGAAGAAGAAAAAAGGAAAAGGAAGAAAGAGGAAGAAGATGAAGTGGGAGAAGAAGAATAAGAAGAATTTGTCGAAGGACCAGCTTAGCTACTGAGCTTGCAAGACCATGTTCAAAAGATTTACAAGATTGGAATCTTGGAGCTTGAGATTAGATTCTACAGCCTACTAGAGTACTGTCTTGTAGAATGGATATGTATACGTTTTGATCGGATACAATATACATATATTGTTATATATACGTATTGTATACATGTGTCTGTATAGTACTAACACTTCCCTTCCATTCTATAAGGATTCAGCCAGAGTACTTTATACAGGACGTCTATATAGCACTGTAGATACTTCCCTTCAGTCTGTAAGCAAGGTGGAAAGGTTATCAATTTCGATCAGTGCTTTGCTCTAGCCTCAGCAGCAGCTAGCTGTCAGGCCTAAGGGTCTAATATCCTTACACAGCCTCCTGCTCTGAGCTTATTAGTTAATTGAGAAAGCCGTCGCCAGAGTGAAATGTCTATCGCAATTGATGACAGTGAACCTCCACAGTCGTGGGCGACCAAGCACTCCCCTTAATGGCTGACGTTCATTATTGTCAGCCGCCGAAACTAATTTACCACTAGAAGACCACCGTATGTAGGTGCTGCCACATCTACTAATACAAATTTATTGGTGGCAGTGGTGGATGTAATGTAAATGTATATCGTAAACGTAAGTTTGAATGAAATGAATGTACGTGGGTGCAGCCAGAACCCAAATACAAAGGTCTGTTGTTGTTTACAGTACTGTAATTCGTAATCTGCAGGAAGAAAAGAGTGGTAACTCATGACCAGAGAGAATAGGAGTAAAATTACTTATTCTATACTCGTCTATAGTGTTCTTATTCTATACTCTCTGCCCTGCCCATGACAGATAGCCTGGTCTGAAAAGACCGTTAGAATAGAGCACAATTTTCTAATAAAATGTTTATTTACGTGCGTCCCTTGATTGTTTCTATCGGCAACAATATACAATGATTGAAATATGACATTCAATATACTCGTTATGTACGATATTATACTTACGATATTTTAATCGAATATTATAATCCTGGTTATAGTTAACATTGTGCTGTATCTTCATGATACGGCAGAATTCGAGCTTATAAACGTCCATTCTTGGAGAAGGATATACATATTTATAGAGAGAGGAGAGACTGATTATGAGAGAGTAGGCAACAAGAGAGTGGGGTAACTATTGGGGTAAACAGAAGTAACGGGAAATTTCAAGTTACGAAAATAGATGGAATGCCACGCCACAGCAGGCAAGCGATTTTAAACAAGAGCTGCTTATAACAGTAGTTGAAGGGGGCTGATATTGTTGAATGTGGGGGAGGAATGAGTTGAGTTTACACTCTCACTGTTGAAGCAGTTTAGGCCAGCCATTACAACTCGAAATAGACATCCAGAAGACGAATTAGGAACATGGAGAAGAGGGGAAGTTGGGTAAAATGTTGGGTAAATATAAGAAGTTGAGTAAAAGAATGTGAAAAAGGTGAATGAGAAGTAAAGGAAGACAAAGTCGAAGAAGGGAAGCGATTGAGAGGTGAAAGAAGACGAAGAAGGAGAAAAGTATGGATTGACGAAGAAGAAGAAGAAGAAAACCAGGTAAGTGATGAGACGAAGAAAGGATAGAAAAAGTAGAATGGAAGAAGCAAGAGATGAAAAAAGGAAAAAGGGAGGAGTGGAGACGAGAATGATGGAATTTTAGATAGGAGAAAGATGAAGAAGAGGAGGAAAACGAAAATTCAGTAGTTGAGGATAAGGAAAAGACGTGGACGGATGCTTGAAGAAACAAGAGAATGATAATAAGAGAAAAAAGGGGGAAGGAGAATTTAGAAGAAGGAAAGAGTAAACGGAAACGGAGAAAGATAGGACAAGAATATGATGAATAGAGAGATGATGAGAATATGGTGGAGAAGTTGTTGACGAGAATAGAGAAGGTGGAATATAGAAGAATGAAGAAGTATAAGCAAGGATGGGAATTTGAAATTTTAGAGAAGATGAAAGAGAAAGGGAAGGAGAAGACAGAGAAGAGTTATAAGAGGAAGTTGAAGAAGGCGATGTGAGAATGTATAGGGAAGAAAACGTGGAAAAAGCAAAAAAAGAAGAGAAGTACAAAGAAAAGAATAAGTAATAGAAAGAAAGGAAGCAATAGAAGAAAAAGAGGAGAAAACGACAAGAAGAAAATATTATTATTGAGAGAAGATGAGAAAGAAGAAGAAGGCAGAGGAGGTTTATAAGAGAAAGTTGAAGGAGGTGATGTGGTAAAGTAGTGGGAAAAAACTTGAAGAAGTTGAAGAAAAGAGGAGGAGAAGAAAAAGATGAAATCGTGGGACATGACAGTAAAATATACACCAAATTTAAACAATCCGTGTCCGTCTCGTCATCGAACAAATTTAAAATAGATTCTCAACAAACACACAACGCTCTTTCAGCTAAACGAACAGCTGAGAAAAAAGAAAAGGAGAAGAAAAAGAAGAAAACAGAACGAAGCAAACACCCCGAACTGAAACTTGGTGTGCAGACAACGGAAATGCCCATCAACCCTCTTGCCCTTCCCTCCTGCTATTTATTCAGTATATAGCTGCTGTTTATTGTAAACTTTTGAAGCACACGAGGCTTTGCCAATCTGTTATCAATATGTTGAACGGTGCTTTTTTCAAAATTCTTCTCGATTGTTTAGAACGAAAATAGATAGACTGCAACGAAGCGTCACTTTCGATCAAGTGGACGAAATTTGGCTGAATTATTCATGAGGTAACGATTTTCTCCTGTATAAGAAATAAATTTACATAACAAGAATTGGTAAGATTGCATTTAAAAAAATTATTATTCACAAACATAATCCTGTCAAGACAATGAGGCCAAATTGTTGTCGATTGAAAGTTTTGATTGAAAAATTGAGGATAGTGTTCTAACTATCTTGCTTCTCTTCTAAAATTGCATTGAACAGAGTGAGTTGATGAAGAGAATTTTGGTCCTAGTGAAAGAAGCATCGTTTTAATAGATTATATAGTGTTTCAGAAACGCAAATTTCATGTTTAAAGGATCTATAATGTTGAAGGGTAGGTAAATAATCATTGAAACACTACGCCTAAGATTGTTGATTATGTTTCAACTGATCCTTTATAGAACAAAGGCTAGGCGTACACCGGTTAGTCAAGACAAGACAAGACGACATTAGTCGCGTTTAGTCACAATAATTTACATGACTGCTTATGAAGCAGCACACACCGATGCAATGACTAATCGGTGTGTGTTGCTTCATAACACTATGTGAAGTATTGTGACTAAACGTGACTAATCTCGTCTTGTCTTGACTAACCGGTGTACGCCTAGCCTTATTGTGTTATTGGAAATATTAACTGACGTTTTTTAAAGAACCGCGATTCACAGAAACTATAAGTTGAAATAATAGCTTACTATAAAACTTAATATTAGAATTATTAAGATCCACGTTATTCTGTAATTGTCTACCTAGCGCCTGTGTTAGAGAAATTTAGAAGTGTTAATGGAAAAGGCAGACCCACACTAGACTAAAAAATATTGTTTGTTACGCTGAGCTATTCATGTCTAGTGTGTATGCGCCTTTCTCCAGGACTTTGATTATCAATCAGGCCTCTGGCATAATCAGACTGCTGAGAAACCTGGCAATATAATAGACGTAATTAGAATCAGCACGGCACAGGATACAGACTGTGATTAATCGAAACAAAGTTACTCAATCACAACACAACAATGCCGAGTAGCCATTGTTGCCGCCATTGTGATTCACAATATTGTTCCGGTATTGCACAAGGTCGTCTCGTCTGCACTCTGTCTGCGATTAAACACTGAGCCAAACAAAAAGGTAGCACTGCTATGGTGTACTCTACCAACAAATAGACTAACGTGATTTAACATTGATCTCAGCAGGAGGGAGTCTTGGTTTTCAACTTGGATCACAAGTGCAATGCAAGGTGATAGAGGCCTGACACTGAACTAGACTGCGATAGTACTGCGTATCGAGGGCACAAATATCGATGTTTTGTGCTAAAAATATCGATCTAAAGTTTTTCTCATGTTGGGTTGCACCAAGCAAGATAAATATTTTGAACCACAGTACAATGCTAATCGGCAGCGGCTGATTCAAAAATCAGTGGGAAAATCTTTTATTGAGCTCTGGAATCTATGCAGATATCATAGGACTAGTTAATGGACTTCATTAGGACTAGTATAATGAGAAAATCCATGGTGGCCAGGTCAGCCGCGTAAGCAAACTCAAAAACAAGATGGCCGCCATAATTCATTAGATTGCCTGTAATCTGATCAATATTGAAGATACTGTATATGAATTTTCTTTGCATCAAAATGTTCACAATAAAATTCTCTACAAGTTTTGTTTTGTGAAAAAAAGTAATCGAATCTAGTGTAAGAAGACTTGGAAGAAGAGGAAGATGGAAAGAGTAGTACAAGAATAAAAGTGTGACGAGCAGAACTAAAGAGATAAACGAGTAGTACACGGGAGTAAAAAGAAAGATTAGAAGAATAACTTGATTATGGAGGAGGAGATGATAAAGAAGAAGATAAAGAAGCAGAAGAAGGTAGAGTAGATGAGAAGTACACGAGAAATCAAAATCAAGGTCTCAGTTCTTATTGTTCGCCTGTACTGCACCTAAATAAAAAGAGAGATGTTAGAAAAACTGAAGTTGGTACTGAATCAAGGTACAGTACATAAATTAGCAGGTCGATTTGCTGAACAATAATATATTAGCAGTGTTTCGTTGTCGATTTTTAGTCATCCTTCCGTGAAGAGTAGAGGCTTATGAAGGTGACCACACAACTAGCTATAGATGTTAGCCAGTTGCAAGAACAAGAATATCCAATTGTAAAATGACGTCACTGCTTTGACTTCTGATTCGTTCTTGTCCTGTTAGATGACATCATTTTACGGCAGTTAAATTCAATTGGATTTCCTTGCAACTGGCCCTATATATTATTGGTTTTTGGCTAACCTGTCTGATTCTATTAACCTTGTTTGGAAGAGTTACTTCTAATCAACTGTTTGTCAACTCCCAGAGGTCATTGACCTGTGTGTGACATTGTTGAGTAGGTCGCCAGTAGGAGTTTGTGACAATCCGTCCCACATATATTTAGACATAACTGTTACTTGGAAGTATCCAGGTATTTGTGAATACTGTACAGTGCTGTGTGCTGTATGCCGCGGGCCTAATCCTATATAGTGGATTAAATGACATCTTGTATATTTTGAACATGGTGAAAACTTCAATGAGTATAACTATAACTGATACCATAGATAAGCGATAGGAGTTCTAATCTGTTATCTATTCTGATACCCAGTCCAACGCCTTGGCAGATTAACGAACTATATACGGTGATTCAGTGCTGAGAATTTTCGGGATCGACAGTTGTAGAATCGACTCATATTTCCAGTGGAAAGTTGCTTAAATTTCTCATGAATTCTAGTTATTCAACGTTCAGAATTTCAATTATGACTGGTGAATTGGTAGTTCTGTAATTATTGTTTGTTTGTGAGTTGGCTCTACCACACAGAAGTTCTATAGTTGAATGTGGGCGACCTTGAAAGGCTACTAGTGTAATTGACACCATTCATGGAATTCGAAGAACGACAAAATTGTTGAAATTTATTTTCAATGAGTAATGTCAACATGCATTTTCTATTTGAATAAATCTATTTGTGTAGTAGCTGTTTGTGGTGGTGCGAATTCTCGGCTCAATAGTACAATCTATTGATTGTGAGTTTGAATTTTGTATTTTGATGTGTAATTCTATATTTTCAACTTGGTTTTTGAGGAGAATTGTTGTTGTAAACTATATTGGGAGGACCATGTTGAGGTATAATTGTTTTTTCTTAGAAGTGAATGGTGCTGCCCTATTCAATCTCCATTTACCTGCTCCATTCTTTAGCATTCATTGTCCATTGAACCGCGCCTTGCCATGCTGACACTCAATAAACGGATGAATACTCAACTAGAAAAAAGGTGTCTGGTTTCTTTTTTAGGATTTTCTGTTTTTTTTCTCTCTTTTTTTGTCTCTTATTTTCTACCTGTTCGCACCCCGCCCCGCTTCTTCAGCATGTGCTCCACCCTTCTTTTGTTCTCTGTTGTTTTTGTTTTTCTTCTTCTCCACTTTCTTCTTCTTCCTCTCCTTCTCATTCTTTTTCTTCTTTTTTATTACACTTCTATAATGCAAGAAGAGTACAGTATAGTAGACTACTACAGAGTACAGGAGATGCAAAGGCGGCTAAAGTACCCTGTCCTGAACAATTTCAGCGTCTTTGTTTACTAGTTATTTTTCTACGATATTATTTTCAACTTTTTTGTCAAGGTAGAAAGAAGATTCTACCTTTATTTTTCTATCTTTTACTGATATCCTTCTCTTCCTCACACCTTCATTCCCTTTTTTATTCAATTATTAAATAAATCTTTAATTATTTCCCCCTCCTCTTATTCGACAACATACTTTAATATATTATATCAATGGTATTTGACTAATATGATTTTGTCCGCAGTTATTGTTCTTCAACTTTTTCCCCTCTTTCAACTTCTTCCCGTTTTCCATCATTTGACTATTCTATTTCCTATCCCTTCTTCCCTAACTATTCGTCCTCCTCCTTCTCCTCTTCCCCCTCCTCTTCCTCCTCCTGCCATTGTCTTTTTTCCACCTGTTCAGAACATTTCCATCACATCTTTGCTTTGTCGTGAGTTGTTGAGTGTTCTAGAAGGTGTATTATTTCAGTGAAGGTTCCCCTCAGTTCGGGAGTGTCCAAAGCCTTCAAGGTCACGTTCAGACTCATTCTCTTCTTCTTCTTCTTCTGTCGGCTTGCTTCTCGTGACCTTCTTTTCCCGCCTTTATTCCTAAATTCCACCACGACACCTTCTCTCACGCTGTATTGAACTCTCCTATGAACGAATGCCTTTCTTGATTTGTGAATGGAATCCTTGTGAACCAAATATTCATGTTTCTCTGGTAATTTCTTTGTTCATAGAGTACGATCAAAATGAGATATATTTCATTTCAAATAACGCAATCTTTTCTATTTTTCAGGTGAGTTTTTTATTCAGTTGGAGTATCTGTAAGTAGACAACAGTTCATAAGAAATTCATAAAATTGTAATTTAAAATTTTCGGGGGCATTGTTTTTATCAACACAAATTGATATCTCAACATGTAGCATCTTTCCTCAGCAGATAGGTATGTTTTCTTAACGTTACTGATAAGACGATGGCAAAAAATAATGTCTATCTATTCGCCAGTTAAAAGTACCGTCTCATAACTCAAGTTCTTTTCTTTCTCTCACTCTTTCAGAGACTTCACATTCTTAGCTCGAAAAGAGATTTCACACATCAATACAGTATCATACCTGTATTACACACTATATAATTATATGCTGTTAATTAGTCTAATGAAAAAAGTTGCAATTTTTTGACCTTTTGACATTCAACTCAACATTCGAAAAGCTTCATGATTTTTTAATTAATTCAATGCGTTCTTGAAAGTTTATAAGCTCTGGAAACTGGGTCGTCTTACTTTTAAAATATAGATTCTTCCGCTTTCACGGTTTTCTGTATAAACTGGTTCCAACTTCACGTATTCTATCTACTTGGATTATAAATAACATATTATTCTATATTTATATACAGTACACCGTTCCACATTCTATATAATTGGTGCTATTTAAGTGGTTCAAAGCTTATTATCAAGAACCTGTATTTCAGCATTTTGATTTTAAAGAGCTGGATCATACAGGTTCCATCGATTTTTTTGTGCTGTAATATGTTGGAGGTTTGAGATTGAGATCTACTTGAACTGTTCAAGTCCTGTACTTATACTGTTTAAACTCATGTGTCCCTGTATCAATTGAACCCAATAATATATCTAATCGTCACTTGTTTGTAAACAACAATGGTGGAAGTAGCAATGAAATTGAATTATTTACCGGTTCTTGTTTACATTTTATCGAGTATTTTTTGCAAACATTAATTTTCGAAATAGAGAAAGGCTTTTTTATTAATATTGAAGTAGAGATGGGAAGAAGTACTACTGGCAAAAAAGGATTAGAAAAAAACAAGCAGAATTGATGAAGGAAATACAAAGAAATTAGAGGGGATGAAGGAGAAGAAGGTACAGGAGTAGGAAAGGAATTGCAAGGAAAAGAGAGAAAGATATATTTTTTGTAGATGAATATGAAGGAAAAGGGGTTGATGAAGATGGATGGAAAAAGAGAGGGAGATAAGAGGCTGATAAATTGAAGGATGAACAAAGAAAGAAGGATAAGAAGAAGAGGAAGATTAATATGAGGGTGATATTGTGAATATTTTGATGCTGTTTTGTGTCTGCTGACTGCAGAATCGCGAGTCACTGGCGCGGCCATGCCAAAGCCAAACCGGATTGTGGTGAATCTTGTTTTGATTTCTTCTTGTGCACTCTTCAAACTGGTTTCACTCTGCCGGTCGGTTTCCTTCTCATCTTGCTTTGGTGTCAATTGGTTGCATTGCTCATGCTCACACTACCAACTCCCAACATTACTAGACAGTCTAGATTACTAGATTGTCTAGTAATCTTGACCAACTCCAACATTCAGTTTTATTTATGTACTCTGCAGGCATGATACATGTAGAAATACATAGATCTACTCATAGAAATGTACATAATACAAGAGATAATCAATTCATATGATAATTATTTGCTTAGTCTATGTATAAGGAATATATTATTATTTGCTAGAGTCTAAATATAGATATAAATACATATTAGATGCATAGAAATGTATGCATTAACAAATGCAAGTATTTTTACTTGTTCCTGGTTGAGCAGGATACAGGAGTTACTTATTTGTTTTTGATGCCGCGATTCTTCAGAGCTAATGCCGCGTTTACTATTAGAATAGTTGTTCTTGGTGTTATTTCTGGAATCTTTTGTATGGGAACTCTTATTTCATAGCCTAAATTGTATTACAAGACGTTGTATGGAATTATGATGATTATAATTAGCCTCTATCCTTATTAATTATTCCAAAATAATTTATAATTCATTTTATTCAAAAAAAAATTACGTGAATCAACTAATTAACATGATCAAAAGATAACATGAAAATGAAATGACATGAATAATATGAATCGGTAACTAGTTAGTCGATTTATTTAAGGAAATTTCAAGAAATTTCAATTAAACTAACATGGCGTAATATGAGAATAGTCATAAAAGTTAGACAATTATTCTTGTTATAGCCGACTTATTTTGTTTTACCTAGTTTTGGTTGGTTTTCTGTGCAAATCTGTCATTTTCCCAGCATGTGTAACAAATTGAGAAAAGTGTCTGAACTTAAAGAATTGAATGAAAGAAGGACTGAAGGAGTCAAATCGAGGAATACTTGTTTTAAACGTGCTCCGCTAAAATCTCCCAAAATTTTATCGAATTCTATAATCACCGAGCAACTTCGACGGATAATAATCAAGGTCTCATTACAGGGGAAGATTTTGTCCACACCTTTTTGCACCACAATTGAACGCTGAAAGAGGGTCACAAAAAACTGAAAAGCAGACGATTGCTACAAATTGCCAAATGATATTCCTCTCTGGTTGAGTAAACGGTTTAGTGCACCGCCCTATCTTCATTATCAACCTTCCTATCTTCCTTCCCTTGCTCTCTCCCAACTTCCTTATCAATCTCTCTCCCTTACATTCCACCTTCATTACGACTAGACCCAATTTTCCCAATCATCTTCTTCGTCTCTTTCTTGTTATTCTTCCTCTTCTTCTTGTTCTTTCTCCTCTTCTTCCCCTTCTTCTTTTCCTTTTACACTTCAATTACTTTTACTCATCTCTCTTTGTATCATTTTATCCTTGCATCTTCTTCTTGTTCTTCCTCCTCCACCTCATCATTTTTTCTTCTCGTTCTTCTTCTTCCTCTTCCTCTTCTCTTCCTCTCCTCTTCCTCTTCTTCCTCCTCCTCCTCCTCCTCCTCTTCTTCTTCTTCTTCTTTTGCTTCAATTACAACTACTAATCCCTCTTTGCATCACTTTATCCTCCTAGATTTCCTTCTCCTTCCCTCTCTATTATTCTTACTACTTATTCTTCTTGTCCTTCTTTACAACTTGATCCTACTCCTCCTCCTCCTCCTCCTCCTCCTCCTCCTCCTCCTCTCCTCATCCTCACTCACTTCCTTGTCACATCTTTGGAAATCAGTTTGGTAACTTAATGGAATTACGACCAAACGTCGTGTCAATACAATCCAGTAGGCAGGCGAGACTCGTTTCTGCCGAATCGACAGATTCGGAAATCCTGAAATTATGAGGAGGAGGACTGGAGGAGGATGATAACGAAGTGGCAAAGAGGGACAAGAAGAATAAGAGGGGTAGAACGTAGAAGTAATAGAAGGGGAAGAAGAAGATCTGGAAGGATGAAGTTATGGATACGAAGAAGTTGTATTAGCAATAGAAGAAGAAGGAGGAGAAGAAGAAGATGAGAAGAAGAAGATGAGAAGAAGTAGCTGGGAAATCAAGTCTATTCATGAAGAAGAAGAAGGAGAAGATGATGGGTAAGAAGAAGGAGCTGGGAAATCGAGTCTATCCATGAAGATGAAGAAGAATTAGAAGAAGAAGAAGAAGAATGAGGAAACTGAAAAGAAAACGATTCTCGCCGACATCGAATATCGTGAAGATGCAAATTGAAGAAAACTCTCGTCCAAAACTTCATTGCAGCTGATTACTTGCCCATTCGCTTGTGTTGTGTATCGCTCCCTCTCTTTCTGTCTTCATCCCTTTCGATATCCTCCATCTCTCTTCCTCTCACACCCGTTCTTGTGTACATCTAGACTAATTTCCCAACTTGATTTGCGATGGACGATAATATACAACATCACCCCCTACCTCCCCACCATCCCCTCACTACTCACCAATTAGTCTAATGCGTTTTGGTAAATTAAGAGCTCCACTTCTCTAGGCTGCCTGTCTCTCTTCTATCCCCTCATCCCTTCAACTTTGGAAAACGGGAAATATTTAGCTAATCAGGTTTTTGTTCGCCCTCCTTTTCACTTTTCTGTTATGTGATTGATCGAGCGCGTAATCTAATTACTTAGTGCTGTCGGGGTGGAAAATGATAAGGTTCTCACTCGATTTAATTGATAATATAGGTTTTTGCAATTATCTGCGAGATTCAGCATTTGTAGGTCAAGTATTGTGTGAAAGCTGCGTAACATCAGCTGTTTACTGATCGTTTTAACCACCAAATTAAATGCATCCTGCTATACAGATTGAATGAAAAATTCCATCCCAATATAATTCATTATATATAATTAATAATTATATATCAATAATTCATTCAATATATTTAATTGAATGTACTTCATTTAAATCATGAGTTATTGATTATAATATTGAAACTGTATGACAATATTTTAATCATGAGATAACTTTTTTGTTGCGCAAGTTTCTTGTAAAAAAATTGTACTGTATTATTTGTTGTGAATCTTGAAAATATCTATCTATATTCAATTTAATGCTTCTCATTTAAATCATTGATTGGAAGTGAATATCAAAATGTTAGAGAATACTTTTTATTTAGACAACTTAGATGACTGGCTATTCATTATAACAATATTATCCTGTATTCAATACCTAACACAACCCCAAACTGTGCAAAGGCAATGCTAAAGACTCTTTTATCGTTTGTAGAGAGTAAAGTAGAATAAGATTTTGGAGCTGAGCTCCATACTTGTTTAGAAGCAGCAGGTAACCAACCTAACTGATATCTGGGCCATAAATTTCGCATTCCACCGCCAAATTGTTTGCAGCCTGCACCGAGGAGAAAATCTCCACTTGTTTTCTCTCTCTCTCCTTTTCTCTCGTCTTCTTCGTCTCCTTCATACTCTCTGACATTATCTTTCTCTCTAACTTACAGCTATACTCGTTGACCGTGTGTTTCTCTCTCCCTCTCAGTACCGAGTATAGGCTCCACACTTGGTAGCGAAGTGAGAAGAGATTACTCACTTCCGAAACAAGTGGAGGCCTGGAGAGATTTAGGCTTTTGCCTGTTAGCAGTTAGCAACACCTGTTACCTTGTTTTGTACACAAAGTAAAGCCTGTCAGTAGCACATAGCTCTGCTTCTTTCCACGGTTTGTCTGTGTTTGTTTCACTAGTGTGACTCAGTCGATCTTGCCACTATTCGCTTTGTGTTTTGCTCAACAAAGTTCAAAGTTTGTGATGAATTTTGGGACACTTTCCATAAAAATTTTGAAGTTCTGTAACACCGGGAAAAGGCAGATACACAATTGTGATCTATCTATTAGGCTAGGCGTACACTGACAAGACGAGATGTGCAATACTTCATAGTTGCTTATGAAGAAACACACACCGATTAGTCATTGCATCAGTGTGTGGTGCTTCATAAGCAACTGTGTGAATTATTGTGACTAATCTCGTCTTGTCTTGTCTTGACTAACCGGTGTACGCCTAGCCTGAGACAGAATGTGTGTCCACCTTCTTAATATTTTACAGGTCTTCTATATTTTCATTTAACTGACCCTCGGTTCATAAAAATGAGGTTATGTACATCTAAATATTAATGGATGAATAATTTCTATTATTCCAAAAAAATCAAACATGTGTATTGAAAAGTGTGTGTTCAGACAGACCAAGCTTCTTGATTTTCTACTAGCCTCGTCTAAACCAGGGTTTATAACTTACAGCTGTACGCTATGGTTATGCAAGGTTATTATGTATTTATAATAATAACAGCAAACAAAAAGAACACCTCAAAGTCCCATAAATGAATCATTTTCACTCAGCGTCTTCCAATTAGGGAGCTCTACGACAAATAATAATAATAATAATAGCAACCTTGACTTATAGCTTGTAGCTGTAGCTGTATGAATTTGACGTTGTCTTTGTTCTGTGAATTTTAATACAATAAATTTATATTTATTTAAGACAAATTCAGATCGAATTCAAATTTTCATTACAGGTCCAATTAATAAGCCTGTATAGTATAGTCATCGCTGAAGAAATTCTGATATTAGATGAACGTGGTACAGAGTGATTTGGAGAAAGAAATCAAGACGATTTGAAAATGGATTTTAAAGAAATAGATGGAAAAATGCCAGAAATGGGGTTAGAGCTCCATGGAGTGTCGAACCAAGGACTTGGTTTTTGGTCTGAATCAAGAACTACGAAAGAAAAGAAAATGAGATGAATAAGTAGTAGACCGCAAAAGAAAAGTGGATAATGATGAAGAGGGGTGTGAAGGGAGGAAGAGGAAGCGGGAGAGAAATGGCGTGCGTGACTCAGTCGATGATAGTGCTCCCCGGTGCGTGACGTATGACGTCATCAGGATGATGAACTCGTTGCAAATCACGCAGGGTCGTCGAGAGTAGGCACTCTACAATACATGGAAGAAGTTGGTAAGAATGTAAAAGATTTAAAAAACATGGAGTTGCGCCAATCATATGAAGTAAGAAGTGTCACCAACAGTCGGAGAACTGGTTTGTCGACGAATTGACTTGTCGATCTGCTGGTTAGCTCCCTCACAAACATTTCATGCATACAGTACGTCTCACATATGCGTAACATCGACACAAATTCAAGATGGCGGTGGGGACTGTGTGTTTGTGCGCGTGTGAACTGAAGCCCACAATTGATTCGATTGACCAAGCACAGAGATGTGTGAGTGTGTGTGTGGGGGAAATAGGAACGCACTTGGTGTGTGCGGCGCAACGCAATAAGCTAGCATCTGCTCTGTGTTGCGTAAATGGACTGGATAGATTGAGGCATACCCACAAATACGCACTAAACCACGTATCAAGAACTGAGATTTTTAACTTAGAAAACTTTACAATATGAGAGCATACGGGAAAATCCCAAAATTTTGCTCTCCCATCAAAAGACGATTACATGATATAAATACGATTTATGATTTAATACGTTGAATAAAACAGGCCTAAATAAAATTTTATTGTCAAAAAGCCATTTTGCAGCAAAAGCCATATTGTCATTCTATTACAGCATAGACAAAGTCAATGTAACATTGTTTAAACGCAGTACAACATGAACCACAGAATAATCAAAATCTTTACAGTCAAAAAACATAAGAATATAAGTTGAAGTCACTATTCTATATATACACATTCTTTTTCACATTTGTAACTGTGATCACTTTGTTATTTTCTGGCAATAAAGATTGATTGATTGATATTGTTATCATCAAGAGTTTCGTAGGCAACAAACTACAATCTTAACACAAGATTCTTGGTTCACGCATAATATTATTTCATGTTTGAGGACACTTGTTCAAGCATAGTACATCCCACACCAAGGCCGGGAGAACCTGATCTCAACATGTACACAAGTGTTGAACATATATAGATATAAAACATTTGTGTTATTTTTCAACATATACATAGTGGTAGGACATATATAGATATACAACATCTGTATAATTTTTCAACATATACATAGTGGTAGGACATAAATAGATATACAAGATAGGTGAAATGTGGTAGACATTTCGGCAGCGACTGTATTATTATTCAGTAATGCAAGCTTTCTCTCAATCATTGTACGCTCGCAGCCCAACCTATGGCTTCCTACGCAATTCCGTATATTGTACCCGTTTCCTATAACATAGCGGTGCTATGCTGGTTCTGGTCTAATGAAGTTCTATCCACTGTTTACAGCACTGAAAGTGTATGAGGAGTAATTTACTACTTCAGTCAATTTCTCATCTCCTGTTTGTTATCACTGTTCACTTCCGATTCTCATAGACCATCGTCTCAATCAGTCGTCAGTATGACTAGTTCACTTTGCTGAGACACCTAGACTGGCAATGAGTCGTCTCATTACAACATCTCACAATGTTGAATTGTTGAGTGTTGAAGTTCAAGTGTAAAGGCGTACAGTTGGTCAAGACACATATGTTTAGTCACAGTAAATATTGTATATACAACACCGATGCAATGTTGACTAATCGGTTTTCCAGCAACTAATGAATAATTCAAACCAATCTGTCTTGCATGTCTTGTCCAATGTCAAGTTAGAGTCTCCCATAGTTCATATGGCACCTCATGTGTTAGTGAGTATAGCAGAAATAATTTAATTTGGCGAAAAACAGCTGTTTCTTGAAAAGATTGACAGATTATTGAAAAGGTCCTTTTAAAAGGTATTCTTTGAAAGGTCTTCTTTAAAAAGGTCTTTTAAAAGGTGTTTAAGACTTGTAAGCCATTGGATTATTGTGTCAAAGCTGCGTAAAATCACTGTTTACTGATTGCAGAAACAGCTGTTTTTCGCCAAATTAAATTATACCTGCTATATCAGAGAAGATGAATGTGCATGGAATGAAAACTTGATTGTAAACAAACGCGTTTTGTTTTTTGTGGTTACTTTTTAATTAGCCTGAAACAGGATTATTGGCAAGGAAGATAGTTTTGTAAAACAGATTTTGAATCTATGTGATTTTTCACTTGTCATATTAGTCTGATACCGACGATTCTATCAATGGAATTTTTGATGGAATTGATAAGATTTCATCTCTTTTTTTCTATGCATTTTATTGAACTTTCGAACTTGAACTATGCTGAAGATGGGAACAATTGAATTGGAATAGCTCATCATCTGTTCCATTCATTCTATTCTATCCTTCCTTTCATTCTTTCATCTATACTATACCATCTTCTCATTCTCTCGTTCTCTTCCCCTCTATTCTCCTTCTCTTACTTTTCCAACTTTTTCTATTCATGAGCACGCAGCCTATATCGCATACCTGTGCGCTGTGACCAAGATTAACAACGTGCGTGAGATGCAAGTGCTGCCGGCTCCCGTTCTAAGCCCCGCAAAACCCTGCATCCCGAGTTGTAAACCCCGAATCAACTCGTGCCACATGGCCTGCTATGTTGTTGGGGGTGGGAAGGGGTAGGAACTATCGACGCTCCCCATTACCCCCTCACTCAGACTTACTCTCTCTTACTCCCACCCCCCTCTCTCTATTCTCTCTCTCTCCCCATCCTTCACTTCCCCCCCCCCACCTGCAAACGAGTTTTCCAGCATGATTAATGGTTCAATTTCCAAAACAGTTTCGGAAGCCTCTGCCTGTGCTTCCCCATGTACGGGAATTTGGGTTTGTAGAGTCGTCCCGCCATAGTTCGGGTGACACCTCATGTGATGAGGTACTTGTGAGTGAGGATATGAGAGAAGATGATTGAGGTGGTGATGGAGAAGTGACACAAGAATTTGAGGAAGGTGTGTGAGGAGAGGATATGAGTGAGGAGGTCGATTGAGGTAACAGGATATGATTGAGGTGATAGGAGTTGATCGAGAAGTGACAAGGTTGAGAGAGGAAGAGAGGAGAGAGTGAGGGGCTTTGAGGTAAAATTTTGTTGAATAGTGACGTTTTCCGACATCATGGAAATGTCAATTGAAACCTTCCAATCTTGCTGCCGGAAATCAATTCTTGATTGAATTGCTCAAATTCGTTCACAGTTGTAAGTTATAGATTCTGTTGATTTCGAGGTGGCTTTTGAACGTGGTGAAATCGGAAGTGTAATCCCAGGTTAATGCAGATCTCAGAACTCAAAATGTGAATCGAAATAGCTACTTTCCTGTGTTGTATGTAGGTTTAATCGTACATTTTATTAAGGAACAATATTATTGTCATAATCAAAAGTGATAGAATAAATACGTAGACATTCTAAATCCAAACCTTGAAGCTCTTAGTTTATTTATCAATTTTCATTACATTTATTCACATACTATTAAGAAACTTTCTAATGTCTTTTATCTCTAATTAGAGAGTAATCTGGAAAAAAATGTTCCTATGTAATCTAATGTCTTCTACGAGCATACGTCCCAGAAAAGTTGTAAATAATACTAGAAAAAACTGGGCGTTAGCAATAAAACAGAAATAGTGTAGAGTAGTTGCAATGCAATCACTCATTTCCATGGAATTATTGCTCACTTTTACGATACAAGAGCTCTTTCTCCAGATGCGTACTCTAGCAAAGCGGCGGGAGTATTGAGGCAGACTGAGAAAGGTACTCACAGTCACTCCCCAACCCTCGTCTTGTCCCTCATTTTGTCCGCTCAGGGAATCCTCCTCACGTTACTGATGAATATGAACGAAAGAGAGGAATGGAAACGGGATGAGGAGGTGAAGTAGAAGAAGATAAAGAAGAAGAATAAGAGAATAAGATGAAGAAGAAGAAGAACGATGAAGGGAGGTTGATAAGAAGAAGAAGAAGAAGATGAAGAAGGGAGGTTGATGAGAAGAAGGATGAGGAAGAAGAAGAAGAAGAAGGATGAAGGAGGAGAAGGAGGTTGATGAGAAGAAGAAGAAGAAGGAAGAAGGAAGATGAATGAAGAAGGAGGAGAAGAAGAAGGATGAAGGGAGGTTGATGAGAAGAAGAGGAAGAAGAAGAAGAAGGAGGAGGAGAATGAAGGGAGGTTGATGAAGAAGAAGAAAGAAGATGATGAATGATGGAAGAAGGATGGAGGAGGTTGATGAGAAGAAGAAGAAGAAGAAGAAGAATGAAGAAGAAGGATGGAAGGGAGGTTGATGAGAAGAAGAAGAAGAAGGAGAGGTTGATGAGAAGAAGGAAAGAAGAAGGATGAAGGGAGTGTTGATGAGGAGAAGAGGATGAAGAAGAAGAGGAGGAGAATGGAGGGAGGTTGATGAGGAGAAGAAGGATATGAAGAAGAAGAAGGATGAGAAGAAGAAGAACAACAAGAATAAAAAGGGAAGAAGAAGATGAAGAATAAAAAGAACAAAAAAGAAGTAGTAGTAGTGGGAGAGAGAGGATGAGAATGATGAGAGGAAGAAGAGAGAGGATAAAGATAGGAGGAAGCTGAAGAAGGAAGATGATGAGAATTAGAATGAGAAACAGAAGAGGTCGAAGTAATTGGACTGTGTGGAGAAGGAAAGAAGAAAGGAGTAGAAGTGTAAGAAGGACACATGCAGAGAGAGAGAGTGAGAGAGAAAAAAGTAGTGAGTACGTCGAGTGAGTATATTTTTACCGGACTATGAATTTTATATTTTACAACCGCTGTTAAAATTTTATAGTCATCACTAACGGAAGTAGGGAACTTGAATATTGAGAGGGGAGGAAGTGAGTGTGATAGATGAAGGAAAGAGGCAAAGAAGAAGAAGGAGAAGAAGAAGAAGAAGACGACGACGAGGAAACAATGAAGAGGAACAGAAAGCAAATAAATCATAAGAAAAGGAGAAATGAAGCTGAGAAGGAGAAGAAACAAAGGAGAAGTGTGGTAATAGTAGTACTTAGTTGAAAAACTAGAGCTTAGACCGTGGAGAAGCGTGGTATGCTTATTTACCCGGCGATGACAAAATAAGCATACCACGCTTCGCCACTAAGCTTAGAGCTGGTGTGGGCATTATTTCTAGCAAAAAAAAAAAAACTGAAGAAGAAAGAACTGAAAGAAGAAATGAGCAATAACCAGTTAGAAAGGATGAAGTAGTAGGACTGAAAAGACCAGACTAAGAATCTAAAGACTAAATAGAATCAATTAGAAGAATACGTACTGATGAAAGAGGAAAGTAGAAACTGGTGATGATGAAGTTATAAGGTATAAGACAGATGTAGAGGATGATTTTTTGCTAGGGATGATGCCCACATAAGCTCTAAGAAGTTTAAGCTTGAAACTGAGTAGAGATGCACACTATAACGATAAAGCAGATAGAGTTTAGGGTAGGGGTTGGGTGTCGGGAGTAGAAGGTTGAAGAAAAGCTAAAAGAATGTAGAATGTAGAAGGTCAAGAAGAAGAAAAAGAAGAAGAAGAAGAAGAAGAAGAAGAAGAAGAATTGAACAAAATGAGTAAAGAAGAAGAAGTAAAGTACAGGGAGAAGAGAAGAAGAATATAAAGTACATCGGTAGTAGTGGGGTGGAGGGAGTACGGAAGTTTGATCACGGAAAAAGGTTTTAAAACCTTTCCGCTTTTTCTTTTTTCCGTACAGCCTGCGTGTTAAAAGAAAATTCCCCGCCAACTAAATGACTGACGTTTCTACATTTCCACCAATGAACAATGAGCCAGCCGGCTGGCTTTTTAGTGGCAAGTAAGTCCACATTTGTCATTCTATTCGTTGTCTGCGAGTGTACGATAATAATAATTCATTTAGTTGCATTATACTCTTGTGCAAATTACACACTCTCATGCACATGCATAGTCGTCGAGATAGTATTGGCGAAGGTGTGGTACTTATTTTGGAACGTATATTCCTACCAGGAAATATAGTATACCAATAGATACCATGACCGTCGCTTCGCCACGGTCGTGAAGTATGAAAGTGGATTGGAAGATGGATGTAAACTTCCTAAAATGAATAGAATTCGCAAATTGTTGACCAAAATGTATGTGGTGTAAGTTGTTGATGGATCTCGATGAGCACAAAAAAGTTGTAATTCCGACTGGTTGAGGGGTTATAAAAAATACTGGATATAAGAAGTTAGTGGGTGGTTATTTAGGTTTAGTGTAACATGTTAGGTGAGTTCGGGAAGTTTTTCTTATGACCTAGGCTACTACAATTAGTTCAGTATTATTAGGCTGGGCGTACACCGGTTAGTCAAGACAAGACGAGATTAGTCACGTTTAACGGTGCGTATGAAAGCAAACACACACCGATTAGTCATTCAATCGGTGTGCAGCTTCATAAGCAGCCGCGAATTACCGTGACTGAACGCGACTAATGCCAGTCTTGTCTTGTCTTGACCATCCGGTACATCATAGTACTAACTCCATCATATTTTGGGTGAAAGGATACTAAAGGATGAAATTTCAAATTCTTCTGATGACTTCTTATTTAGCACACCTGTTGTATGAAAGTCACATACACACAAGGAAAATGTCAAGAATGAAATAATAATATTGTTGGTGACCGCAATAGCACGCTACAATGTTCTCCGCAAAAGGATATTCTGCAATTGCTGAATTAAAAGGAGGAAGCTGTAATCAACTTCAAAGCACGTACATGGTGCAGCTATATTCCGTTTATAGTGAAGTTTACTATAACCATAGTTTACAGTAGAAATATTACACCGTATAGGGTATAGTACACAACTGCAGTACAGCCTGCACTGTATAGTATGATGTAGTATCGCTATAATAGTATAGTAAGTAACAGTTGAATTACAAATTACAGGTAAGTAGGCAGGTTGTATTTTTCCCAGGATGTTGAAAGATGTGGCTTCTCGAATTACGTAACTATGACATCAAATGGACATCATAAGTTACAACCTGTGAGGAAAATTAGGACATTTCCACGCCTATTTTCTTTTCACTTGAGTAAATCCTATGTGAGACAAACTATTTTTTTTACAAAATCAGTGAATCAATGAAAGATTGCACGAAACCCGATTGGGTAAACCGTTATAGAATGATGTCATATATGACGGAGCTCAATAGAGGAATGACAAAACAATTTTAGACAAATTTAGTTTGATAACAACTGATGACAAGAAAACTGATTTATTTTAACCACTGTAGAATGTCGTCATTTGATGGAGCTTGTAGATGAGATTTTGTTTAGAAGAGTGATGTTTTACAGCGGTTAGATGTGATAGGCGCTAATATGAATCTGCGATACGAGATCGACAGCTTGGATAAATTTCATTGTGCTTTGAACTAGATCTACAGTTGTAAGGGTTGGAGAAACACTAACAACAAAGTGGCGCCCAAAACCACTCGATTACTTTTCCATCACAAATCACCATGGTGACGGCATGAACGCTCCACCACAAGAGTGGGTGCGAGAGAGTAATGGTGAGAGGGAGTAAGTGAGAGAGAGAGCGAATGGAAGAGTAAGGGAATAAGAGTGATAGGAGATGGCTGTTTATTGATAGACAGAATGGTAGAAAGAGAAAACCAATAATTGATCGGTTTCCTCGACTAAATGGGATTGTTGAACAGGAATGAGAGAGAAAGAGGAGAGTGATGAAGTGGAGAAGAAAAGAGAGATAGAATGTTTGACACACAGATACAGAGCAAAACAGAAACGTTATAAAGACAGATAGAAAGAGAGAACCAATAATTGATCGGTCTCCTTGATTAAAGGAGACTGGTGAATAGAAATAAGATAGGGTGAGGTACAGTGATGAAAACAAATGAAATCGGAGGTAAAGTGATGGAGACAGATAGAAATTGGAGAAAGAGAAGAGAGGTGATAAAGACAGATGGAATGAAAGAATCGAATATTGGTAGGTTTCCTCAACTAAAGACGATTTTTGAGAGAAACAAGAGAAGAAACGTGATAAAGATTCATGAAGTAATAAGGAAACGTAGAATGAAAGAAATGGGGGGAAAAGAGAGGGAAAGTGATAAAGATGGTTAGAATGGAAGAATCATTATTTGATTGGTTTCTTGGATTTGTAAGAGTTTGGACTTGAACTTATTGGTTTCTTGGACTTTAAGACTAACTAAAATTAGAGATCAAGTGATGAAGAAACTTATAGACAGACTAATGGAACGGTAGGTGAAATAATAAAGAATGAGAGAAACAGAGGAGAATAGAGGGGAAGTGATAAAGACAGAGGGAATGAGAGAACCGATAACTGATTGGTTTCCTTGACGTGACTCCCTCAGTGTTTTGATAGCACCTTGCCTTGCCTTGACTAACCTTGGCTTGGATTAGTGAAGCTATAGGTTACAGCATTGCATTCGGCCAGTACTATATAGTCAATAGTCGAGCGTTGACTATTACTATACTTCGTGCACTACTGGAGCTGTATAGATATGTAAACAATGTGTTGGGTATTGTGTAATCACTGTAAACAAAGATATAGAACAGTGTTACAAGCGACAACAACAATTCGTGCACGAAATAACCACCTTGCTTTGTGTTTTTGTTTTCTGGTGCTGATGATGATGATGGTGATAATGATTGTGATAATGATGGTGATAATGATGAATTGAGATTGAAAAGCAGAAACAGAAGAAGATGTTTGAGAAAAAGGAAAAAAGATAAGCAGATTGAGGTGAATGGAAGAAGGAGAATATGGAAGTTTAGATTAGATTATTCATCTCTGTATTCATGTAGATTACGATATTATATTGGCTTATACAGTATTATAATAGTTGAAAATTATTGAAATCTAAATAACACTATTGTCGCATTCCTTTCTAATGTGCTTCCACCACTGCGAAATTTGATGTGAAATCTAGAGAAAACTCAAACTGATCAAGAAGAAGGAAATGGAAAAGAAGAAGAAAAAGAAGAAGCAGATGATGATGATAGAGCCAATGGTATCAAAAGTGTCGTGGGAATGAGATCGGAGAATTGTTGACCGACCCAGTGTGAAGGCCCCAATTAGCCGACATTGGAATCAAATCGAGATCGTCACGACTTTTTGTCAAAGGATTGACCGACACCAACTGATTCTGTAACAATAGTTTCTGTAATGTTGATTCAATAGTAAAAAACCGATAGTCAATAGTGTCATTAGTCAGCAACTATCGTGAGTCAGTCAAAGTGTTGATTATTTATTCACACGCTAAGGTCGTCTTAGAACAAACGTAATTTCGGAAAGGGGCTATTAGCGTAATGTTGCGTCTTGATTGATGAATTTTTCACAATTTATCGTTTCTTGTGAATCTTCATTGATCATTTAATGTGTTTATTGTTCCAGAAGCGAGTATGTACACAATCAAATTTCCAATTGAATTTCATCGAATGCTGTAACCTTGAATGGAACAGCTGATTTGGTGAGGCACCCACACACTAGACACTAGACATCCATACCATGGTTTACCGCGTGATTACAGTTGATGTCTATTTAGTGTAAAGCTGCCTCACCAAATCAGCTGTTCATCCAAGGTCATTTAATTGGACGTATGTGATGAAAAATTTGATCCTGAACATACAGCTTCATAGTTTTAATACTGAAAATAATTGATTGAATTAAACATAACATTCTCATTATCTCATTGCTCGGCCAATGAACTCTCATTCAATTTTTCTTCTTTTAGCTGCTACTTTACCCCATATTGCGTGTTTTTTCATGTCAAAATGAATGAGAATCTTCTACAAGTTTTGTTTTACCTCCTAGACGTTTGATTTTAATTTTTTTGTGTGTGTATAATATGTATCGAAATCTTTATCGTAACATGATTCTTTTTCCTATTTCAGGTAAGTTGCTATCGAAGTGGCTGAAGAGTTTGTTGAGCATTGGAGTGAGTGAGTAGATAGTCGAATTCGTAATGAAATTGAACTTGAATTTAATGTAGTAGATTCATAGTGTACCTTGGTAGTCACAAAGCAATAATTCACTTATCATTAGAGCCGTATCCAGACTCATGGTGGGAGGGAGCTCAGAGCCCGAAGGAACCAATGGGGGACTCAAAACGAGTTGCTAGCTTCTGATTGGTCGAAATCGTAAAATGGCGTCTGTTCAGCTCACTGGCCAATCAAACGCCTTGAATTTGTTGATTGGGAATGGTACTGGTGGAATGGTATTCTTGGTTGAATTATTAATTGTCAACGACATATTAAAATGCGATTTCCCACAGTCATCCAAAAATCTTAATTTAGTTGAAGTTCAAAGTTAAAAGGTATAAAGTTAAGGTAAAGTTGATTGTTGTTCAATGATTTTGTACAAATGACCATAGTATGAAAGAATTATCTCTGGTTTTAATAGGTATTACTGGTATAGGCTACATCGTCTCTGGTATTACTGGTTGTACATCGTACTTCAGTTTGATGCAAGAATTTCAAATTGCTATAGATCTTGATACATAATTGATGAAACAATTCTGCTAGATATTCATTCTAACCTTCCAATCTGCTCTGGTAGAAATACATCTCACAACTCTTTCTCATTGACAGGAATCCTGTAAAAAGCCACGCAATTTTCATCTTTCGATTTCAATCCTCGACTACTCCAAACTATCATGATGAACACTTCATTTTTCATCAGTAAAGTTTTCGGTCGAAAATTTCTCATCAACAATACTTCCTGCTCTCGTTGTAGCTTACTCAACGCCATTTTAAAGTTTTGTTTCTCATTTTCAAACTTTTCAGCGGAACTTGGCTTCTCTGTAACTCTGTTTCCTCCGTCTCTTCCTCCTCTTCCTCCTCCTTCTTCTTCTTCTTCTCCTCCTCCCTCCTCCTCCTAAACCTCCTCCCTCCTCCCATCCTCCTCCTCCTCCTCCTCTTCCTCCTCCTCCTCCTCCTCCCATCCTCCTCCTCCTCCTCCCTCCTCCTCCTCCTCCCATCCTCCTCCTCCTCCTCCCATCCCATCCTCCTCCTCCTCCTCCCATCCTCCTCCTCCTCCTCCTCCTCCTCTTCCGTCTCCTCCTTACCCTCCTCTCTTTGCCACATCCCTCCGGTTTTCTATCGCTGTTTTTATTTCAATTCTATTCTACTTGTTCCTTCGTCTATCTCTCCATTCTTCCTTCCGATCGGAAAAAGGAGGGGGAAATGATGATATTTTCGGCTAGGTGGATTTATCGGAAGTTGGAAAATTCAGCGGGAGTTGTGTTACTTGCAGAAGTTTGTTTGAAATGGGAGGATTCCGAGAAAGAGAGAGAGTGTGAGTGAGGAAGTGAGTAAAAATGAGTTTGAGGAGTAGTTGGATTTACTGAGTTCAGTGACTTGTGAGGGGGAGGAAGGGAGTGGTCTCATCTCTCCTGAGGCCAGACCTCGTGTAGAAATTAAACTTTTTTCATAAAACTACCCCTAGCCTTTCCACTGAAGTACAGAGGTATCTAACACTCACTTGATAGCTGGTAGGAAGTTTTTAACGAGCTCTAACTGTCGCCCGGTCGTGTCAAAGTCCATCTGTCGTAGGATCGACGTGATGGCCTCATAAAAAGTTACTTTTTGCGTTCAGTCTACTGCACTCTGTTGGATAAATATTTATTGGAATTGGAAGCGAGGCCTATGTAGCGGAGTTGATACTTTTGCTCTACGAGTCTTTTACGTACCTAGATATTTGGTTCTACTGATACTTCTTTTGGAGTAATTTGTTAAACTACTTTGTGGTATAATGCGACCCTTTAACATTACCAGGAGTCGGGGCCTATGTAGCAGAGTTGATACTTTTACGTTAAAAGTCTTTTTCGTATCCAGATATTACTGATACTTCTTTTGGAGTAATTTGTTAAACTACTTTAGTGTAATGCGACCCCTTATCTTTATCAGGAGCCGGTTTATAAAACTTTAGAATTCCTGTAATACAGGATACATTTGGAATCAATACGTTTGATGTGCTGTGCTGGTCTTGTCTAGTGTGTACCGCTATTTTCCCTGTTTTATAGGACCTCTAAAATTCTATGAAACAGTCTCACAGGCAACTCACATCACGCAAAGTAATGATTAGTAGCATTACTTATTTTATCAATGGATTCGTGTTACACTTATCTTACGTATTATTGGTACTAGAACTCCAGGTTAACATATTTACGTGAGAAATGTGAATAACATGTTATTAACATTCAGCACACTAAAGCTTTATGACGGTTAGATTGTTTTATAAGGGGTTTTCACTAGCCTTCTAGACTATAATGACAAGTTTTCAGGCAATTCTTGTCCATTCTCAAACTGACTTACAGTATGTATAACTATAGGATTTTTAGGTGACAATAATTGTATTGAAGTTGATGGAATATTTTGATAGAACATTAAACATTTAACTTCAGATTTTCATCAAAAACCTTCCTTGTTAGAATTTTAGAGGAAAATCATCTATAATTAAACATCACTGTGCAGGATTACATATTCAAATCTATTCCCTATTCTATAAACACTTTAATGTGGTTTTTACAAACTAGTATCCTCCATTTTGTAAAGTGTAATCTGGAATCTATTTCTAGAGGATATCTCACTAGAGAAAATCCTGCATAATTTATATTACAACATAGGAATAACATTCACATTCCACTACAACCTTTCAGAAAACAAGTTTCATGACTAGGCCGGCTGTTATCAAGGCTTTTCAGAGGCCTGAAAAAAATGTTATCAAAGTGGACCTAGAGTTACGAAATGGCCGAAATATATGTTTTGAGTGATATCGGCTGTAAGCAGAAACAAGCCGATTAGCTTCCAAATGCAATGTAATGAATGGCAGGCACTCTGTGAGCAGAAGCCAGCTGACTGAGGATGGAAAGCAAAGGAGGTCAGTTGGCAACACGGATTGCGTCACACAACCTGTTCGTGTTCAGTGGAGAAGAGGAATGAAGAAGAAGAAGAAGAAGAAGAAGAAGAAGAAGAAGAAGAATAAAGAAGAAAAGAAATAGAAGAAGAAGGGAGGAGCATAAGAAAAGAAGTAACAGGAAGAGAGAAGGAGAGGAAGGGGTGAAGAAGAGGAAGATTAAGGAGGATGAGGAGAAGAAGAAGAAGAAGAAGAAGAAGAAGAAGAAGAAGAAGGAGATAAAGAAAGGAAAAGAAAAGGAATAGGGAGGTCGAGGAGGAGAAGAAGAAGAGGAAGAAGAAGAAATAGGAAAAGGGGAAAGGAAGGAGAAAAAGGAGAAGAAGAAAGAGGAAAAGAAGGGAAAATAAGAAGTAGGAGGGCGAGAAGAAGAAGAAGAAGAAGCAGAGGAAGAAAAAAAAGAAAAACATGAAGGACGAGGAGAAAAAGCAAAATAAGGAGGAGGAAGAGGAGGTGGAGGAGAAAAAGAAGAAGAGAGAGAAGAAAGAGTAAAAGAAGAAGGAGAGAAAGATTGCGGTGAAGTTACGGGAGGGGGGTGTATTAAAACAAGATGTTTTTTTTCAAGAAATGGTATTGGAAAATGAGGATAAGAAGTATAAAGAGGATGAGAAAAGAAGTTGTGGGAGAGAAGAACGAGAAATAAGTAGGGAAGATAGGTGAAAGGAGAATAAAATGAATGAGGGGAAAGAAGAAGGCTGGTGAAGTATGAGGGAGAGGAAAAGTGGGGAAATACGTAGACTAGGCAGAATAAATGAAGCTGTTGTTGAGCAAATTTGGATTGAAGGGATGAAGAATGTGGAATAGTTTAAAAAATAGAATAGGAAAAGGGTGAAGTTTTGTGGTCTTTCTTGATAGACGAAGAAGAAATGAAGTGTGAGGAAGAAGGAGAATTGGGAGACGAAGAGAAGGAGGGAGAAGATTTCAGAATAACGAAAATGAAGATGGAGAGAAGAGTATGAAGAAGGGGTAACCCCATAGAAATATACTGAAAACATTGAAATAAATGAAAAAATGATAATAATAAACTTGTAAAATCCATCGTAAATTACCATTTACTACTTATTCACTATGGTAAATAGAGAAAGAAACAAATAATAATTTGTTGAAGAAGAGGAGAAAAGATGAAGAAGAATAAGTAGATAGAGGGAGATAGAAGATGGAGAAAATAAAGAAGTAGTTGTATAGTAGAGGAAGAAGTGGACTCAGCCTTCAGTACTCCTCTGTCCAGTAGCATTCCCCATTTTAAAAGCTTCCCCAGTTCCCCCTTTTTAGGTTTGAAAGCTCACATTCCCCTCAATAGTTTACAAAATCTACGCGTTCCACTTGTAGTGCCCGACTTCTGCGTTTCTTCTCATCCTTCACGCATGCGCAAAAGCCTAAAACACACACTCACATAACGTTGCGCAACTCATGAATCGTGTTGGAAATGTTGCTCAACTATTTATAATACTGTGTGTATATACATGTATAGTGTGTATTATTTAGGTAGACTACTGTATATCTAGTAGATGAGTAAATTTATAAGTGACTAGTCTTGGAAGGCTGCTGTGTTTAGTCATTGCAAGTCGATAAAAAGTTGTTTTGACCACTTTAAACCGTTTCAAAAACAATGCCAGCTTGGCTATGAGAGATTCATGGCAGTGTTGAAAGATTCTTGGGAAACGTGTGTCGTTGTAAGAACCGCTTGTTGAAAGATTTTTAGAGTAATTTTGAAAGATCCTAGTTGCAGTTTGCAATGTTTGAGTATATTCTTATTCAAAGCTAACCCCTTGAAGTATCTCTAGGACACTTTGAATCACGATAACGGTTTTATCAACTGTTTTTGCGATCTATGATGTGTTTTGCAACTTGTCTCATAAATTTGTGGCAATGGAAAAGAGCCACAAGAAGCGTACAAGTAGTTTTAGTTTTTTTTTCATCTTCGCCACAGTCAAGACCGAGGAATAGTCAGCAGCTTACAACATGGCGATATCCTTTGAAATTTTATGGATTTATTCATCAACAATTCATTTTTCTTCAATTTTCGACCGCAACATTCAACTTTAAACATTAGCCTGCAATTTAACATTCGCTAGCAACATGAAAATTACAGTAGGCTACATGTTCAATCTCGTAGTTATGCAAAACCTTCTGAACAACCTGATTCCATTTTGACGTACCTAAGTGAAACTGGACGTTCCTATTCAAGCCAGCCTTGCTTTTTGGAATAATACAATACAAAATAGACTAGGTGAGGTTGCTGGTGTGTCAGATATGCCCACGTCATATAATGGACGGTCAACGCCCATAAAGTGACTTTCAATTGTACTGTTGACTAGGGCAATCTGAGCATCATCTAATCGCCGGATGCTAGACGTCCCGCTTTCATTCAATTTCAGTTATTCTCTCTCTTTCTCTCGCTTCCCTTCCTCTTTCCATGTCCATCTTCATCTTCCGTTTTTATACTGTAGTGTAGTTACATGATTCAACTTCGAGACTCTAGTATGGTAGGATTTTGCATTGGCAAATTTCGTTTAATTCTGGTCAAACTCGGAATTTACATGAAGTGGGGCTACATCGTGTTAAAATGATGGATTTAGTACCACTTATAATAGATTTTTGTATGTTGTAATTTATTTTTACTCTGTCTTCCTTTGTTTTGTACTTGTTTGAATCGAAAAGTTGTTTACGAATGAAGAAATAGAGAAAATGAACTTTCATGCCTGTTTTCTACTTCAGTGTTGGTCTGTTTTACAGTTTCCTGCATGAACATGGTTTGAATTTACAATAGTTGTTCTGAGTATTGTTATAATTATAATATGAATATTCAACTACAGTAATAAAAATTGAGTTCTAGTTTCTGCAGTTAAGAACATTTCGTAAGCATATCAATATTGAACGATGTTTTCCTTGTTAGAACACGAATTTTTATTCCTACATTGTTTACTCATTGAGTCAGAAATGATGGTTCTTCTTGTTCAAATAGGAATTAGAAATGTATATATCTTTCTGTGTAGTAGTGATCCATATTGAAGAAAAAGACTAGAAGTTTGCATTACCATTTATTGATGAAATAAATCACTGTTGTAGTTGTCTTGTTTCTCTTGCAGCGAAGTTTGTACCATTAATTTGTAATTACTCAACTTTCAATTATGAGGAGGTTGAATCGTTGAATGACATTTCATTTATGACCTGAATTAAAAGAATCGATACGTTACAAAAATCATTCATCCAATCTATCGCCAGGCAGTCTAATCTATGTTTGTTTGAAAATATTCATCCCTTTCTTCACTCAACTTTCATATATTTCAATGAACGTTTAAGTCATCTTCCAGAAAGATAATAACAGTAGTTGTTCGACATGAAATGAAGCAACACATGATAAGGATGTCAATGATTACTGTTATATCACGATTGCATTTGTGCAAGATGCACTCAGCAGAAGTGCATTCGTTGCAGTTCTCCATAATTGCTTGCTTGCACTATATTGTTCGGCATTGCACCAGTTGATAGGAAATTGCTGTATTATTACTTGGAATAATAGCAGACATTATTGAGAGTGCGGCAATTGCATAGACCTGCTGTGCCTGCCTTTTGTAATGAGGATGCAATCAATGTGCATTGATTGTGGAATTATAATTATTATTCAAAGTTGATATGAGTGTGATATCTGGAACGGATATTCTGAAGAGAAAACAGTTATGAAGATCTGTAAGCATAATATTCTATGTATATTATCATAGCCTCCTCTAATGTATTAGGTCATTGTCATTAGGTCAAAAAATGTTATGATATTATACAGACAGAGTGTTTCAGAACTCCCTACCAATATTCTAGGGCATTGTTCCTGGGTGAAAACCATATCTAAATATCATATTTAAATTGTCTGGAAGTCCTTAGTTACACAGCTGCCATTTTGTTTTTTCACTTATTATTTATTATGTCAATAATGGTGAAACATAATTATGGAATTGAAACTTTGCACCAACATTTATGACAACTAGACAAAGCTACAAAAAAATTATGAAAATCCATAAAACAAAATGGCGGCCATTTAAAATTTTGTTTCTTGAATAACTCGGAAACTGTTGATATTACGAGAATTTTACAAGAATAACTTTTTTAGTAAATTTAATTAAAAATAGATTGAAACCTTATTTGTTAAGATTGGACCAATATTGACTGAGATATGGCAGCTTTAGTGATAAGTGAAAAAAAAACAAAATGGCAGCTGTGTGAGTAACTAAGGACTTCTGGATAATTTATAAATATGATATTTAAATATGTTTTTTACCAAGGAACAATGCCCTAGAGTATTGGTAGGGAGTTCTGAAACACCCTGTTATTATTAAATTAAGATTAAGAGCATACGATTATTAAGTTATTATATTTTAAATCGATTGAATTGTATTTAATTATATTGAATCTCAAATTGTATTTGATATCCTGCTTGCTTTAGAACTCCACAATCCATATAAATGATTCAGAAGTTTCCAGACGTCACGACTAAATTCCACCTCAGGTGAATTTCGATACCTATTGTTGTACAGTAGTTTGTTTAGGAAAACATGTCCCAGGTCTCTGTTTTGAATAATGATGCTTCCAAATTGAGTTGAGAGAGTTGTACAGTATCATTCTTCAATCTCCTAATAGCGTTTTCGGAAACCAGAGAGAAAAACAATAATCTTGCTGAGAATAATTGCTGCACTGTGAGTGGAGTTCATTTTCGAGATGAGATTTTTTTGCTGCTCAAGCCGCAAAGCAGCGGGAATCTGTCAGTTGGGCATAGAAAGAATGGGAACAAAAAAGGAATTGGAAATGAAGAGGTAATGCGAGTAATTCGTGGTAGGAGAGGAGAAGAAAAGAAGAGAAAGAAGGAGGAGGAAGAGGAGGATGAGACAGTGGTGAGGGGATTACAGAAAAGAGAAGTTAATTTATAAGGACACCAAGATGATGGATTTTACAGAAGAAATGATGAACAATGTTGTGTATTAACGAAAAAGCAGACTGTTGTTCATAGCAGGGCTCCATGTAAAGGAAGGAAGGAAATATAATAGTAGAGGTAGAAAATGGAGAAGAAGAAGAATGCATAAAAGAGGTGAATGAAAAAAAGAAAAAAGAATTAGAGTAGGAGAAACGGTAGGAGCATAAAGAGAATTTGATGAAGAAGAAGAAGAAGAGGAGGTGAAATACTATGGAAAGTAGTAGCTGGACAAGAAGAAGAAGAAGAAGAAGAAGAACATGGAGAAGGAGGAGAATGGAAGGAGGAATAAGATGGAAGAAGAATAAGAAGAAGAAGAAGAGGAGGAGGAGGAGGAGGAGGAGAAATACTATGGAAAGTAGTATGTAGTAGTAGAAGAAGAAAGAGAAGAATATGAAGAAGGAGGAGAATGGAAAGAGGAAGAAGAATAGAACAAGGAGAAAATGATAAAGAAGAGAAGAACAAGAGGAAGTAGATGAAGGAGAAGGAGGAGAAAAATGATGAGTAGAAGAGAAAGATGAAGAATTTCATGACGATGATGATGAGAAACAAGTAAGAGAAGAAGAAGAAGAAGAAGAAGAATAAGATGAAGAAGAAGATGATGATGATGATGAAGAAGATGATGATGACGACATGCCGATAAAGATGAGAACTGAGCACAAGAAGCGGAAGTATAAGACGAAGGGGGAGGAGGAGGAGTAGGAGAACAATCCATCTCATTACGGATGAGTCGATAAAAAAGCAACCTCAAAAATTTACATCGCTGATTATTTTGTCTGTTGAGGCATATTCTTCGTACTCCTCCTCCTCCTCCTCCTTCTCTCCTCTCTCCAACCTTCCCCTCTCATTCTCTGTTGTCTTCTACTCAATTTTCCCTTTTCTAATCCTCTTCTCCAATTCTGATCTCGTTGAAAAGGCGATTTACTTCCAGCGTTTTACTTGAAACGTAGGCGTTCGTATCTCCCAATAATACGGCTCCATTATGGTAGAGGTAACAGGATTTATGAGCTGAAGAAACCCTCTACTTTCTGTTACAATCGCGTTATTCATCTTTCAATTAATTCGTAACTACAGGCAGGTTGGGAAAGATGGCTCTATTCAGTTTGGAACATCTTTTCTACTTTGAAATTTGCCTGAATCTTTTCAAGTTTTCCTTGTTCTGTAGATGATAGTAGGAAAATATCAGTTGAACTTTTAGGATTGTTTCTGGTGAATGACATGTTATTTCACATGTCACCGAGGTTGGTGACAATCTACCACGTTTTCTAATTGATCGGTTTGAGAAGATTCTGCAATCCAATTGGAGACCTAGTTTCCAATAAAACTATTCATCTTTCTATGAGAGTATGTTTAGCAATGATGTGATGAGTGAATGTCGCTAGTGTGATTCAGCCAACAGTCATACAGTGAATGGGTCTGATCTAGTGAATGCTCAGTAATCTGGCTGGTGAAAGATGTAGTTTTAGAAGTTTAGCAATGTCCATCAAGTGTGGAGTTTTGTAATGTTTCATTTCTCTTGTTTCGCAAGCGATTGCAAGGCACGTGTCTTATTTAAGTGGTGGCTGATTGATATTTAATTGGCTCAAGTTTTTTGATTGATTGAATTTCAATTTCTGTGCGTCCTGCATTTTGGTTGAACGTTAGTCTACATTCTAATCTCACAAAAGTGATTTCGTTGGCCTAGTTTGTTGAACCAACTTGGTAGATCTTTGTTGAATCAACTTCACCTTATATGAGAAAACATAAAAGAAATCTTTGAAAGTGTCCCAACTTCTTTTTTCCACACATTTGGAGTGTAGACAAATCTGATTTCAATCTCTTGAGATGTTAATGTTCTTCTATTTCAAAGCCGTTTGTACACAATAGTTATGAACGTTGAAATTTCGCCTTTAACTAAGTTAATACTTTTTCACAAATTCACTTTACTTTACTTTACTACACTTATACTTTTTCAAATTTGTCATCAAACTGAATGTTATAATATTATAAAAGCCTCGATCTATATCAAATTCGTTTCAAGTCCATCAAATCTCTCCAAATTTTCGTATCAAAAAACACAAAATTTTGAAAAGAAACAGAAACGACCTGAGAACTCCCAGCCTTGCAACTGTATAATATATGTTGTGTTTCACGTACAAAACATTCATAGAACTCGAAATATTTTACTGTAGAATTCATATTTACACGATGAAGTGCAGTGGGATACTTATTTATCCTAACACGCTTCCTGTGTCAAATTAGCTGCCACAACTCATAAACAACTCTGAAAAGTGCAGTAAAACCGACTGCAATGTGCAGTAAAGTGCACATAAAATGCAATTACCGACTATTTCAAATATCATCACCAATCGCATCATTCAGTTGACTCTGGATCTTGGCGCCTGCTATTTTATTTATGCATCATCATTATTATCATCATAATTATTATAAGCCTAACAAGGAATATTATAGCTGAATAAAGTATTTTACAAACTCTTTACAATAAAAGTTTGTTGGAACTATTTACCAGCGTTGGAATTTTGAATCGTTTTAACAGCTAGAAAGGTTTTAAGTTAATCTAAAGGTTTCATTTCAACTGTAGAAGGCTACACTTATGAAGTAGCAGCATTAAAAAACTTGAATAAGTGAATTAGATAATCTAGCCAGACACCTTACTATGCTTTCTTCTCTTTCTGTTTCAGCTTAGGGGCAAACTTTTGCCGTTTTTTTTATCTCATTACTCTCAAACCCCTATTTACCCACTAATTCCTTCTTTTGCTCTCTCCTATTTTACTTCACCCCATAATTTAGCACTCCTCACCCCACACACCATCTATAAAGTCAACCCTTAATGCTACCATTAACCGTGGGGAGGGGGTTAGGGTAGAAAAGACTTGAAAGTGTTTGTAGATATTGCAAGTGGCTTTCGTGACCTGTCTTAATGTAATATACTCATTCACTTAGCATGGGGCGGAGAATAGGGGGAATGGGAAGAAGTAGGAGAAAAGCAAAGGAACAGAAGAAGAAGAGGAAGAAAATGGAAGGAAGTAAGAGAGAAAGAGTGTAGAGGGCGTGCAAAAGTAGGAGAAGAAGAGAATGTGAAGTGAAAAGAAAGTAGAAAGTGAGGTGTAGAAGTAGTAGAATAAGAAAAAATAGAAGAATAATAAGAAGAAGAAGAAGAAGTAAAGAAAGAGAGAGAGGATGAGAAAAGTAAGTAGAGGAGAAAGTTTATTTACTTTATTCGTGTATATTACAAACTCTTTCTGCTTAAATTCTAGATTATTACAGTTGTGAAAATCTGTAAGAACATTATACTATGGATTATACAAATATTATAAACCTGTGGAATTATTCAATGATACGAAGTTTTGATGCAATGAAATGAGGATCATAATGATTGAGATTTATTCTCATGAAACGGCGAAGTTTTGAACATATAAACGTCCTTTCTTGGTAAAGGATGTCAAGTACAATATGTCATACTCATTCACCTCAGTGTGACAGTGTGGAGGGGGAAGAAAATAAGACGGAGAAGAAGAAACTTGGATCAAGAGAAAAGGTGATGAAATTCTTCCTCAATTTCAGTTCAACCCTTCCCTTTGAACAGATAAGGGCGTATTGCGTTTAAAAGGGTGGTAGAAGACCTAGCACCTTGAAGCTTTCAGATATCTTCTTTCCTCTTCTTTGCACGCAATTCTTAGTGTCTTGATACTAAAGGAAAGAACAACTAAGAAAGAGAGAGAGAATTGTGTGTAAAGCTCTTGATCTGTCCTGTCGGATGCCTGAATCCCCCATTTTCAACTGAATCCACCCAATTCCCGATTAAATCCCCTGCGAACTTCCCCCACTTGTGAGTTTTGCACTCAGGTGCAATGAACTTTTTGTTTTACTCAGAGTGTTGCCTTTTTTATCCCAGTTTTCGCTACTAGCATCAGTGACAGCTCAATTTCCACTTGTTAAGGAAATACTGTGCTGAGAATCGCAGTGTTACTTACTTGCATTCAAGTTAGGGTTTCAAATCGGAAATTTTCCACAAATCTATTGATCTCATATTTATATTATCGTGACGAGTAAGATTGTCACTTATATAGATTAATAAATTTATATAGATGAATACAAATGAACAGATGATATTATTCTAATATTCTTGAATTTAGAGTTCAACAGCCTTAGTCAAGACAAGACAAGATACAGTACTTCATAGTTGCTATTCACATTAACACCGATTGCTAATAGATTAATTAATTTTTTCAATTGAACAGAACAATTTCTAACATTAAAATCTTAGTGGAAAACTACTGGGATAATTTTCGTGCAACTGGCTTGAAAATCGTGCTTAGAACCTGTTGTCTTGATTATCCTGAAATTTGGAAGCGAGTTACTAAACCGTTTTACCTCAAATTCCACAAAGCTAACAGTCTGTTTTTGTCAGTTGAATTATCTCTCCTGTAAAGCAAAGTGTTTTCTCGCGGTCAGTGCCACCCAATACATGAGTGGTGTATTCAAGTACACTGCACACTAACCATGCTGCTTCAAGGCTGAATGGCTTAGTGCAAATAAAGTGGTGGCCTCTACTTACAGTGTGTGGTGGGCTTGTAACGTGTTTTGGTTGAGGCTCGGCTCCCCCCTTAGGGTGTCCTCCTGCCCCCTTTTGGGACACTCAGGTGGTCCGGTATGCTGCCCCCCCCCCGCCTGTGTGGTTTCGTAGATTAGAGCGGGGGGGGGGGGTAAGGTTAGCAAAGTGCTGTGTTGACTGACCATTGGCCAGTTTGAATTTGGTAGAGTGTTGGTTGGTGGGGGGGGGGGAGGTTAAATGATGAAGCAGCTTGCAGCTTAATTGTTTAATGGCAAGCAATTGAAGTTAATTGACAGACGAGACGACCGTACGTTGGATTTCGGTTGCTAACGCTGTATCCACTCAGCTTCTTAGTTTTAGTTTCTCTCTCTGTCCCCCCTCCTCTTTCTCTCTCTCACTATGTCCCTTTTGGATCCTACTTGCTCCACATACTTGATTTTCTCTCTTTCTTTTGTGTCTGTTTCTCTGCATCTCTTCGTTCACTCTCATACTTTTGCACCACGGTTTCGAGTTTCTCTCTCTCTCTCTCTCTCTTTTGTGTCTGTTTGGTTTCTCTTCTCGTTGGTTTTTCAAGCTCCATGCATTGGACTTACTATTTGTTCCAGCTTCTGTGTCTTTGCTAAGTTTGTGATGGCTCTCAAAACACTTTGCGCTGACCACAGAACTAGTGTAATTATTATCAGGTTGGCAATAATGAACGCGTATAGTGAATATTTATAGTGACCACAAACTAGTGTGATTATTATGAGGTTGGCAATGATAACCACAATGTAGTATTTCACAATGAGTATTACTCAGCCGACTAGTTTACTAATTACTAGTGACTACGTTCAGTATAGTAGGAACCACAGATTGAGAATTGAGAAATAGCCAAGGAAATTGTAAAAATTTGAAGGTCAGTCTATTTGAGGGAGAACTGCGTTACCAACTTAACAATCTTTGCTCTCAAATACTTTTCAAATTCCCTTAAGTGTAAGTTCATCATTTTTAAGTCTTGGCTGTTTTAATATAGTAGCTAATGGAGCTATGTGATTGGCCAAGGACTATGATTCCCTGGAATGGCCAAAATTTAGAATCTTCTGATGTTTTTGAAAAAGTTTTATTTTTCTATGCAAGGCTTTTGTATGCTACGAAAAAAGTAGTTGTTTAAACTTACAGTCGTATTGTCTTATGGTTTTCATTGTAATATCATTTAGTATTGTTTATAATTTACACATTGGTCGCCATTTTCATCCCCATTCAGCAATCACTGTTCATTAATTTTCATCAAATAAATACACAAAATCGATCAATATATCGATATAGATATCGAACAACCTGCTGTGGATGATGTTCTAATTAGGGCTAATGGGTGTAGAGAATGGGGGTTTTATTGAATTGAGCAGCTAATTACGGTAGATATACGGGGATGAGTTCATTAATTATGTGACATAGACTCACCTCGATTCGAATGATGATGCAATCATACTCTCAAATCGATTCCAATAATGAGCACAAATCAGGTGCTGTATGTATTCTGATTATACGAGGCCTATTGATTATCGAGGCCTCTGATTAATCGAAAAAGTGGTATTATGTTGTTTATTTAAGATATATGCTCTGGGTATATTGTTTCACATTCATATTAGTTAGTTACAAGCGCTTGCTACAGCTGTCTGTGAACACGCACACTTGATACAGTACAATCTGTGATCAGCTGATTCAATGTAAGCTATTTTTAGCAAGCGCTTGCCATGCAACAAGTTTCTTTTGTTGTAATGCACCCATGTTGAGTACCTTTTATTATTTTGGCGTGTTAATAATTTGTTAATTTCACTTAACTGAAAAGGGTGTTTCTTATGTCAAAGAATGATTTGATTTGTGTTTTATCCAATTATTGTTTTTCAAATTTTCATTAACGAAATGTTTTCATTCTTTTTACAGGTGAGTTTCGATCGAACCCTGTACTAATTTTACTGCCTTTCACGTCACGTGAGTAAATCAACTATGTTTTTTTTGTGTGTTACTGAATTTCTAATACTATGAACAGTGAAATTCGATTGCTGCTTCCGCTTATATTTCATTCCACTTTGCTAGTAAATATTGAAATTTTCTTCAAATCTCAAATGTACTGTGATTTGAATCTAGTTCAAAGGTTCAAACTATCGTTTCAGTTTAAACGATAAGAAGAAGAAGAAGAACGATAAGGGAAGTTGAAGTAGAAGAAAAGGAAGAAGTAGATAGAGAAAAAGAAGTAGAAGATGAGAAAGAGGTTGAAGAAGAAGAAGAATGATAGTGATGAAGAATGTATCTGATGGTGCTATAATAATCCAGGAATACTTCCCTTTTACAAAGAGACGTGAAGGAAAATTATTGTTTGTATTGGAACTCGAAGTATCAGGGGTGTTCGATTGTTGTATTAGTCACTGTTCTGCTTCAATCCTTCTCTCCCTCCCTCCCCTCTTCCCCACTTACTTCTATCCTCCCTTCACAATCCTGATACTAATCCTGTTTTAGTTGTCCTAAGCTTCGCTATCGATAATTCTCACTTCCAATTTCCGATAGCAGGATTATAATGTGGGACGGCAAACTTTCGAGAAAGGTTGTACTCACAGATTACAGATGGTGGAGGAAATAGGCGGGGGCAATGTTGGGAATTTGAAGATCGGCCATTGGAGGGAGTAAAGCTTGTTATCAATGTTTGATTTGAAAGATTTGCGATTGCATTTGCCACCGTTCATGATTATAACACTTTGAAAAGAGACATAAAGCATTGCTGTTTTGATAAGCTTCGATTTAAAATTTGCTCATCTAGTAACTTTTTGCTCAGTATCTATTTGCTCAACTTGGTGAAGCCATATCAATTCGATACCAACCGTGATATCAAGTATAGCAGGATTCTTTTAAATTGTCAGAAAACAGCTGATTGATGTACGCTCGTTTACTGACGTTAAATCAGCTGTTTTATGACAAGTTAAAAGAATCCTGCTATATCTTCTTCCTAACTGTACATCTGCTATGTTCTATCATCTTCTTTTCTTCCATCAACAAAACCAGCCTTTTTCCTTAGCGACAAAATCGTCCGGTCTTCTATCGCCGAACAATGCAATATGTTTTTGTTAAAAAAACGTCAGTCTTTTCATTGTCAAAATGATTTTCTTGGCATTATTTTCACTGTTCAACACTCGTTGATGATGCTGGGTAACGGTAAAGTGGACAATTTGATAGGTGCTGAAGAACTGTGCTATCCAATAGTCTATCAACAATGTTGTTTGGATTGATAGGTTCTGCAAGATTGTAGCGTTTTCCAATTATCTCCAGTCACCTTTCATCTTTTTTCCGAGTAGGTAAATCTAATTCAGATCAGGTCCAATATATGGGCGTGAAATTGAGTTTCATTTTTATAGTATTGCACACAATTCACGTTGTAAAAGGTTGTCATAAGTTTGGCAAGAAAAGAAGCTATTGTTATCATAGATAAAGAAATTCCAACAAACATGAAAATCATAGCATATTGTTCAACAACAATCACAATGTTAAGAAATATTACAACAATAATAATCCGTTTAATCAAGGGAACGAAAAAACGGTATAGGAAAGATGATTTTAAGAAGAGGTTAGGAAAGATTATAGGAAGCATTAGTAGTAGGTAGACTATTATTCATTAGATAAGTTTATTTCCGCATTCGAATAGATGCAATTCTCATGAGAAAAATATGTAATATGGATAATAATGTATTAAGTTTACAACCAACTGAACAACACATGTAATAAATAGAGTTAGATTACAATAGAGCTATGAAAGTCAGACAATTTCTGACAAAATTCAGAGAATTGTTTTCCTGTTATGATGGTATCTGATGTATCGCGAGAACCAAAATGCTTTGATGGTTAGAAAGGAAAGTAACAATCTCATAGTGGATAATAAGAAATTGAAACTCAGAAGATATCAGCTCTTCTTTAGATCGGAAACCTTCCATTCAAAATCGGAACGAAGTATGCTTACCGCTAATAATATAGGTATATCCGCGCATTGGAATATTACAATAAATTGAAAAGAAATAGGGAATGGAGCATTGGATTATTATATGCAACATGATACCAATTTCCTAAAAACTCTCTTGAATTCCACAGAGATAAAATAGGACTTTCCATTTCGAGATTAATCTTCCTTGATCATTCCACAAAAATGAATTAGTGTTCAACTTGGAGTTCGTTGTTCACCTATTTCAACAATTACCTCCAATCCAGAATTGAAAACCAGCCGTGTTCCAGTACAGCCGACATGTTTTCAGTACGGACAGGTTTTGAAGTAAACCGGTTCGGTTTAGATGATGATGGTCCACTTATAGAAGAGCACTTCCGTTTAAAGATCACTTTCCATTCAAAAACGCACCGAATTTAATTAACTTAGTGGAGAAAGTTGAAGACAGATTCACCTCTGTGCGGCACGGGTCAAAACACGTGAGTTATGTTAGCATGGTGAATATTATATTGATGAGTCATTGGAGTAAATTGGTTGAAGTATGATGAGCAGAAAATTTATGTTTGCTCTCCTTCTTAACTTGAAAGGAAAAGACAGAGATATTGTCAAACCACTATTTTTATAGCTTGTTTTTTTTCTAATACAAGAATACGTTCATTTGAAGTATCAAGCAGGATACTCTCTCGAGGCGTTTACACAATTGCTCCGATCATAATATAATTATTAATATAAGATGATTGGATCCATCCAATTACCCTGAATCGAACAATTGACTTGTAGCCACTGGATTATTTGAAAAGATTATCACGTCTAATCTTTTGAGAAAACATTGTTCGATTTTCTTGTCGATTTGTGGTAAGAACTGGATTTATGATAGAAATGTACAATTCTACCATTGATGGATAGAAAGGAAAGTGAAATCATGAGATTTGAAGCAGTCAAAATGATATTGGAAGATGATGAGAGATAATTGAAATTCAGAAGATTCTAGAAGCTTTTGTAATGTTGTTGACATTAGGATAAACGTGAACTGTACTAACATACTTTATTTCGTTCTATCAATTATTATGATTTAATATAAACTTAATAATTGCAATATCCCATCATTTCCTTTTATCTTGATTTACTGAGAGTTGTCACATCAAATAATTTGTAAAACTGTTGTTTGATTAGGTGTTTTTGACAATTTAGCCAATTTTTGAACTCACTATCATATGAAATGAGTAATAATTCTACTTTCTATCATCATAGAAGCTTCAGCATTGCTGGGAATTCTACAAGCATAAAGCATATTATCAAAAGATGCTAAAAGTAAGATGCTCTTAAGTTTAGTAAGATGCTGGAGTAATGGTGGAAAGAAAAGATGGATGAGGAAAAGAAAACTGAAGAAGAAGAAGAAGAAGAAAGAAGAAATTATGAAGAAGAAGAAGAATAAGAAGATGATGATGATAAGGAAGAAGAAGAAGGAGGAAAAGAAGAAGAAATATCACATCGATCTTCAAAAGATCTCGAAAATGAAAAACGCGGCAGAAGGGGAAAAAAAGAAAATGAAACGTGTGGGAGCGACAAGGAATGATTACTGCGGAAGAACATGGACAGGCGTGAAATCGAGAATAATGGTCAAAAGAAAGGAGGAGGCGGAGGAGGATGAGGAGGAGTGAGAAGGAAGAAGCAGGAGTAGAAGGATTGAAACTACCAAGGATAAATAGCCATTTTGTGATTGACACCCGATTGCTTCGGTTCTTCTACGTGAACGATGTTCAACCGAGAGAAAACACAAAGGAAAAGCTGGACGCGCTACGAAAAGTAAGGAAAAACAAAAATATGATGGTGATGATGGAAAAGATGAAAAACAGTTTGGACAATGATCGTCGATGACAGAATTGACAACAGAATATAGCTAACAATGACGGAAGAGGATGTGGAGGAGGAAGAGAAGGAAAAAGAAGAAAACGAAGAAGAAGAAAATGAAGAACAGCAAGAACAACGACAATAAGAGAAGTCAGAAATGATAACGTAATGATAAGGAATTGTAACAATTTCTGGTAAGAAACTGAGGAATTACAGCTGAAGTGCAGTAAATGCCAAAAATAAACATTATGTATCGTCATAATAAGAAACCGAGGGATCAAATTTTGATATTTTCAAAACATTGGTACAAAAATTTCACGGTGATAAGCCGCATTTTCAATAAATTCTCTGCATCTTTCCGATTTCCACAAGAAATTTTGAAGCTAGTACAGTGTAATTGTTATTGATGACCCACCAACTCAATACTGTAGAGGCGTTAAATTCATATAACTTGACAGAACGAAGAGGATAGGGGAATATCTGAAGCCTACTACTGTACCACCTCTTTATTTGGAAACTAGTGAACTTTCGTGAACAAAATGCATACTGCATGCAAATAAAAATTTATTGTTTTTTTTTAAACAAATTTTATTTTATCTTCCTTCTGTACTATGCTTTTTATAGCATTTAGGCTACCTCATTTTTTTCTTCTGTAATTCCTTACAGTTTCTTACTACCAGTACAGTAGTTGCTAAAGTTCCTTATCATTGTGTTATCATTTCTGAGTTGTTGTTGTTTGTTTATGTTCTTCTTATTATTTTATTTCTTTTCTACTTCTTCTCCTTCTACTACCACTACTACTACTACTTCTTTTTCTTCTTCGTCTATCTTTCTCTCCTCTTCATGTCTAGTTATTTGGAAACTACTAGAATAATTTTTTCTACAACTGGATAACATCTTCTAATCAAACTTCTCCAGAGAAGGAAACCCTCATTGAAGCACAGACAGTTCGGCAAGTCACGTAGACGAGTAGATGCGCATAGAGAAGTCGCCGAGGATCGTTGGCTTTTTGGCCTGTAATTTGAATGCAACGGCGGTTACGCATTATAGACTGCCCTATCATTATTGCTCGTCAACTTTCCTTGAGGTCCTTTGTGCATCTCAAGTTGGATTTCTATGCTTCTTTCCTCTATTTCCCCAGAATCGTCTTGCTCTTTGTTTTGATCAGAGGCCACCCCACGTGACCAAATCATGAACATATTATCTGAATAACCAGAAACATGGTTTGAGTTTTGAGCAAACCAATAATAATACTACTATAATACTATGCTGCTGAACCTGGATTGAAATGAAAACAATTAAAGAAGACTATAGTTTTTTGCTTCAACCAATAGTGGCGAAGCATGGTATACTTATTTGGTCCTATATACTATTTCCTATAGGAAATATACCCGGCGATGACCAAATAAGTATACCACGCTTCGCCCGTATCAACCAATCATGTGGGTTGTATTCTGATGAGTACTATCACAGAAAAGGAGACTATTAACCACTCAATTATCTCTGGTACTATACAGCAGAGGATTAAAAATATAGAATTGATTACGCCTTAGTTATAGTTATCAAACTCATGATAAGTATAACATCTTTCAAGATAGAAAAAAACAACAACTATAAGTACACTTTTTATCCATCAAAGTACGACCATTTTATTGGCAGTTTAACAACATCCTCTATCAAACAGTTCCATGAGGATTTCAAGCCAAAAGTGAATCAATGAAAATATTCTCATGAACACATTTCAATAGGAATTAATCCCTCACTACTTCCACGAATTTGAATAAAGATTCTACGAAATCCCATTCTTTTTCAAATCTCCAATTAGCTTTAGAAAAAGCGAATCTCTCATTTTCAACCTTCCAACAATATTTTCGAATTCTATAAAACAATAATTTATTCCACAAAAATAATCGAACTGTTCTCTTTTTCAAGACAGTAGTAAGGATCGAAAGGTGAATTTCAATCTACCCACATGTACACAAGTATACTACAATGTATACTACAATTTATAATACAATGTATAATACTGCCCGATTCTAAGCTCCGTGTCCCTGACGGCTGAAGAGTAGAGACGAAGAGTGCTATAAAATACACTACAGAAACCGGTTTTCGATGACGTAGGCTATTGCATTCCTCCCAGGGACATGGAGCTTGGACTCGGGCAGTACATGTATGATACAATCTCTATGTTCACAGCTCACGAAAATCGACCAATTGTGGACATGGGGATAGAATCGCAATTCGTCATCAATTAAATTCCGCTAATTAATCAAACTCCTCTAATTAATCAAATTCCACGTGCAGTGCAAATCATTAATGAATAACTGAATCGAATACCGTACTTGAATCTAGCGCGGCTCTTTCAATGCAAAATTCTATCAACACCGACACCCAACAAGAGTTCAAACACTCGTCTCCCACACGTAATGAAACATGCTGTGGAAATGAAAGCAAGCAAGCGGCTCTACAGTGGCCGGCGCACAATATTGACATTCATTTGCCCCGACTAAACTGTAGCGGGCAGCTATTTGGATAAATTGTAAACAGCCGCAGTCAAACAGCCATCTAGTTGGTGAGCAATTTTATCAGGGGTTTGAACCTCAGCCTCTCCCTATCGACGAAATCGACAAACACTTATATCAGGGATAAGTATTTCGACAAAAAGTTCCCTGTGTTCACAAAGGCATGATGCAGGTACAGTTTATTATTCCTATTCTTCATGTTAGGCTAGGCGTACCGGTTAGTGCAGCACACACCGATGCAATGACTAATCGGTGTGCTATCCCCAGCGATAAAAAGCCATACGATAAAAAAAATTATGTAACTTATGTATTCTTTATTTCTCACATTTTAAAACTATGACAGCAAATTGAATGCAACTGCCGTAATGTGGCGTTATCTAAAATGCAACGAAAATGAGCTCTGTAAAAATTATGTCAATTTCGAATTTTCCCGCTGGAGGCTGCAGAACTATAAATCAGCTGATTTTCAACTGACCTGTTCAAGGAGAATCAATTTGAGGGAAATTACAGTGATATTCACTTATAGCAGGATTCTTTTAAATTGTCAGAAAACAGCTGATTGATGTACGCTCGTTTTCTAACGTCAAATCAGCTGTTTTCTGACAACTATCTCAAAATTGTTATCATCTGAGCAACTGTGACTCTTTGACTATCATAGAGATTCTGTCAACGTTATCAGAAATCATGGATACTGGTATATTAATGTTATTGGTACTGTATTCATGAATAAATTAATATACGATATCAATACACAATCATAAAACAAATTCAACCAGAATTCAAATCATCAATCTGCGACACAACCCTGTAACATAGTATCTGGCTATATTTTCGATAAATATCTGTCTCATTCAAGCGTTTCAAAAAATCGATTCTGAAATATTTACGAATGGCTGGAGATAAGACAGAGGAAAATGTTGAATATTCCACGTGGCCTCACAGAGCATTAGATAATTATTTACCTAAAACGAAGCGCTACAACAAACCAACTGTGCAACACAGAGCATTGGACAATTATTTACCAAAGCGTAACACCGTTAGACAGAAATTGCATGTTGTTTGAAATCGACAGAGAGAAAACTAAAAACAAATAAAGTGACGCCGATAGAGGGCAGCAAGCTCACAAAGTCCAATCACCATTTCCTTATCATTGGTCGCACTGCAAACACAGTTGGAAATTAATTATCATCGTTTATTTGAGCCAAATACAGCCGGCCAATAGTTGATACACTCGTCTCAAAGTTCCCATTAAATTTCAATAAATAGTTACTGGTGACCTAGTTTAATTTGAAATTATATAGCAGGATTATTTTAAATTGTCATAAAACAGCTGATTGATGTACGCTCGTTTACTAACGTTAAATCAGCTGTTTTCTGACAAGTTAAAATAATCCTGCTATACATGATCGATGAATAAAAGTCGGTGTATACTGAATGAATTGGGGGATGAGTTTGATTAGAGGATTTTGATGGACGGGTAAAGTTAGAATTTATTCAATATCTAGAAATAATATTAGAAGTTGAGATATAAATCGAGTTGAATTTGTATGATTGTGATAATATTGACGGACCTATCCATCAAAGAGCATGACAATGTTCATTCAAAATAGACTGATTAAACTGTGATAATATTGAAATTCTGGATTACTTGTATGCTTATTACTTCGTTGATTTTCTGAAATGTATGTGTATTTTTGTATTGAGAAGAAAAATTCAAATTCAATTCACGTACACGAATTTCAACCTAATATTCATTTCATAACTCATTTCAAGGACCATAACATTCTCTTAATATAGTAGTACATATAAAAATGATTTTTCATGGACGGTTTTTCATGAATAAATTATGCTTCAGAAAAAAAAGAATAAGGAAGAGGAGGAGGTGATGGAGGAGGAGGAGGAGAAGAAGAAGAAGAAGAAGAAGAAGAAGAAGAGGAGGAGGAGGAGGAAGGAAGATCACAGTTGTACATAGAAGATGAAAAACATGGAAACTGAGTGTGAGAAAAGCGCTTTTTCACGGGCCACTTACTTTTCATCCTGGATAGTTTTCTCACACGTCTTTTCCTGCACGCGGGATACATCTCACACACGATAAAAGCGAGTGATAAGCCTTCTCCCTATATCACTCCGTCACGTCACACCTACACCGCAGAATAGGTCACATCCAATAGCTAGCTGGTGCAGTCTGTCAATCGAACACCGCAAACGGAATGCGATCAGCTGTCTGATAAACTGTTACTCTTGATAGGTTAGGATGCAAGAGAAAGGATAATATGAAGTTAGAAAGGGAAGAAGAAGAAGAAGAAGAAGAACAAGAAGAAGAAGAAGAAGAAGAAGAAGAAGGAAAAGAAGAAGAAAGAAGAAGAAAGAAGAAGAAGAAGAAGAAAGAAGAAGAAGAATAAGAAGAAGGAAAAGAAGAACAAGAAGAAGAAGAACGAGAAGAAGGAATCAAACTTAATGCTAATACTAAGTCTTCGGACTATTTCAGAGCATTATTAATTACTGAACAAATAGAATAATTTTCTTATACTTTTTACTATCATGACAGTTAATAGTGTTGGACTTTTTCATAGTCTAAACTCTAAAGGTTCCAATGATGAAGGTTAAAAATGTTGGACATGTATTTTGTCACGTTCAATTCAAGTCCTGAGAAACGCCGCGATCTATTCGTCAATTCATTTCCATTCATTATTCATTTATTCGTTCATTATCGGTAACCTTTGATCCGCCGATTCACTACACAGTCGCTCTATTAGCATTTCAATCAACCATTGTCTCAGTCCCACACCAGTCACTTCAACATGTACACGTTCTACTACTACTACAGTATTCTGGTAGCTGTTTGAATTTGAAATGCACATGTCAACACCGTTCAGTGTTAACATACGCACAGAGACTCAAAGACCTTCAGAGATTGCTTGAATGTGCATCAATTAAGTGATTTTTACAATTGGAATCATTGGACCAAATAAGTATACCTCGCTTCGCCACGGAAATTATTATGATTTAAAAAGAAATTGATTAGTCGCAGTATCCCATCTTCTATCTTCAAATTGAGAACAAGCAAACAAGATTGATAATATCCAGTTTGTATCGTGAATAATTCTATAATGGAATCCACACAAGGTAATTGAACAATGTGGGGACAGACTGGGCTGGGCTGTAGTATGCTAACGAGGTATGGGCGGGCGATACCGGAAAAACAACTCATTGAGTGTTCGATCATCCATCACCTTCCTGAGCTGCTCGATTTGCTTTCAATTTAGAAGAGAGTGGGATGATGAAAACAAGCGGCGGACAGAGGGAACAAAACAAAACGGGCGAGAGGATGTGGGACAGAGAGAGAGAACGAAACGTAAATGTTCGAGAAAGAGTGAGAAAACAAATGATGAGAGGAGGTGTTGAGAGGGGAGGAACTGTGGAAGGGGAAGAGGTGAGGAGAAAGGATGAGAAAGAGAGAAGGCTATGAGAGCAGGAAGGAGAAAGAAAACTAGGAGAGAGAACAAATCGAAATTGTTTGAGGAAGGTTGAGAGGAGGGACTGTGGAAGGGGAAGAGGTTAAAAGAAAGGATGAGGAAGAGAGAAGACTGTATGAGCAGAAAGGAGAAAGAAAACTAGAAGAGAGAGAGAGAACGAATCGAAATTGAGGAATGGTGAGAAAGCAAATTAACAGAGGAGGTGATGTGAGAGGAGGAACTGTGAAAGGGGAATAGGTTAAAAGAAAGGATGAGGAAGAGAGAAGACTGTATGAGCAGAAAGGAGAATCTAAACCAGAGCAGAAAGAGAGAGAAAGGAAGAAAACTAGCGGCGAACAGAGAAAACAAAAGGAGTAATGAGGGAGTGAGAGGGTGAACAAAACGTTATATGGGCGAAGATACAAATTAGCCTATGAGAGTGATTAGATTGGAGAGGAGAGACTAGATAAGGGGAAGAGGTAAGATAGAAGGACGAGGGAAGAAGAGAGAGAAAACAGAAACTAGAAACAGAATGAGAAAGAAGAAAGAGTGAGTGAGTGAGGAAAGTCGGTCGCTTCCGTTTTGCGTGGGAAAACCGGTGGTTAGAAGCGTGTGTATTTAGGAAAAACGAAATGTGTGTAGTGAATTTTTTGTACGTGTTTAATAGAGTGACCCACTAATACAGTAACATCGGTGGGTAGGCAGGGCAGGGCAGGGCAGGGCGTTTGGATAGTAGCCAGAACACGCACCAATCTTTCAATTATTAGCTGAACTGATGCTTGCTTGCATCCAAAACTTATGTGAGCTTCTTTTTAGTGTTCTCCTGATACTTCTTGTTCTTCTGGAGCTCTTCTTTGTGTTCTTCCTATTATTTTTTCGTCGTCGTCTTCTTCTTCTTCTTCTTCTTCTTCTTCTTCTTCTTCTTCTTCTTCTTCTTCTTCTTCTTCTTCTTCTTCTTCTTCTCTTCTTCTTCTTCTTCTTCTTCTTCTTCTTCTTCTTCTTCTTCTTCTTCTTCTTCTTCTTCTTCTTCTTCTTCTTCTTCTTCTTCTTCTCTTCTTCTTCTTCTTCCTCTTCTTCCTCCTTCTCCTTCTCCTCCTCCTTCTCCTCCTCCTCCTCCTCCTCCTCCTTCTCCTCCTCCTCCTCCTCCTCCTCCTCCTCCTCCTCCTCCTCCTCCTTCTCTTCCCTCCTCCTCATCCTCCTCATTCTCCTCCTCCTCATCTCCTCCTCCTCCTCCTCCTCTTTTCTTCTTCTTATGTATGTATCATTTACATATGTCTATAGGTGGGATTGGCATGACATGGCATGTGTGAGTTAGGTAGCGCCAAAACACCGTTTGAATGTACCGCGTGGGAACGGCACAGAACGCACCCATCTCTAAACTATGTTGTGTGTGACAAGATATCATCTCCGGTAGGTGGTGGGTTTGGCTCGATACGGCTATTGATGTCCCAACAATTCTAGTTTTGGCCAATTAAACTTTCACCGAAAAAATGTTTGTGAAATGATGTCAGTAAAATTCACGTATTTTTAGTGGATAATTTGAGCGCTGGGTGTAAACCTGTTAATATTATTATTATTGTTCGAGTAACCTTATAATTGATGATCATTTTTTATATGATTGTTAATGCAGATATCATATGATCATTTCAAAACATTGGGCTCCCATGTGTGATTCTGTGTTTGGAAAAAAATTAGCAAACTTACCTGGAAAGTGGCAATAAAATTGGAGGTAAAGGCAAAGAAAAACTTGAAGAAGTGAATAGAGTTCTCTCTTGAAATCAATTAAACGGACAGCACTCTTGAAACCCATCGGTTAGCTTCCAGTGACTGAGTGGTGGGGTGGAGACAGAAAGAATTCCAGGCGCTATCATTCCACCTATCCAGCCAGTCGAAGCGGCGAAATTCCTTTGAGACGACTACTGAAATCTCTATTCTGCCAAGAAAACTAAAGATACCGTAGTAGTGGGAGAAGAATAGGAATAAGAGGAAGAAGAAAAATAAGAAGAGATGGAAAAGAAGAAGAATAAGAAGATAAGTAGAAAAAGAAAAAGAAAAAGTAGTAGAAGAAGAAGATGGAAAGAGGAGTGAAGAAGAGGAAGATGTTGTTGTAAATTACTGCCTGAATTTGTCTTCTAATAATAAGATTAAGCTAAAGCAATAGATTACAAAAAGTAAAAAACGCATATAAGCAGAGAGGAGAAGAACAGGATCAAGCAGGAGAAGAAGAATTAGTGGATCCGGATGCATATGAGTACAGGATGAAAGTGAAGATAAGAAAAAAGTAAGAACGATGGAAACGAGATTGGAAAGAAGTAGAAGGAGAACGGCCAAGAAGGATAAGGAGAAGATAGACTGGAAGAATAAAAGGATGAGAGGCGCGAAGAGTCTAAAAGAAGCAGAGGAGAAGGATCAAAGAAGATGAGAAGAAAGAATAAGAAATAGAGAAACGCATCAAAGACGAAGTCCACTGAGATGTTGCATCGTAATTCTGTCTCACTCATTTACTTCAATTGCCCGCTCTCTTCTCTCTCTCTCTCTCTCGTTTCTTGTTCTCTTCTCTTTTTTCCCCTTTCACTGTCATCCTTCTAACGCTTGTTTGAGATGTGAGATCTCTTCTCACCTCTCTTTCTCTCTTCTCTTCTCTCTCAAAGTTTCCTTTTTTCATCAAGGTTCGGACAATCCACCGAATTCTATCAAGCATGCTGACATGGGTCACTGAAGTGTACTGGGGCACCATATGCTATACTGGTTTCTTGTCCCTGATCTCAGAAAAAATATGGATATTTTATTCTTGGTTTTTATCTGTATGAAGTGGAATTTTCACCTTTATCTTGAACACATTTTATTTGACATCTTGATGATGGAAAATTCTGTATATCTGACCGTATAATACATTCCATTTGGCAGCGTGTACAATTGATACATCTCAATCTGACTGGTACCAAGTCATTCGAAAAATTTCGGGGACATTGATTCATGACAGGACATGAATAATAAAATATATGCAATATTTTGATCGATAATAACACAGAGAGCAAACTTAGTAACACTTAATAACACATAGAACAGACTAAAGAGTATGCTTCTTTATGACAATAACCTATTGCTCTTGTTTATTCAATCTATTTTTTTTGTTTTTTGTTCAATAATTATTTTATTGTTATTTGACCATTTGTTCTTGTTTTCCAGGTAAGTGTTGCTGTTGAACCTTGTCCTACTTCAGTTCAGTTATTGGGAGTATAATTTTGTGAGTATCATAATAATACGTATAATTAATAATATAATTTAAACGTACAGGATAGTAAACGTGATTCGATCACTAATCAATGTAATTATAATAATAATAATAATAATAATAATAATAATCTTTTAATAGAATAAATAGTTAAATACATCAATATAATATATTTATATACAGTATATATATTATAAAGGTTAAAATATATATTATTCAAGGGTTTTGTATGGGAAAGATGTGTAGAACTGAACGGAAGAACTTTCGCCGCTAAAAGTGGGAAGGTTAGTAAGTGCTTGAAATTTATGCCAGGTAATAGAATTAGGTGGCACTTCAGCCTCTTTTCCATTTTCCGAAAACTCCATGCTCAAGCACCACAGTTAAAAAGCTTACAAGTGGTTAGTTATTATTTTGTCCGACAGAGTGCGCCACTTTCTATGTGAGTGAACCTTTCGAAAATTCGCTTTTTTATTTTACAAAAAGCGTGGTGTGCTCTTACGTTGGGCTCGAATAAGGGAGAAAAATGTATCTCGCTCTACCAAAAAAGTTCCGAAAAGAGATGAATCTCAGTGGGAGAAAATTGAGAGAGAGATATGCCTGGATCCACAAAAAAGGAGAGAATTTTCCTATTGATTGAAAAAATCTAAAACTAAGGTTCGATTCTAGTGAAAAAAGTGAAATCGATCTTCATTCCATGTTGTGCTTCACCAGCTTGATTTCTAGGGTGGTTTTTCTCCCAATCAGTGGAGGTTATTCCGGAAAGTTAGGGGTAGTTGAGAGCTTACGGGGTAATGGGTGGAGGGGTGAGGTTAATGGGAATTCAGTTTCAATTACGTTTTTCAATTAGTTTCCGATTGGCACACAGATTTATCGGCTTACATTGAACCTTTATGTTCTACCCATTCATTTTTTCCACGAGTTCATTTACTGGTGTTCATGGTTTTTCGGTGCATTGCTCTTTTAGATACGTTGTTTATTGGATGGAAAGTATCGTATGTCAAAAGAGCCGAATTTGTAGCAGATTAATGGTGTGATACGATTTAGAAAAAATGAGGAAACAAAATCAATGAGAGTGAATTGCTCTTGATTGTTTGAACAGGTTGTGAGAATTGATGTAGCGGGTTTGAAGACCTTTTTTATTTTATTTATTTATCATCGTTATTATGTAGCATTCTAGTTTATGTTTAAGACTTCGATTATAGATTCAGTTATATGTTTTACTTAATTCATCATCATATCTATTTTGAAGCTTTTAAAAAACTTTAGAAGAAGTTCTAATAATTTGGTGAGTTACATGATTATGTTGAAATTCAGTTGATATTGCAGTGTCTTCTTGTACTAAAAAAAAACACTTATTAAAAAATACACTTATAAACTTCCTATAAGTGGTATTGTATAGCAGGAAGATATAAATAGTTTATTCTATTACGTTCTGACAATTTAAATATAGTAAAATTTACTGAAGCTTACTTAGGATCCTCTTACAATTCGAAAAAATTTTGTTGATAATATTCCACAAATTCCAATCGTTAGTTGGAATCTACTGGCATTACTTACATAGGCTACAATAAAGCCCAAGAAAAAATCAAATTCAAACCTAACATATCTGAATATAGAAAGCTGGAACACTGAAATATTATGAAGTCTCATGCGATTTTGTTGACTTGTACAGTGATAAATTTATAATATCGGCAAGTTTAGAGTGGGATGAAATTGAAAAGCGATATCCTTTGATAGAATCTTCTCAATTTATACCTCAAACTAGAATCTTCAAGCACGTGTGGCTTAATTTCAACAGGAATCAAGGTACTCCACTAATTGAGTACTCGAGTAATCAAGCAAATATTTTACGTAAGTTATCAATGAACTTCGTTGGCTGAGAAAGTCTTAGCAACCACTTCACAGTAAATACGGTAGATTTTACCTAGTGAATCAATTTGAAGGATTACTTTGGTGAGATTGAATTTTGATGAGGTTCACTTGACATAACATATTACATCAGGTTAAAGTCCGATGAGGATGACTTGAAATTATTAGGTTTCACTATAGTTTGTGAGGGTGAATTTGAAGTTTGTTTTGGTGAATTTGACGGATAACTTGACTTATGGTGAAGCTGATATCTTTATGTCATGAAATGAACTCGACAAATGTCAAAGTAACAAATTGGTTTGGTGTATACTCTGTTGTGGTTTACCATTAATGTGATTTAGGTGTTTTGTGTTACTTGATCTGCTAGGTTTAGGTGTCAACCCTCTGAATCCTACCTTAGTAACTTGATACTCTTCTACAGTACTACTCCATCGTACCTTTTATTCATGTAATCTTCCACTATGTAATGTTTCGTCTGTTTCCCTGACACTTTTCTCAACTTTGTCTCTTCTCTAGCTTTCTCCATCTTCCTCTTTTCATCCGTAACCCTTATAACCCTCACTTTCGTACACACTTATTCTGATCGTATCCCTTATCCTAATCTAAATCCCTCAACCTAATCTAATCCCTTCCATGCTTCCTCCCCTCCATGCTGTCCTCTCTCTTTTTTTGGTCTTTTACTTACACTTTCGTTTTTCTTTCTCTTTGAAAGTTTTTGGCTTCACTTGAGCCTTAACAGGTGTCAATAAAGGGTGTAATCCATACAGTTGATTTGCTATCCTATTACTGTACTTGTTGAAGGGATTATTGTCCAAGTCTCTTTTATGTCTTCTTATTTTAATTCTTCTTTTTTCTCCTTCTTCTTTTCCGACTTTCTCTTTTTCTCTTTAGACTTCTCTTTTCAATATTCTCCTTTTACTCCTTCTTTTAGACTTCTTCTTTTCGACTATTTCTTCTTCTTCTTCTTCTTCTTCTTCTTCTTCTTCTTCTTTTCTTCTTCTTCTTCTTCTTTTTCGACTTTCCTCTTTTCTTCTTCTTCTTTTTCAACTTTTTCTTTTCCGACTTTTCCTTTTTCTTCGTGTTCTTCTTTTTATTCGTCCTTTTCCTCCTCTTCTTCTTCTTCTTCTTCTTCTTCTTCTTCTTCTTTTTCTTCTTCTTCTGCTTCTTTTTATTCTTCTTCTTCTACTACTTCGTTTTCTTCTTCCCCTTTCTCTTTTTCTTCTACTTGTTTATCTATACATCTTGCTTTTTTGTCTAATTTCGTGTCTTTCAGTCCATTTTCGTGATTCAGAGGTTTTCGTATTTCATTACTCACTATATTTTCGTATCACTTACTCTAATTCTCTAGTCCCACTTTCATCCAAATTCCTATTATTTTAGAGGCCTCTGTGTTCTATTGGAAAACGTATTACCAAAGACAATCCTACTACTTGAAGATTATATATTAAATTTTTAGATTAAATTGTCTTTGGTATTACTTTACTAACTGTTTGTCCAATTCCCAATACATGTTTTCATAGGCTTCTTTCTGTACTTAATTGAGAACCATATATCATTCACTGTTTGTTCAGTCGATAAGTAGATAATGATAATAGTCAACAGGTGAAAGTGTTGGGGGGGGGGAGCCTTTGCTATTAGTTCATTCATAGCGTTGTTGAAGAGGACGCCGACTCTGCAGTTGTAGTGCTTCACTTGACTAAATCGCCGCCGCATTCAGAGTGATGCGGCATTGTTTACGCAGCTCAAGTGTCGCTCAAGTGAGTGCTCAAGTGATAGTAGTCACTTGCGTGAGTGTTGTTTACTGTCATTCTTCGAGGAAAAATGAAAGGAATCAATGAGTCGACATGGGTTTTGCATTAGTTGATTACAGAGTGGTGATACAAATCTAGTATTTAATAGAATGTATAGAAGTCATGGTACTGTTGGATCTCATGCCATAGTCCGATTCACGTCAAGAAGTCAGCATTGTTTATATGAGAAGCATTGATGCCAAGTTTCATTAAGAGAGAAAGAGAAAACTGCACCAAACGTGTTTGTTGGAACTGTGTGCGACAACAATGCACAGTGCGAACAGGGTAAAGACATCAGCAACTGCCTTGTGCTGAACAAGGATAGCAAACTCCCATCTAATCAATGCTCACTTCTTGACGTGAATCACACTATAGTTGAATTGCTTCATTCAAATCGATGACAGGCAATGTCTTTAAAAAATAGTCGCGAAACGAAAAATTAAATTGAGAAACCCATACAAAATAGTCCTATGAAAAAATAAGAAGGAAACCTATTGTAAATAAATATTCAGGCTATATTATAATTATCTTCATTATCCTGTTTTGAAACCCTAGAAACTTGGGGATTATCTCCGCTGTGCGTCACAACCAGAAATGAAGAGAAACAGTTATTGCAAACCACTTGAAAAATATTGATGAGCTTTGTAGGAACCTTTTTCAACTGTGAAATTAATTGTCAAAACATTAACCAAGAAAGGCATAACATCTAGAAGCTAATATTTAGTGTCAGCAATGTTCAGCAATAATTGAAGGGATCAATGAGTTAACATGGTTTTGCATTGCCTTTGTAGATGAATATCGTGGTGTCGAATAGAAATGTGAATGAAGTATTCCCTTGAATTTAGAGTAGAATTCCAGTACTATTGAATTTCATTCTGTAGTCTGCCTATGGAGTACTCGCTAGAATTAGGAGTGGAATTCAGTACTATTGAATTTCATTCTATAGTCTGCGAATGAAGTACTCCCTAGAATTTAGAGCGGAATTCAGTACTATTGAATTTCATTTTGTAGTTGGTGCAAACTGCTCAGAATGCAGCTACCAGTCTTATGATAATGCTGTTTCATTAGGAAATACGCCGTGTTTCTTCAGAAAATGCGACATTCCGAACTTGATAACTGATAAGTAAGCCTCACGTGACAGTCTGAGTTGATTGTTTTGGTTTAAAATCGTTGTCTCCAATATCAAGACAAAATGAAACAACAGTTCAATGGCAACAACTGTTTAGTTTTGAATTAATGCCATAAACAGCTGTTCATTGTAATAGATGGCCAAGATACGGGGTTGACACTGCACCCGCACGACTGGAGCGGATGACCTTGATAGGTGGGAGTCAAGGTCGAACCGGATTGAGTTGTGTCGTGCATTTGATTCGTTGATTAGTGCGTTTGTATAGCACGACTCTTTTAAATTGTCAGAAAACAGCTGATTGATGTGCGCTCATTTACTAACGTTAAATCTGCTGTTTTATGACAAGTTAAAATAATCCTGCTATATTTGTTATGACTTGTGAGAAGGCAGTTAAGAAACGATGAAAAGAAGAAGAAGATGGTGATTTGAGTGATGATGACGATAATGAATTCTACAGGTGTTTTTTGTGTCGTCCTCAAATAATAATGACTTTGAAATTACACTTAAAATGCCAAGTACAAACTGAATGGAGGTCATGAATAGTCCTTAAACTCGACTCTGCAAAGAGAATGCGTTATTTGTGGTTATCAACAAGCTTAACCTGCTTATAAGGTTGTTTACGTATTGTTTGAAGAATAGTAGTGAGTTGGAGAAAGATGAAAGCCAGAAATGTAGTATTATGAATAACAAATTATTAGAAGTAAGTAATGGTGTTTAAAAATCATCTCAATCGAGTCATCCAAAGAACAGTTAGGCCTACTTCAGTTATCGACTTTTGCTATCGATTTTGCTTGAGTTTTCGGTTTTTTTTTGGCTGTGCATAAGTGCATTTTTTTTTCAATTTGTGTTTGTCACAACAAAAGTTTTCCAGGACTACCCTAGTTCCGATCAATTAGGTGAAACTTTTTTTTCTAAATAAGTCAAGCCATTTGAAAACCCTTAGGCTAGGCGTACACCGTTTAGTCAAGACAGAACAAGACAAGATTAGTCACGTTTAGTCAAAATAATTCACATAGTTACTTATGAAGCAGCACACACCGATGCAATGACTAATCAATGTGTGTTGCTTTATACGCAACTATGTGAATTATTGTGACTAAACGTTTTCCAGGACTACTCTAGTTCCGATCAATTATGTGGGAAGAAAGTTTTCTAAATAAGTCAAGCCATTTGAAACCCCTTGAGCCATGCCCACATTCTTGTAACCTCCACATAGGAAATTGTCAACTAATTATTCATTATCTGTTCGTATAAATAATAAACTAATTACTGCACCCAGATGCAAAACTGCATCGTAGGCACACCAGTGTATTATATTATTGCAACTACAAAATGCTCTTGGTAAGTGCTGTTCATACATGTTGGCAATACATAAAGGAATGCAATGTAGGTAGTAAACATTGCAGCATTGATGGTAGGTTGCCAATTTGTTATGAAAGTATTGGACAGACTACAGAACAAACATGAATAACAAGGATAAAAAACAACAAATGCAGTGTTACATAATGTACGATAGTTGACTATTATTATAATCACGTTGAAAATACAATTCAATGTCATTCATAGCTAGACTTCGAGGAGAGCCAATACCAAAGAGTTATAAATAAAAGAGACAGTGGATCCAAAAATTGAAAGAGTAGAGCTAGTATGAGCTTTTTTCTCCTTCTTTTTCTTCTTTCTCTTTTTCTTCTTCTCCTTGTTCTTCATTTTCTCCTTCTTCTTCTTCTCCTCCTTGTTCTTCTCCTTGTTCTTCTTTTTCTCCTCCTTCTCTTTCTTGTTCTTTTTCTACTTCTTCATAGGGAATATACCCGGCGATGGCCAAATAATTATACCACGCTTCGCCACTAACTATTACACTAAATTATTCACTTGTCTACTTGTACGCGGGCTCTGACACTGTCGGAGATATTCTTCTCTTTCTTCTTGTTCTTCTTCCCCTTCTTTTTCTTTTTTCTCCTTCAATTTCTTCTTCTTTTTCTTTTTCTTTTTCTCCTTCTTTTTACTTTTCCTTCTTCTTCTCCTCCTTCTTCAATTATCTATTTTGGAATACAATCTCTTCTGCTCCGTTGTTTCCCCGCAAAACTGCATCTTCATTGTTATTGTTTAGTGTGATGTTTACTCGGCAAATAGGTGCTTTGGATTGGTGTGGTGAATGGTTGAAATAATTATGAACTTGACCCAATGGCAATAAGAAACCATGCCGCGCGAACTGAGTTTGCTGTGTATACTTGACCTAGTCAGTGCCTTCCTTTCTCGTTTGTCATTCTTCTTTCTTTCCCTCGTTTGTCTATCTCCCTCCTTTCTCGTTTGTCATTCTCCTTTCTTTCTCTCGTTTGTCATTTTTTTTCTTTCTCGTTTGTCATTCTCCTTTCTTTCTCTCGTTTGTCATTCTCCTTTCTTTCTCTCGTTTGTCATTCTCCTTTCTTTCTCTCGTTTGTCATTCTCCTTTCTTTCTCTCGTTTGTCATTATCCTTTCTTTCTCGTAGTCCGTTATTTTCAAAACTGTGGAATTTAATAATTCATTCATTTGCTATTAATAACCAACTATTTATAAACAATTCGATCAAACTATTAAGTGACATTACTTTGAAATTGATTTGTTCTAAATGATGTTCTAAATCGATGCCACACATTTGAAATAGATATTCTCTAGTAATGATTAATAATTGGAACATGGATTTATTCGATTTTCCAACCGCTTCAACCTTTCCAGCTGCGTTGATTTGGTTCTGTCGTGACTCTGTGTAGGCCTATAACAAATTTTGTCATTGTCGGTGTATTGTGTTGCCTAGAGAAGCAGCAAACAGCAGACACAATTATGTAATTTGAGAGCAGTTGAAGGGTGCCGCACCCTACTTTGTAATTTAAGTGGATGATTAGGGTGGGGGTTGGTCAATGTGTAATCGATTCTGTTCGGGCAGTCCACTTTTCCAGAAACTAGAGAGCCCTGATTGGTTGTTGTGGCTGGGTAGGTAAGGCTCGATCTCTTAGGCTAGGCGTACACCGGTTAGTCAAGACAAGTCGAGATTAGTCACGTTTAGTCACAATTCTTCACATAGTTGCTTATGAAGCAACACACACCAATTAGTCATTGCATCGGTGTGTGCCGCACTTCATGGTAGTTATGTAATTACTGTCAGTCACGTCTTGATTGACTATTTGTACGCCTTGCTCATGTGCTGCACTGGAGGACAAGCACTAGGTATAGCTGATTCTTTTAAACGTATGACCGGCGTTTTCAAAACAAGCTGAAATTATTCACGTAGGGTCACAGTATGGTAGCAGCACATTTTCAATGCATTTGACTAATCGGTGTGTTGCTTCAGAACTATTTAATATTGTGATGGTTTGAAACTGTGACTAATTTAGTCTTGTCTTGACTAACCGGTGTACGCCTAGCCTAATGGAGGACCAGCACAATGTGTAGGTATGGTTGGTTAGCTGATTCAAAATAGTTGATCCCGGTTGGTGCAAACTCACCATGCTGTTTCAAGTCAGGTTCCAGAATCGACTCCTCAATAAAACACTGGACTCCCTAAGCAGGATGCAGTCCATTCTGACTACAATTGCTAGTGATTGATGTTGGTTGTGTGATGGGTGGAGAGGAACTGATTAATTGACTCTCTTCTGTTGTTCGGACGGTTTGGGGAACTGTCGTTCAGTTCAGTAATAACGATTCAGTTCGGTTGTGGCAGCACTTTGGTAGTGATTCATTAGTAGTGAGTAGTTCAGTAAGCGAATTAATGGCTTCGATTTGGCTGGCAGGCCTGAACCGAATCGCCAACGAGCCGTAAACGCCGCTCCGTTGTTGCCTAACTTGATGACGTCATTGTTGATGATTTAGTTGTTGGAGAGAATGATGATGATGATGATGGAGAATACAATAGTGGTGATTTAGAATGATGATTTTGTTGTTTAGTGTTATTCATGATGATAAATCATTATGAATGATGTATATGATGTTAAATATAATTTAAAATTTTTGAAATTTGTTAAATGGTTGGTTTCGGAGTGGAAATTTCATCGTTAAAAATTTCACAACCAAGATTTAGACTGTTTTCATTAATTGGAATGGGGACAGTTTTAGTCGTAAGAATTTTGAAAGTACAAATTATTGTACTTAACTGAATAAATAAATATTTTTGATTTCGTTGTTAGTGGTGTTAATGGTGATAAGCATTATGATTATGAATGATGATTTTGACAGATGATGATTGTGATGATCTAGAACTAGAGTTTTCTGTACCTAGAAACTCTAGAACAGAACTAGAGTTTTCTGTGCTTGTTTGTGATTGAACTCGAAAAATGAATACTCAATCCATTAGTTGCTGCCATCTATTGACAAGATTTGGAGACAGAATGAATTCACAAATCACAACCCAACAGCTACTGCCATCTACTGGCAGTATTCAGAGACATTTCAAACCGACCAATCAGAAGAGAGGGCGGAGTATAGAGGAGTGTTTCTAGTTCAGCCTCTGTGATTGGTCACAAAGAATGAATTAACAACCCAACAACTGCTGCCGTCTATCGGTAGGAATCTGAACCACGATGTGATTGTACACATTGGTCAAAATAATAGCGTTGTAAGTACGAAAGATTCATTTGGCAATAAAATTGTTCCACAGTTTTCTTGCTAATATAAGTCAATTATTTTTATACTTGGGTGAAGAGATCCTCAATTCCCTCAATTCTAAAATAATTTTCAATAGGCCAATTCTGCGTTCCATATTTTCGGCTAATCCTTGCTCTATATCTTGATTCTTTTTCCGTCTTTTACTATAAATTTCGTTTGTGACCCGTTCAACTTTTTGCAGATTGGTTTTAACACATTTTCATCGATACCTTGTTGGATCACATCTCTTCTTCTACAGATTATATAACGGTTACGAATAATACATGGCTGCAGATTTACAGATACAAATTTTCAAATACAAATCTCCAATATATAGGCCTATAGATTTACATACACCACTCTCCATTATATAGGCCTACAGATTTAGATACAAATCTCCAAAAAAGCCTCCGAATCTGTATGTTCCTATTTCTTAGCATAGAGAAAGCAAACGCCAATAATACGCTTGCGTATGCTTTCTCTATGGTGTAAGGTACCATATGCCTGGCTCAACCATTTTCCTGCGGTAAGAGTATTATCTTTTGCTCGATATATTTTTGTCAGTTCAAGCTCATGCTGCTGTCTACCTGCTTTGCCGTGTGAGTAGTAAGCCGCTGATATCGGATTGGATCGGATTTTAGCCGATGGCACTCTCAGCATGGATGGCAAAGAGTAGGGATGGCTATCGATGTTTTTCACTTATCGATGTTAAGGTGAAAAAACATCGATGTTTTGTCTTTCGATACCCATACCTAGCTAAGAGCAATAGGAAGGGGAGTTGGGGGATGAAAGAAGGAGTGGAAAGTTATGGACGAGAAAGGAGGAAAAGGGAGAAATGGTATGAGAGAGAGAGAGAGAGAGAGTGTTGCAGAAAAGTGTGTGATTAAGTGCATATGTGGAGTAACAATTTTCAAACAATCACTGTGGGGAAGAAGAAGGAGAAGATGAAGTTGGAAGTTCTCAGAGAGCCGGTGTGGGAGATACGAGTAGTAATGCAATAAGAAGGAATTGATAAGAGGGAGAACTTTCTAACATCTGAAAGAGCAACAAATGTGAAGTGGGAGAAAAGGAGGGAAGGGATTTAGAGAGAGAAGTGATGGATAAATGTATGATGTTGATGGAGTGAGAAATTCAGTCAGGGGAAATTGAAACGAAATTTGACTTCAATTTCAAAACAATTTCTTGAAATTTGAAGCGAAATGGGAAACAACACAACTAAGGATGTATTGGCCACTGTTTTTTCGATTTAGTTTTCAGAATTCGTTGGATAATAGGATCATTCTTGTTAGGATCATTCATTTTACTTGACACTGTATCGCTCCTCTTTATTTCTGTGCTCTTTGAATTTGCTAGCTTTGTCTCTTGAAGGAATTCAACTGTGAGATCTAAATACTCGCTAGTTTGTTCTATCCCTTGGTCCCAGATAAGACCACTAGAGTACATAGTGGAGCCACCTGTAATCCTGCGGGATAGAATTGTGTGCTGGGTTGTAACCGCAGGCGAATTTCTGTCTGTTATTGGTTCGGTTTCGGTTATGGATGGATGGTTGGGTTTTGAGGGCATTTCTAGGGGACATTTGGAGCCGGGGTGGGGGAAATGTGGGCTGGAGGGGATATTTCATGCCAGGGTAGGGGAAATATAGGCTGAGGGGTGATTCAAAGCCAGAATTGTGGAAATGTAAGCTCAAGGGGGTGTTTGATTCCAGTGTGGGGGAATTATGGTCTGGAGGGGTGCTTAATGCTGGGGGTAGATATAGCCTAAAGGGGGTTTTCGGAGCCGAAGGAACATTCGGTATGGATTTTAGGTTGGAAGGATTATGAGATAGATTGGTGATTGGAGAAGGGGTCTGGGGAGAAAGGGGACATATTGGGATGGATTTTAGGGATTGAGGGAATTTTGAGATAGATGAGATTGCTTTATTCATGTAGAATTATACTATTTCAGGTAATAGATGGAAGTCAATTTTTAGTAATAGATGAATAGAATAGAGGTAATAGATGGAATTTTTGTATTGTCATAATTATGAAAGAAGAATAAATTTATTTATTATTTATTGATTATTGGATTATAACTGTAGAAAACTTGAACATTAAATAATAAAACATTTTAGTTTGTAGATGAATTAAATAGGAAAACTGAAGCTTCGTATTGAATCAAGGCAGCTTTATTTTGTGAATGTGCTAATTTTGTGTATTCAATAATATGCAAACTAAGAATGATCGATACATGAACTCCGTTTGAATTGGATGATACAGTATAAAAACTAACAGGACGAATCGATTGTCACAATAATGTAAGATTATTAGCTATGTTTTCTGCCTTTAAAGTTTGAAATTAGTTTTATTTTAACCAGTAGAAAACTCAACTATTCTAGATAAAATTGGCTTTTTACTATAGAATAACCGTGAACAACTGGAAGACTTCTGCAAATATTATTTCGAAGCGTTTTTGGTTAATATTTTTAAAATATGAATTGATTAAGTCAACAGATGATTGAAAAATTATTGCAAAATTCAATAGTCGTTAAATTGATCGGTAATAATCATTATCCTTCCTTCAACATACCAACGTACAAGCCTCATTACAAACTACAACTCCTAGTACCTATATACCTATATACTGTAGTACCTTTGTACCTATACTCCTCTTCCTCTACAACATACAAGCAACTGGACCATAAACGCTGATAACGTTGAACCATATATCTATATCTGACTTTTATCTCTCATGCATAACATGAGCATTGACAATCTATCTCACACAAACCATACGTATATCACTGTAAATATATCTAAGTACAATATAGTTGATAATATACAGATATAGATTTATTTGTGATGGATATGTGTCGATCTTAATATACACTTCTACATATTATCTATCTATGTATCATATAATACAGATTCACTCATGTATCTACTACTCTCAGGCTTCTGAAGCACTATAGCTAATATGTATTTGTCTTACTGTACGGCCTATGGCAGCCCACAGCCAATGTATGGCGGCTTATAATTGTCGCAGGAACTAATAGAATCATCACCACCCACTAAAATCTTTGAAAATTCCGCTTAGAAAGTTTGGAAATCTCCAATGAAAACTTCCTCATTGATATGAAGATTGTTCATATTTTCGAACTAATGATTTTGTAAATATGAATATTGGAAAATAGATCCATCAATAGGCTTCCGTGTAGATGTTTACCATGCACCAGCCGGAGGTCACATTGAACTCTAGTAAGCTATCAAAAAAACTTGGAAATTTCCTCTTTCCATTGGTATAAAGATTGTTCAATTTGGATTAATACTTTAGTAAATATGAATATTTGAAAATGGGTCCATCATTTAGAATAACTCTATGTATACGCACGTGCATCTTCATAGCTGCTACACATAGATACAAATAGATATAATAGAAACACAGCCTCCAGCATTACGCATCGTGCTGCACATGATATTGTGTTATGGATTAGGACCAACCCCCTCCCCCCCTCCACCCCTCTGTTGAGTAAGTCGTGGATCACCGATGACCCGTAAGGTCACATGACTGGGTCACATCGGGTCACGGCCAGAGATAACGCGTGAGGTCATCTCTCTCTCTCACTCTCTCACGCACCGTCGCAGACCCCGGTATCTTGTTCACATACATGACTATATACAGTACTAAAATCGGCACATTCTATAGCTGTAAATCTATCTAATATCTCGTTGTTTGTATATACATCTATTATAGTTGTCTATATTCACTATGAAGTCATATCTCTCTATCGCCCTCTTTCTCACTCACTCGTTCTCGCTCTCTCTCTCTTTCTCTAACACACACAAACGCACTGTCGTCGTAGAGGACACTGTATGGTTCACATACATGTATAACTAATCTCAGCACATCCTATAGCTGAATATTGTACTGTACTTCTATTTCTATATATTCCAGTTATGTATAAGCTATAGCAGATAACTATATGCTGAATTTGTGGCCCATGTAATTAATATTGACATCATAGGTTGCATGCATTTGCATGGCTGTATTGACCCTGCAGGTGATTTTGGAAATAAAGTGCAATGCTATGTATAGCAGGATTCTTTTAAATTGTCAGAAACAGCAGATTGATGTACGCTCGTTTACTAACGTTAAATCAGCTGTTTTCTGACAAGTTAAAAGAATCCTGCTATACCAGCACACACTCGCTAGTTGTGATGAATATTCTCTGATGTATTATATTATTCTCGTAAGTACCCTATTATACCTTTAAAAGAAGAAAATAGACGTTGCAATGTATAGTTTTGTACTCTATATAATATTACAGTAGTTGAATAGAGACGATGCTTTTGAATATTGTAGATGAACGTTGTTAGAAAACGGGTCTCATTGAGATTTGACATTTGAATATTATGGAATTTTCCATAGGTTTGTTGGCTTTCATCAATACATCTATAGTAAGTGAGGAATTGCTCAACCCTATACCTATAGCCTACACCCCTTACCTCTTACACGCATTCCTTGAAACCAGTTCATTTTCTAGTCCATATGTAATTATTTTTGCATCCAACGTCTGTTTTTAGATGACTTCTGTGTGTAAGACCAATAATTTTCCAGGAGTCGTTTCTGCTAGTATTCAAGTTATGATTACTCCAAATAACTCCATTCAGTCATTCATAATTTTGCTCAGAACAAGTCTCATTGATTACTCAAACGCAAGAAACCTTTTTCACTCACTCATACACACTAATACTCTCATTCTCTCTCTATTACTCATCATCGATGTTCTTATTCTCAGTAAGGAGAGAGCAAATTTCTTGTCTTTCTCAATCTCATTATCTCTCTCCCTCTCTCTTAATCACTCTATCTTCATTATCTTTTTTTTATTCCTCTCTCTATGTCTTATTCTCCCTCTTTCTCTCACTTGTTATCACTCTCACTCTGTCTCTCTCTCTCTCTCTTTTCCTCCTCTCCCTCCCTCTTTCTCTCTTCAACACACATCTATAATAGCCTATCTCTATCTCTCCCATTATCAGCTGCTAGATGACGTCACTACAACAGCAAAGGTCAACGTTCAATAAAAAAGCAGTTTCAGTTAATAAAGAAGTCGGCTTCTGTTTATTAGCGCCGTACTTGAAAAATATCGTCGGCACACAAAGAGAAAAAATGGTCGGAAAGTCAAGAGTTTGATTGATTTTGAAGAAGTTTATTTTTGAAGTGTGAGAAGTATTTCGCAGAATCTTGATTCAACTTTGGTACATATAGACTGTATAATAACAGTTTGGTACTTTGTGTGAAAAGGTCCATAACAGTGTGTTGGAACATTTTCTATTCCCGCCACCGCCATACTTTTGCCAAATTTTTGAATTTTGATAATGAATTACAGACAATCATGAACCCATTCACGCATTTGTTGAACTTATTTTAAGAGAAACATCATCAACAAAAACTTTTCTAACATTATAAATAATTTCTATATTCTTGGTATTGCTTTAAAAGCTTAAAATGTTGAAAACTAACAATGGTGAAGGCAAATTATTGTAGGTAAGAAGTGAATCACTCAACATAACATAAATGATTTGCGTATCAATTTAATGCAAATCTTATGGGAATTGGCAAAAGTATGGTGGATTCGTCCGAGCTAACCAATCAAAGTGTGACATGCAATGTCCACACTGTTAGTATTACTGTTATTATTATATCTTCTATATTAATAAAAGAGAGTTGGTGTCTGTACGCTCGCTTATAACTCGAGAACGGCTGAACCGATTTAGATGATTTTGGATTAGTTTGAATTGTTACAGCACTGGTTAACATAATAATATGTATTAAAATATAAGAAAATCCCTTTATAATAAATAAATAATTAGTACATCAATGACCTAACCTATCAAACATTTCACAGACAGTTCAAACTTGCCGGTCAAGCGGCTACGGAAAGATGATCATGTATTTGAGATGGGAAAATCTGCTCGCAGACCCTAGGCTTCGGTAGCGTAGTGCTAGAGCATCTGCGTTGAAAATATGAGGTTATGGGTTCAAATCCCGCTCCGAACCATTTCTTTTTGTACTAGGTTTTCTACTCTAATTATTTTTTTACGCTAGAATCATCAATTAAAAATGAGTTATCGTTCGTATCATACATGTTTTATTGTTTCAAATAATAAAATTTAAGAACGGAAAAAAAAATTAAAAATAAATAAATGAAAAAAATACAAAATAGAAGAAATTAAAAAAAAATAATTGGTGGGAAGAGGGGAGTGACATTTGATGGGAAAGAACGGGGGTCATTTGGGGGATGACCCCCATTTTTCGAGGGGTGGCATGAAGGGGGGACATTTGTGGGGAGAAGAGGGGGGGACATTTGTGGGGGGGGGGAAGAGTGCGATACGAAGTTCGCCGGGACAGCTTGTATATTATATATATACAGTCTCTTTAAACTTTGGCACTCAGTGCCACAGAGCAACAGAGTAGGAAATTTCGGGTGTTGTTTGTATTGATAACGGTACAAATTGATGGTGGTCCATTACTATACATTTTTAGCTATCAGCTAATACTAAACAAATACACGAATTTTATATTATATCATATTCATATTAAAAATTTCGATCTTTTTTGGTGTCAATCTATTTGAATAATGTCATTTCAATTTCTATTATTTTGACGTAGAGTAGATGTGTAGAAGGCGGTTCTTGAATTTTTCAAAATATTACCAAAAATACATTTACAGTATTATGTACTTCATTTTATCTGTTTTTATGTAATTCTAATAATGTTCTTTTTCCTTTACAGGTGAGCATTTTTCAGTAGCTGTACATAAGAAGGCAGCAAATAGGTGAAAGCATTTCAATTTCATTTTAGAGATATCAATACGCATTAATACGCAAGTAGCATGAGAACGTTCTCAACTGATGAATGTTTTAAATTTTATTACAAAAGTATAATTTCATTAATTATACGAATGCTGCATTTCATTTTATGCAGCAATATTCTGATTGGACTGTGCTTTCATGTTGTCAGATTCGTTATTTATGTTTCATTGGGTTGATATTCATAGTATTTTGAATGAATAGTAAGACTTGGGGTGTCACAAAAACAATATATTCTATATAATTGAACGAAAATCCTTCTCAGACTCTTTTTATATGTTCAATTTATATGTTTAGAAAATAGGCTACTATTCATAACAAAAACATTATTTATCATGTGCAATGCAAACCAGGTTTCGCTCTATCATCAACATTATTGATTCATAAAATTATTCAGTATGTGGCAAATTCAATATTATCATTATCCTGCTTCGTGACTACAAAGATATCTGTTATATTTGACCAATCGCTTTGTAAACGTGTAGTAACTCTAGAATAATGCTTCATTCATTCAATGTATGCTATAATTATTTTTATCAAATCAGTGGACGAACACAGACATGTTTATTAGTACACGATACTGGCGTCAGATAACCCCCATAGAATACTGTGCTGTATTGTTATGAACAAAGTTCTCAGACAGAAGACTCAACTTTTAATCTGTTTTGTAGAAATAATTATGTTTTGTTCAACTGATAATTTTTTTGAGACCTGACTTTTCCCGCCACATTGGAAAAGTTCACAGTTAGAGTGAAATGATTGCTTGAAACATTATTTTCGCTTCAATTAAAACATAACACCGTTTCACTGATTGTGCAAACGTGCTTCAAATGTTGGCTAAATTTGCTGGCCGCTTCTTATCTCGGCTTCGAACTTTGCTAATATTAGTTTTCAACGGTTGAAATGTGCTTAACGGTGCTTGCAAGTCCCACTTTAGAAATAATCAAGTTTGAGTTGAATTTTATGAAGGTAGGTGTATGAAAAAAGGTGGAAAGTATGGCACAGAGGAGGAAGACGATGAAGAGGAATGGGAGTGAAAATACGAAGGATTATAACAAAATGAAAACGGTTAGAAGGTGGATAATAAGGAGATTTTTGGATGGGAACAATATTTGGTTTTACGTTTCCAGCTCGAGCTATAGCAGGAATAATTTAACTTGTCGGAAAACAGCTGTTTCGACGATCAGTTACACAATGCTTAGCCTACAAATGCTGAATCTCGCAGATTATTGAAAAGGTCTTTTAAAAAGGTATTCTTTAAAAAGGTCTTTTAAAGACTTTAAAGGTCTTTAAGACTTTTAAGCCTTTGGATTATTGTGTCAAAGCTGCGTAAAATCACTGTTTACTGATTGCCGAAACAGCTGTTTTCCGACAAGTTAAATTATTCCTGCCATACCTTTCATTGTTAATAATTGTGAAAAGAAGAGAAGAAAGCAGGAAAATACAACAAATAAAAAATAGAGAGTTTAGTGGAAATTATGGACAGGAAGAAAGCATAAAATAAATAGATTTAGCACGATTGTGATTGCGTCTCACGTAATGTTTGGGTTTACGTTTCCAGCTCTTGCTTCGAAGTATTGTAGACTCTAGAGAAAAGTAAAACAACAGCAAGAGAGATAGAATTTGTAGAAAGAAAAGATGACTGTGAACGAAACACGTGTAGGAAAGTGAAAATAAAACAGATTCACGTTGAAAAGCGTGTTTAGTTTTACATTTCAGCTTATGTTCCGAGTCCGAGGCGTTGTTACCAAGAATGTAGTAAGAAGAGACGAATAAGAATAAAATTGAAGGGAAAAGCGTTGAATGAAGTGGGAAATAAATAGATTTTGCAACTAGGTAATGACGTTTCTAAAACGGTGTAGTGGTTTTTCGCGAGGAGTTGAGAGCTAGCTGAGTATAGCAGGATTATTTTAAATTGTCAGAAAACAGCTGATTGATGTACGCTCGTTTACTGACGTTAAATCAGCTGTTTTCTGACAAGTTAAAATGATCCTGCTATACTTTATATGCATTCGTGTTCCATTTTAGCGTAAATATTTGAACAGTAACCGCTCACTGTGAAACTCCATTGATAATAATAATCAGCTTCTTCTTTTTCTTATTCTTCTTCTTCTACTCCTGCTTCCACTATCTCTTTTCGCTTCTGTCTCTTTGCAAAGCATGGCGCGTAGAGTCGCGTCTTCACGGAACTAACTTTTCTTAATCGACTCGAACCAACGCTATCAAGCTTGAGCTGTTTTTTTTTCTCTCGTTTTATTCTATCTTACACAACTCTTGGCCTGTTTCTATTTTTGGCGATTTTGCTCTTGTCTTGTTCTATGTATGCTCCTCACGGTCGCTCTCAACTTCTTCAATAAGAGTCTATTCCCATCATGTTCTACTATAGATTTGTATACGATATACAGTGGTTTCAATTTACTAGAGATGGGGGATTTCGAACATTGAACCTATGGATGCATTCACAGAGGAAGCTTGTTGCATTGCAAGCGCTTGTTGACAGCAGCTTACTTTGAATCAGCTTTGCATGGATTTCACTGTATCAAGTGAACACATTTACATTACAATGTAAACACAGCTTTTTTGCTAGGGATGATGCCCACATAAGCTCTAAGCTTGTGCGTGGGTAATGGGAAGGATGATGATGAGAGCTTACATTGAATAATCAGCTTAGAATGGAATTTACTCTATTCTGTATTCAGTATCTATTCTGTATCAAGTGTGCCTGTGCATAGACCGGTGTAACAAGTGCTTCAAACCAGCTTTCTCACTTTTGAGACTTATTTTCAATCTTTATTTTTTGTTTTCATAGTTTTACTTATACCTCACGCACACAGCATTTTTGTAATGTAATAAGTAAGAATTGAAGTCATCTACTTGATCATAATCTTTGTTCTTAGATTAAGCCTTTTCATCACAATAATTATCAAATTTGTCTTATAGTAGTACTTATGCCTTAATTTACTTCTCACACAGCATTATTGTAATGAACTAAGTGAGAATTGAAGTCGTCTACTTATTCTTAATCTTTCTACTTAAATAAAACCTCTTCATCACAATAATTATCGAATTGGTCTTCTTCCTTTCGTCTTTCAAATTGCTCATTCTCTCCTATAGAATGGTTTTTGAAATTTAACTTTTTTTCTGCATGGAAGTAAGACTTGTTTGAATCAAACTGTTCACCTCGATTATAATGTCACCACTAAATCCAGTTTCAAAGGAAAATAGAATTTTCCAACTGTTTTAGCTTCAAGTGAAGCGTGTAAAGTGACACAGCTCCAACTAGAACTGGTTGAACTGATACTGATGGAGCACATATAGTAAGGAGTGTAGGCCACTCTTTTCAAGGGTCACTGAATCTATTGAGTGGACGGTAGAATGAAGAAAATGGGGATGAAGTAAGGGTAGTGGATGAATTGACGGAGAATGAGGAGGTCGAGGAGGAGGAGGAGGTGGTGGAGGAGGAATAGGAGGAGAATGAATAGAGGAGAAGAAGAAGTAGCTAATGCACTGTGATTCCTCTCAGCACTTATCTCGTTGTGATTTCGAGGTTCTCTACCCTGCACTAGCCTACAGGGTGTGACAAAATGAATGACCATCGCCACTCAAAAAGCAGGAAGCTCCCATCATTTCAACCCAACCCACTGAATGGACCTTGCCTCAAAAAGTAGGTTACATCCGATAGCCCAAGTCAATAGGGCTAGTTTTTCACGATTTCTCACACTTGAAAGCAAGTTGAATGGGGTGAACATGAAAGTACACATTTATCATTTATTCCGTACTTTGAAGTTGTAAGTTGAATAATGCCTTTGTAGCTGCAAGTTTATGGCAACCTGAAAGTACACTTTCATAGTTTATTTTGACAACTTTCCCTATACTTCGAAGTAGTAAGTCGAATGGTTTAGGACCGTGTTTATGCTCGTTATTAGCGAAGTGTGAGAATTCATACCGTATTCATGAATCTTACTTGAAACCTAATTTCAAGATAGTAGCTCAGCCACAAACAATCGATAAAATGATAACTTAAATATGGATTCTTCTATTTTTTTTCATACAAGGTAACTTTCGTAAGAGTAACATTTATTAATATAGCCTACTTTTAATATTTATAATAACACCTTTGATTTTAATTCAAATCACTACCGAATTGTGCGTTAATTTATGTTTGAAATGAAATGAAATCCAATATGGCTCCTTCATCTGTAGTTGCTTGAGTAACTCATGTAAAATTCTTTCGTTAGAAATGATCAAAAATACGTCCCTTATTCTTGAAAATTACAAATTTTAAAAATAAAGTACAAAAATACACATTTTTATTCTATTAAGGTAATTTTTCATACATGTACCAGTAAGTTGAATGTTATCAATTATCAATTTTCCATCAGAATCAGAAATCTTATACTCGTTTCACTTTTTTCAATTCACTCTTTTCACTCTGTTTATTCGTTCAGTTTACTCTTTCTACTCGATTTATTCTTTTCATTTTACTCTTTCTACTCTCACCTCTCTTCTCAGTTTACGGTTCGATTCACGAGCTAGGCAGGAACAGACAAACAGACCTAGCATGTGCAAAAACAGCATACAGCATTCTGGCGGTCTGAGCTGAGCTGTCGACTACAGCAATAATACGAGCAGACGGTGATAAAAGACCACGCCGCTCTAGAAAATAAAATTAATGGTCATTGGTGAAGGCGGTTGGGAGGGGGGAGGTTGTTGTGTGAGGCTAAGGAAGTGGGTGTAAGGAGTGAAGAAGGAGCAAGAGAGAAGAACGATAGGAGGTGTTGGTGGAGGAAGAAGGAAAGAAAGAGATAACTCACAAGAGCAAGAAAGAAGATGATAGTGATGAGAGCGGTGTAGAAAGGGGGTGGGAAGAAGAAAACTAACAACAAAAAGAAGGGTTGGAAGAATGATTGAGAGAGAAGAATATGATGTGGGTGTTGCAGAGGAAGAAGAAATGAGAAAGAAGATGAATGAGGTATAGGTGAAGGAGGGATGAAAGTAGGAAACAAAAAGAAAAAAGAAGAACGATTAAAGGTAGGATGAGTGAGGGAGAGAAGATGTGAAAGATGGTAAAATATCGTAGGTAGAGGGGTGGAAAGGAGAGAACCAAGAAGAAGTTACATTAAAAAGAAGAGGGAGAATGAATGTAAAGAAGGAGGAAGAGGAGGTGGAACAAGTATAAAGAAGGAGGAAGAGAAGGTGAAAGAAATATGATGGAAAGAGCACAGGAGGTGGATGAGGAGAAGAGGTTGGGTGGGGGAAAAGGGAAGAAAAAACAAGAAGAAAAGGAGGAAGAATGAGTGTGAAAGAAGGCAATGAATGTGGACGCTGGAGTAGATGGAGAGGAAAGGTAAGGAAAGAAGAAGAAGAATGAAAGAAAGGAGGCGGAGGAAGAATTATGAAGAAGAAAAACAAGCAGAGGAGAAGGCAAAGAAGTAGAAAAAAAGAAATGGAAGAGATAAGAAGAAGATGATGATGATAATGAAGAAGAAGAAGAAAAGTAGTAGAAAAAGATGATGAAGGTGAAGAAAAGGTAGTAGTTGAAAAAAGAAGAAGAAGAAGAAGAAGAAATAGTAGAAGATGGAAAATATATAAATAAGATTGATGAAGATGTAGGAAGAGAAGAGAAAACGAAACAGTACACACGCGATACTTGACGCAGGTGATGAATGATAACGTATGTGTTGTAATCTACTAGAGTAGAATTTTTCTGAATGGCGAAAATTCTCCCTCACTACGATCATTTGATTCAGGCGCCATAGCCGCCATCCTGAAAACATCGTCTCTAATCTATACTGTTGTTGGACTCTTATAACTTGGCAGTCTTTAGAGAACTGTGCGCTTGTGCATTTGCATGTACATTTATTATGTTATAAGGTTATATTGTTACCTTACATGTTATATTGTTGAATGTTTTTTAATCAGTTTTGAACATTTTTTTAATAAGTTGTAATGTCTTTCTTATTAGTATAGTGAAGATTATCATTTTTGATGAAGATTGACGATTATTCACCTTGAATTAGCTTACTCGAACTTGGAATGCGGGTTTACTCATATAAAATACAGAAGATTTCTATTTAAGAATGATGCGGATAATTTTAATGAATAAATACATATATTAGTCTTGTATAGTCTACAGAGCTTCGAACCGACTCAAAATTTATTCATACCAAAATCTCGGAAACACAAGCTCAGAATGAATGGAATGAATTTCACTGGAGCATCGCATGGATTGTTTTCTTTCAATTTCTCATAGCATGCGTGCCAGTTTTGATTTGTTTTCTTTTTTGAAGCATTAGAAAGGGCTGATGAAAAGTAAATAACGGTTTTTCATGTTGCACTGATTCACTCTTAATTATTTTGGTCTAAATATGATTAGTATCTCATTATTTTATGGTGTTTATTTTTAATTTTATTTTGTTCCATTATCAACAAGTTGCAATTAGCATGTGATGATATGGTCTTATTATTTGTATATATTGTAGTGACTGATCGGAAAGCTCGAAAAGGGTTGAAAAAGCAGTGATACTCCCATTTTACAGTAAGGAAATTATTCTCAAGTATATATGCATTGTAGGTACGCGTATTTTTCCCGATTAGGAAGTTGTGGACTGCATATAGATTTTTCAATCGTACTTAGTTGATTGTGTAAATGAATAATGTAACCTTAATTATGTAATGAATAATTAAGCTATATTTAACTACATGAATTAATGAATTACTATTGCATCATGCCGTTCGATTTGAATTTTTATTGGCATAATTGGTAATTTCATGGGGATTTTCTGCATGTCTTCTTTGCATTGTCTAAATTCTTTTGTTTTCACACTACTTACCACTAATGAACTTTGACACTAACAATCACTATCAATATAATCATAGGCTAACCAAATTTTTCCATAAACCAACCACATTCTTGTCTTATCTGTGCTGTGATTTAGAACTTATTTACAGTATAAAAACTTTTTCAGCCCAATACAGTATTATGTTCTAACAATGAAGATGAACTGTATTCCCTCAATATTTTACTCGATTGATTTACCACAATATTAACTAGCAATCAAATCCTGGGAGTGGCCATAGCCGAGTGGGTTAAGTGCTGGCTTTGTAACCTAGAGGTCCCGGGTTCAAACCCAGGTCAGACTGTGAGATTTTAGCTCGAGCCACTCCTCGTGTTTCGGAGGACACGCTAAGCCGTCGGTCCCGGCTGCCTAAAAAACAGTCGTTAAGTCACGTCAGAGACCCTGAACTGATCAGGAGTGACCTGAAAACTCTGACACCAGACCTGAGCCAGCCAGATTACACGGAATTATTATTATTATCAAATCCTTATCACTATAGTATCGAAGACATTTACTTTTTCAAAACTGTATTTCGACTAAATTTTATCCTTTCCCCCCACTCTGCCACTCACTATCGAGCTCTGGCATAATTGAACACCGACAAGTGCAACCATAGAGTGGCCTAGGTTTCTAAATAAATAATGGCAGCTTGTCTAGACTGCTCTCTACCATACTAAATATCTCCAGCCGTAGAGGCACCCTACCGAGTTGCTATACTACGGACAGTCACGCACCTGCATTCTCTAGCCACAACAAATACCATTCAAGGAGAAATAAACTAGAAGAATCATTTGTTACCAACACACAAGCAATTGTCACACTTCACCTGACCATACGTATGCACGTTCACGTTTGATCAGGTGAAGATTATGCAACATTATTTTGGAATGATGACTTCCAGTGCGAAGACAATGGAACTTTATCAGCTTCATTATTCACATTCATTTTTACCTTCATATTTAGATTCCTCACAGAACTAACAAACGGACATTTCAACAAAGACTACCCATTTATTTAATCTTGAAACAATCCAATTTCATATTAAATCCTTTTTTGTGGACATTGTGAAAATCTTGTGAAAAGAGAATGCATTATTCAAAGCACAAAGTATTGCTTTTCAACCACCGTCTACCAAACCAAAGAAAGGCTTTCTTCCTTTTTCTTGTGAAAATAATCCTTTTACACCCCCCCCCCCTCTTCCCGCCTGCGCTTTCTCACCAGAAACCATCAATAGCAAACATTTAATCATTCGTCTCAGCCACACTGATATCCTTTATCGGTCTCCAGTTCGTCTACAGTTACACTAGAAAAAGATTAGAAAAAGATCTCTTTTACTCTCCTGCTTCTTGTTTATAACTTTCCTTCTTCTTCTCTTCCACTAGTGTCCTTCTATTCTCCTCCTTCTTTCTCTTCTTCTCCTTCACTATCACCTCCTCCCCTCCCCTCATCTTCTCATTTTTATACTCATCCTTCTTCTTTGTCTTATTTTCATTTTCTCATTCTCCTCTCTCTCTACTGGTGGTTTTATATTTCTTACATAATTTCATACATTGTATATCTTTCCATCGTTTCCTTTTCACTTTTATTTTCTTCTTCTCTTTCTCTCAAATTCGTTCCTTATTATATTTTCACCACTCGTTCCATTTCTTTTTAAGATCTTCAGCTCTGAAGCAGTGACACTGATATTATAGATTTATACGTTGAACGTCGTTTTGCCACCAATAAAAAGGATTGACAGCAGCGAATCCTCTTTTCACAGGCATAGGGCGAGGAGAGGAGAAGAAGAAGTAGAATATGGCAGAAAGGGAAGTAGGAGAAGAAGAAGAAGAAGAAGAAGAAGAAGAAAAGAAGAAGAACAGAAGAAGGGGATGAGAAGATGAGGGAGGAAGATTGGCAGAATAGGACAGTAGTGGGAGAAGAAGTAAGAAGAAGAAAAAGGAGAAGGAAGATTGGCAGAATAGGACAGTAGTTGGAGAAGAAGAAGAAATTCTGAATAAATTTTGGTAGAGAGGGCTGGCGTTTGACTGAGGCCTGGTAGCCAAGTGATATAACCAAAACCCTAGCCTACCCCCCCTCGTTCTTTTCTCAAAGACAATTTCCTTTGCTTTTGCGCCCGTTCAGAGAGCTTCTCAAATACTGTCTCCTCAATTTGAGAGCTCAGTCGGGAAACAACTACTGAAGACTACGAGGAGATGAAGAAGAAGGAGAAGAAGAAGATGGGAGAAAGAGAAGTAGGAGAAGAGGATGATTGAGAAGTAGAAGAAGATGAAGATGAAGAAGGAGATGGAGAAGATGGGAGAACGAGAAGTAGGAGAAGAGGATGATTAAGAAGTAGTAGTAGAAGAAGAAGAAGGAGATGGAGAAGATGGGAAAAGAGAAGTAGGAGAAGAAATAGTAGGCGAAGAAGGAGAAGATGATTGACAAAAGATGAATAGGTGAAAATATTGAACAAGAAGAAGAAGAAGAAGAAAAAGATGAATAAGACGACAATGAAGGAGAAGAAGATGATGGAAAAACGATAAGTAGAAGATGATGAAAAAGAAAAACAATAAGTTAATGAATGAGAAGAAATAGAAAAGGAAAAGAGAAGAGAGAGGTTAAAAATACATGATGGGAGAAGAAAAATACGAAGTAGAAGAAGAAGTAGAGGAAAGAAGCAGATAGTGGTTTAATGGCGAGAGTGTGTGAGAGAGCTCGGTCTCCTGTAGAAACGTCTATTCTAAGATGGAAGATCCTTTTCAGCGACAAATTCAGCTTCCCCCACCCCCTTCTACACGGCAATAGCTGTAAGTGAAGAGCCTAAGCTGCAAATAGTGAAAAGGATACGGTTTGTTTCACTTACTAGCAAGCTGCTACTTGGAAGCTAGGTTAGGTTAGCTGAAACAGAAGCACATCCTAAGACCCCCGGCCACTTTGAAGAATGTTTCATGATGGCGGCTGAATCAGAAGAGTTTGGGGGGGGGGAACAGAAACATGTTTGTTGGTGTCGCATTCAGACGCGCAGATACATGCTTGCCTGTCCAAAAACATTGTCACCTATTCCAAAAACATTTGACTGAATATATAGGCTACTCTGTTGTATCAATTGTCAAGTTTTTAAAATATAGTGCACTTGTCTTATGAATTTTGAAGACTACTCAGGCTAGGCGTACACCGGTTAGTCAAGACAAGACAAGATTAGTCATGTTTAGTCACAGTACTTCACATAGTTGCTTATGAAGCAACACACACTGATTAGTCATTGCATCGGTGTGTGCTGCTTCATAAGCAACTATGTGAATTACTGTGACTAAACGTGACTAGTCTCGTCTTGTCTTGTCTTGACTAACCGGTGTACGCCTAGCCTAACAGACAGACTGGAGTCAGAGCTGAGCACAACACTCGTTACCATGGCAACTTTAAATAACAGTCATTCGCCAGTCGCCTTACTAAATTACTTCCGCCTTACTATACTTAGACTAGTTGAACTGAAATCTAGAGTTGTATTTGAATTATTTTTAGTTGTATTTCAATTGATCAGTTTCGATTGCCAATTTGTAAAGGCATGTAGATGTTTGGTTGACGGCTTCGTCCAAGTCCAATAGTGGTATTGATTAATAATATTCATATCTTTATAGTTTGATAATGTAGAACCTTTTGTTCAGTTGAGGATGATATGAATAAAGTTCTATTCTATTGCTTCTTGACTAATCTATCATATTGGAATTTTATTTGCAGTTTTGCATAGGAATTTTGAAATTGTATTTGCTTGTAGTTCCAATTTTGAAAAAGGTCAACATTTTCGGATGTGATTGTTTCTCCGATAACTGTTAATTTCTAGTATTAGTTATTCCTGAAATCAATCGAATGCTGTTCTGTTTTTATAAACTAATTTAAATTAACTCAAACTAACTAACCAGTATCTCTTATGAAAATAACTCAAACATCCATCTTTAACTCTTCGATTTCATATAAAGTTTTTATTAGCTGCTTAATAATAATATTATCGTAGTATTGATCGATTTTCGTATTTGTCCTGCTATTTATTTGCACTTGCCATGGTATTTCTGTGTGTTTGCAATTCTGCTCTGCAAGAGTGGCTCCAAATAAATTAAGCGTTCATTAAGTCTGAATGGTTGGGTGTAATGAACTAGAAATAAAACGAATTACACTAATTGCTATTGGCTTTGCGCCGGCTAAAAGGGTAGGTGGTTGCAGGTCATTACAATTGTTGTAATGATCGACTGAATCCAATAAATTATTATTTATTTATTAATTATTATTTATTAGTTATTTCATATCCATGATCAGTGTTCGCATGTATTATTTGATTATGATTGTCTATATTTGTTGAATTTACTTTAATTTTTATTTTCGTATAGAATACATTCAAAATAACCATAGCCTACTCTAATCTGTATCAGATGAGGCTACAACATAACTCATCTGATAGTTTTATTAATTATCCTTTTTCAACTCGTGAAATCACTTGATACAACAATGATTCCAATTCTTCGTATTCAGTTCATTCATTCCTTGCCCCTTCATCACAATCCCAATAATATATAATAATAGAGTAAAATAAAATATTATAAAAGCCATACGATAAAAAAAAATAGAGTAATCAATAATAATAGGGTATCTCTTGCAAACGTTCCTCAATTTAAACTTTCATTGAACATGTTCGATTCCAGTTCTCTCTATTCATCTTTTACATACAGCATTCTATCTCTCTTGTTCACATGTTATCAAGTATCGAGTTATCAAGTACAAATTCTCATAGTTATGTGAATTCATTCATCACGTGTTTAAATTTAAAGTTTTAATTGTTTGAGTTTAATTCAATTTAGCAATGAGGTGATGATCTACTCACTGCCAAGTCACATGAATTGGAACATTGATTGATCAGTTACAACTGAACAATACTGAACATTGGTGAGCAATTAGGACTAATTAATGGTTCGGCAGCAGATTATAATGATGGTGTCTGCATTTGGTAGCTGGCATAGGGAGTTGGTTTTGGAGATTTGATGGGTTAGGATTGTAGGGCGGTGAGAGTATTCAACCCCAAATCATTAATATTGTAGCTTCATCGTGCGTAACGTGATCATTGGTTATTGATGCAATGTCAATAGTATTATATCTAGGTTTGATTCAGAGATGTGGTGAAACTTCTCCATACTAGTTGTATGGATATTTATGTAAGATGTATGGATGTATGTTAGGCTAGGCGTACACCGGTTAGTCAAGACAAGACAAGACGAGATTAGTAATTCACATAGTTGCTTATGAAGCAACACACATCGATTAGTTATTGCATTACTGTGTGCTGCTCCATAAGCAACTATGTGAAGTACTGTGACTAAACGTGACTAATCTTGTCTTGACTAACCGGTGTACCTAAGACGTATTGATGAAGCAGGTATATTCCATTCCGCTATTTAGTGGATTTCACAATTAAATTTGTGAAATCGATAATATCTATTTCATTCTTTGATATTAGTCTTATATTTTTTGTGTACTTCTCTTTCATTTCTTGATCCTCTTTCACTTGTATTACGCCTGTATGATACAAACCCCACTCATCAATTCAAAAACTCGTAGCCTCAAACCACGTTATTCGCGAACCAAACACAGAACAGCCAACTCTCCAACCTCCTTCTTTTACATTATGAAATATCATTCAATGTATTGCCTTAAACCTATTACTTGAAGCTTGGTCTTGAAGCAACCAACTAACTCTATAACCTATGCCTGTATGATTGTCGGACTAATCTGTTGAAGCAACTTAGTGTAACTTTAAACCTGTACTTGAACCAACCAACTAATCTTGTATTGTAATTGAAGAGGAATAAATAATTTTTGCGTTTGAGTTACTGTAGTGAAGAATTATCAACGTTTTAAGAATTGAGGTTTTTTTTATTAGCTAAACAATTTTAATACAGTAGTCTGTAGTGTACGCAGTGATGAGTAATATCCAACTGAATGTTTATGTATTGGTTGCTATGGGCTCGTTAATAGACATGTGTTGAATATTATCACAGTTACTTTAATCATTTCTTGAACATTTTTCATCTATAATATGTCCTGCATGTTCTGCTCAGCCTAAGGCTAGGCGTACACCGGTTAGTCAAGATAAGACAAGACGAGTTAAGTCACAGTAATTCACACAGTTGCTTATGCTGCACACACTCTTATGACATCGGTGTGAATAATCGTTTCTGTTGCTTCAAAACTCTTTGAACTCTCTGCATGTTCTTGACTAACATTGATTCTCTGTTCAAACAACTCTATTAACTCCCCAATGCCTATATGAAGCTCCAATCAATCTGTTAATAAACAACACTACAGAATAGGAATGTATATTTTGGAATAGATCTGTAGTTTCTCTATAACAACTGTAGTTAACCTCAAACTCTTTAAACTTTTCTTGAGCCTTTTCATGTCTTGCACGTGCTGCTCCGCCTAACATTGATTAAATAACTCAAGGCTTATAACTATATATAACCGCTATATATAACTAATAACCGCTAACACTGTTGTAGCTCCTATCAGATAACTGTATTGCAACCTCTAACAGTGTTCGTTGTAGTATAAGAAGCAACCAACTAACTGGGCGTTCCTTGCAGCACATGGTACAGCCGGCTGCGGCAGCGGCAGCGCAGTTCCAGGCTGCGGCGCAGTTCCAGCAGCAGCAACAACAGCAGCAGCAGGAGCAGGCGGCTGCAGCCAACGGCCAGGCGGCGGCGGCAAATGGGGCGGCAGTGGCCAATGGGGGCGGCAGCGCCGCCTCCGCCGGAGAACAGATGAAGGCCTCCGCCGACGCTGCCGCCGCCGCGCACCATGCCGCTGCCGTTCATCAGGTAATTAAATTTAAAAAAATTAATTTTGAAATTTAAATTTGTTCAATTTTGCCACCACGTTATTCGATACTCTATCTAAAACGCAAGTCCAAACAGTTCCGTTGAAAGCCGAGAGATGGCGCTGAGTTTGTTTAACATTTTTCACCCTTCGTACATTTTTGTCCGAATGAAAGCTAAATTTTCTAGTTCAATTTCGCCACCACGTTATTCAATACTCTATCTAAAACGCAAGTCCAAACAGTTCAGTTGATAGCCGAGAGATGGCGCTGAGTTCATTTCACATTTTTCACCCTTCGTACATTTCTGTCCGAATGAAAGCTAAATTTTCTAGTTCAATTTCGCCACGACGTTATTCAATACTCTATCTAAAACGCAAGTCCAAACAGTTCCGTTGAAAGCCGAGAGATGGCGCTGAGTTTATTTCTAATTTTTCACCATTTGAACATTTTTGTCCGTATGAAGCCTACTCATCAAACACCGTGGTTTGGCGCAAACCGCATCTAAATTCAATTTCATTTCAGTTGATTTTATTGCAAAACCATAAATATCAACATGTACATACATCATACATGTAGATACAAAGAGAAAAAAAAACAGCAAAAGTGAAAGCAAAAACTTGCTGACGTAAAAACATATTATACTAAGCAGGGTAATATACATAGCCTAATATAACGGCGACAGTAGCTGTCATTAGCCTTGATAAAGTTTTTTAATAATATAATGTAGCCTAATGATGATTGTAGGCATTCATTCAAAATAGTTTTAATTACAGTTGAAGTTGACGCACCACGAGAATAGCTTTTTCCAAGCGGAATGAGTATAAGATATAGTGTGAGGTGTTGAAAAGATAGGTAATAGGAAAGAGTGGTAAGGATGAGATGTTTACGGAAAAATGTACAAGATTGTATTTAATATCAATACAGTATTAATATGACTGCATCTATTCTCGTGATGTGATTTGAATACTAAATTTTGATGAAATATTGTTGAAAGGTTTTTGAGGCGCGTTTACACATGCAATGATTTGTTTGCGTAAATAACCAAGCCGATTCGATTAATTTGCACGCCAGCAGAGGTTTACACAGGAAATGCATTTTGTCTTGCCAGTTTAGCATCGTTCGTTTCATGTTGTTTGATAGTCGTGGATAAGTACTGGCGAGCTAGTGGAGGTTGAAAATTGCAAATGTTTATTCAGTGACGCACTGGCATTTTACTATCAGAGGGATGCAGCAATTTAATGCAAGTTTCTGACTGGGCATGCATCTTCAAACTTCAGAAGAATGCAACAATTTCAATGCAAGTTTCTGACTGGGCATGCATGTTCAAACTTGCACGCCAGCATTATTTAACTCATCATTTTACTGGTGAACCAGCATTCATTGGTGCCAGCAAATCACTGCATGTATTAACGCGTCTTTATTCTTTTCCCTACTACTAATCTTTCATCTCTTTTTCTTTCTTTGAATCAACTTTATCTTCTCTCCCATTTTCTGTTCTTCTCTTCTCGTCTACTTCCTACTCTTCAGTAACATATCCTATCATTATTTATGGGTTCACAATTTCTATTGCAATACATTCAATTATGTAAACCCCTTCACGTAATGAAATTAATTACTTTGAACGATCGCTGTAGAAAATAGTTGATATAATAGGGGTATATAAGGGGGTATACATAAAGTCTACAACATACTATGTTGACTGATTTACAAGATTTTATTACAGCTATTCAATTATAGTATAGACTAGTTTTTTAAATATACCTCGTTACCATATCAAGGAAATCATCATGATAGATTCTAGATTCTTCGTTACCCTCTCACTCATATCTAGAATTAGAATACTGTAGTTGGAATTATATTCGGGGTTAAAAGTAAGGGATAGGTTGTGTGGGGGAGTGGACCAGGAGTCTCAACTTCATCCTCAATCAATTAATAACTTTGTTGGCAACCACGCCATTCCTCCTCATTTTATCACCAGCTGTGCTGGTACTGCATTTTATAGTCTTGGTCCCTTGGTTCATTGTACGTTGGATGAACTCACTTATACACTTCCAAAATTGTAAAAATATTGTGATGAGTTGATTCGTTGTAAATACTTGATAATCGGAAATATTCTTCTATGGTGCCTGAACTTGACCACAGAAAACTGATGTTTTTGGAATAGACTGCACTTCTTGTTAGCAGGACCCGTATCTACTTAGAATTGATATTATTTAGATTGAATCGATGATCACCTTGACACACATTATCATAGTGGGGTACCATTTCTTCTACAAATTTTGCAATGGAAGAAGTGTGTTCTCAAGTAAATATATGTAATGTCTAGGATGTTTCAATCAACTCATCTGGATGTGTTGTCCATCATCCAGAGAAATTATTATTTTGCTTATTATAATATTATAAGCCCTACGACAACAACTACTTACTAAAGGATGATGGGTGACAAAACTTACTGAAGGTGACAAAACTTAGTAAAGGTTACTTACGGTAACAAAACTTACATATTCATACTATACGTTGACCAAAGAAAATAAACTGAACTCTACTAAGAAGGCGCACGTTCATGCAATGCAACGGTTACTCACAGTGCTCACTTGATGCTCAGTGACAAAAGGATAGTTACATCATCACTGGCCAGTGACAAAACTTAAGGTTCATTGTCTGAGGATTGGAATTACAGACATGGCATTTGGAAGATTCTAGAAAATAAATGAGTAGAAATGAACCAAAACCTAGAAAGTGAACTCCTTAGTGAATCGTAGACCATTGTTGGCATCTCGTTGAATTTCGCTGAGTGTGCATTTTGTTTGCAGGCGGCAGTAGCAGCGCACGCACACCACCAGCAGCAGTTGGCAGCAGTGGCGGCAGCCGCCGCCTCCAAAGAAGTGCCGCCTCCGCCCTTCACGCCGCCCACCGCTGCGCCGCCCCAGCCGCCTCCGCCTCACCCGCCCGCAGTCAACGGCACCGCGTCCACTGGCCCCGAACAGCAGACCGTCTCCATTGTGAGTAATAGATCTCCTATTAAATAAGTTCCCTTGCAAATAAGTTCAAATTTTCAAATAAGTTCATACAGTTGCAAGTTACTTTCAACACGTTCTCTTCGATATTTTCAATTGTCTATTGGTGATATTCTGAAACTAAAATACATAGTGTATATATCATGATATAATATTATCAATAATTAAATATGACAATAATCTTACAATATTATTAGGCTAGGCGTACACCGGTTAGTCAAGACAAGACGAGATTAGTCACGTTTAGTCACAGTACTTCACATAGATGCTTATGAAGCAACACACACCGATTAGTCATTGCATCGGTGTGTGCTGCTTCATAAGCAGCTATGTGAATTACTGTGACTAAACGTGACTAATGTCGTCTTGTCTTGACTAACCGGTGTACGCCTAGCCTTACAGTTGATACGAATATTAAACTTTATATGTAGTATTTATCCAAAAAATGTCCATGATTACTTTTGAGTTACTGCAGTTGATCTGTCTGTTTAGTGTGAGGTGAAATTTTAGCTTACAAAAGAAAATCTTACAAAGAGAACGTTCATAAATATGTTTCTTAATGCTTTGGCCTTGGGTAGGGCCAGTCGCATATTTAAGAACTTTAAATTGGCATTCTTGCAACTAGCAGAAAATATAATATCTTCATCAAAACTTTATTCAACAAAACACGCAGTTGAAACGAATTAAAGTCAGCGGTTTTCATTCAGTTTTCAACGGTCTCAGTCGTACTGTGAGGACATCAGATCAAAATAACAACTGAAATACAATTAATTCTATCAATAAATACCCCAACAGTGCTATACTACTATATTGTATTACTATATTTTCCTAATTTCTAAACATTATTTTGGAGTTCATGAAACCAGATTTCCAGTAGAAACCAAACTTTGAAATTCTGAAATTCAAACTCTACCAATACACCAGCAGTGTTACTGCTACTCATATTCCTTTACTTATTTCATTTGTAAGCTTTATTTTGGAGTTCATGAGACCAGCTTTTCAGTAGAAACTAAACTTGTTAATTCTGAAATTGAAACTCCATCAATAACCAAGCAGTGTTACTTTGAGGATGGAAAGTAGGCTATACATGATATAATAACTGAACTTGTTAATTGTGAAATGCATACTTCATCAATAGCAGTGGATGCTCAAAGATGTGGGATAGTGTACTTGATGGTACATCGTGTAATGAATCTCATCAGAACTTTGCAGACGTGAGTTGGCATGTTTGATATTATTGAAAGCGAAAAGTTGCAAACGAAATTCCTCAATCAACCACACAGCAGCGTCGGAAGCCGTTGAAAAGTTTCGGTTTGTATACAGACTGAGCGACCAGACCACTTTGTGCAGTTTTCGTAACTGAAAACCAAATTACTACGCTAAACAAAGTACAGTAGTAGCCCACTCTGTCTGTAGTTGTATTAATGGGTTGTGGGCAGAGCCTGACAAACCACACACATGTGGCTGCAACTGAGGAGATGCAAGAGGAGAGAAAGGAGGAAGAGAAGAAGTTGAAGAAGGAGGAGAAGAAATAGAAAATGGAGGAGAAGTAGAAAAAGGAGGAAGAGGAGGAGGAGAAGAACAGTAAGAAGAGGAATGAAAAAACTAAGAATAAGGTGCTGTTGAAGGGAAAGAAAATAAAGAAGAGGATGCTATTAAGGAAAAGACGATGAAGAAGATTCGATGGATGGGAGATGAAAGTGGGAGAAAGAAAAGTATTGAGTAGGAGAAGAAGATGAAACTAGAAGTGGAAGAAGTTGATGAACACAAAAAGGAAAGTAGCATAGATTGTGGAAAAAGGTAGGATCGAGATGTTAGATACAGTACTGAATACAAGGGATTGAGTAATTGTATGAAATGAAGAGAAAGTCGACGAAGAGGGAGAGGATGAAGAAGAAGTCAAAAATGAAGAAAGAGGAAGAAGACATAGATGAAGAGAAGGGAAAAATATAGATAGATTAGATAGGGTAGGAAAGAATAAAGATTTGATGGGGGGGGGGTTGAAGGAAATAGTTAGTATCGAAGAAAAAAGAGTGGATAATTGTAGGAAAAGCGCTTGAATGATAGATAAAGAAGAAGAAGAAGTACTAGAAGAAAAAGAAAAGTAGAAGATAAAGAAGAAGAAGTACTAGAAGAAAAAGAAAAGTAGAAGAAGAAGGAGGATGGAGGGAGGTTGATGAGAAGAAGAAGAAGATGAAGAAGAAAAAGAAGATGATGAAGAACGTGTGGTTTCTCTTTTAATGATATTTGCCCATACTCTCCAGTTAGTTGGTGTTCTTTCTCGCTTTCTATTCCCAAACTTTGCTCTCAACAAACCTCTGTACTTTTACTCCTCTCGTTTCTCATTACTCCCTTTCTCTCTTTCTCCTTTCTACTTCTTCATCTCGTTGTTTGAATTTCGTATGATGTTGCCGAGTATACAGAATAGGACCATCTATTATTCATACACGCTGTAACCATTATCAAAGTGAATTAGTTAACTTCGATGTTGAACGCTCAATTTTAATGGGATTTGTAATGAATAAATTATAGGTAATGAATGCGCGTCATCCTATTTTCCTTTGAACACGGGTTTCAATTTTCAACATCTTTGTTGAAACGAGATTCCCCTCTTGTAGGGGTTTGCAGTGGGAATACTCTCAAATTATTCATTAGAGATAGAGATTCTTGAAACTATTCACGGAGAGGGATGACCCATTAAAATCGGGATTGTTAGTAAGTATAGATAAGGCAATAATCAGAGAAGATAGGGTGAGGTTAATGAAATAATGTAAGACTAGGCGTACACTGGTTAGTCAAGACAAGACGAGATTAGTCACGTCTAGTCACAGTAATTCACATAATTGCTTATGAAGCAAGACACACCGATTAGTCATTGCATCGGTGTGTGCTGCTCCATAAGCAGCTATGTGAATTACTGTGACTAAACGTGACTAATTTCGTCTTGTCTTGTCTTGACTAACCGCTGTACGCCTAGCCTAACAGATAGATCAGTGTCCCTGTGTACTCAAAATAAAATTTTAAGAGGAGTGGGATAAAAGTTGGGTAAAAAGATGGTAGAAAAAGCACATCTGCACACATCTGCCTCGCATATTTCTCATTTCTCGTTTCAGGAAAACATAATATTCAACATCCATCCCGCCGGGGAAAACCATTTTTCCGAACACGTTTGCTCGACTAAATTCTTCCGGTCTCTTCCATCATAGCTGATTATTAATTGAAAAATGCCTTCACTCTTCTCCGTATACCAACTAATCAGGCTAATGGATGCTTAACAATGAAAAACACTATTGTGTGTGTGTGTGTGTGTGATAAGGGAGGGGGAGGGTTAAACCCCTTCGACCTGAAACGTATGCAGTTTTGACGCATGGAAAATTGACGCAGAGTTATGTGGGGTTAGCCAGTCACCTCTCCTATCCTGTATAATTCTCGGTCGTTTTTTCGAGATTCTTCTTCTCCTCCTTCTCCTCTTCCTCCTCCTCTTCTTCCAGCTTCTCAACCCCCTCCCGTTTTTACTGTACCTTGCAGCTCTGTGTCAAATGAAGCTTGATTTATTGTGACAGTTGAATTTGCGAAAATATATTTTCCATTTTTGTTAAGCTTAGCTGGTCGATCAGGACAGTCATTGTCGTGTGATTAATGAATTGGGGCCCATTTTGTTTTGAAATATCGAAATTGGTTGAAAAATTCTGTTCCAATTTGAAGTGTAGAGTGTTGAACAGTTTTGTGTTGTGTTTATACGTAGTTCTTTTGTTGTTTTATTATAGCATAGACCAACCAAATAATATCTTATTAGTCACTATAGATCAAAGTTTGAAGAACGCTTTATTTCTTAAGAACCCCGTTTTTGTTTTGATAAAGTACTGTGTCGACAGTGTTGTGGAAATGAGTTTTTGTTTGGTTCGTGTGTTTTTATTTCTGATATGTATTCGAATTCTTTGAAACCGTTTTATATGTTTTTTCTATTTCCTTGTTTTAAGTAGTCCAGATTTCAGACCCGATTTTGTCAATTTTTCTCGAGAGAATTCAATTTTTCTGATTTGATTTTCGAGTTTGATCCTCTAGAAGTCTGCTGTTAAAATGTACGTTTTTATTATTTTCATAAGAGTTTTTTTGGAAGTTTTATTTGAAGTAATTTAAAATTGTACGAATTGGAAATCAGTGATTTAGTTATTTAATATGACAAAACCTGAACTTGTTTGTTTGTGTGGATTGGAAGAGTAGAGGTGTATTTTGGCCTTTTGAAACCCACTTTCCTTTGTGAATGGATTTTAAGGGATTTCGATTTTGTAGTTTTGTGCACTAAACTCAATTACAGAAATCTAGTTTGCACCACGCATCGGGGATTCGCATCACAGCATGTTGCATCACACCTACTGTATTTGCTCTGAAGTGGTTGATGAGCTTTGCAACTTGTTACGGGGATTTGTTGTAATGGAAACAAACCCTTTCAAGTAACGACAGAACAGATGTTGGGATTGTTACGAACGTTTTACGATCTCAGGAATGAGCCAGCAGATGGACAAAATCGGCCCTGAAAGAGAGGGTGAGGGTAAGAGAGAGAAAGAAAGCGCGAGAGAGAGATAGTGTGAGAGAGATTAGAGCAATGGAGAGCTCTGTAGAGCAAGTGATTCAGAACAAAATGGTCAATTGACCAACGGGAAGCAGCTCTAACCATTATTTGTTAAGAGTGTGCTCATCTCAAACTTACAACAGTATTTATATATATTATTTCAACAAAATTGTGTAGATATATTCTCATAGGGGATGCACCAACTGCGCCTCAGTCAGAAATGTCCTAATTTTCCATATACAAGTTGTATCTCGTCGTGAAAACGACCATTTGTCAGGGTGTTACGACCAAAAAACATTCTCTCTTTATTCACCCGCTGCCTTGGTTGTGTAGGTTAATCAATCTGAATCAGGAATCGTTGCTTGACTTTTTTTTTCTTCAGTTAACTTTTTAAACTTTCACTAAGATGCTAGATGCATCGCCTACATCATATCTCTGAAATTATACTCATGCTCTAAAGAATATTGTATGTTAGGATAATATAAAACTATTGCGGCTTCTACTATTGTATGGAAGTGAAACATGGAAACATTCCAAGCATGATAAGAGCAGGTTGCAAGCATCATAAATGAGGTTTCCGCATGGAACCATATTAAACTAACAATATAGACAACCATAGATTTTGATCATCTTTAGTAAAACATATAGGCCTTTAATAATAACATATAGTTATTAACTGTTGACCGCAATATATTTAGTAAATTGGTGAAAAATTATATTGATCTGATACATTCTACAGGGTGTTTCAGAACTCCCTACCAATACTCTAGGGCATTGTTCCTGGTAAAAAACCATATCTAAATATCATATTTAAATTGTCCAAAAGTCCTTAGTCACTCACACAGCTGCCATTTTGTTTTTTTCACTTATTATTTTTTATCTCAATAATGGTGAAACATATGGAATTGAAACTTTGCACCAACATTTATGACAACTAGACAAAGCTACAAAAAAATTATGACAATTTTTCAAATCCATAAAACAAAATGGCGGCCATTTGAAATTTTGTTTCTTGAATAACTTGAAAACCGTTGATAATACGAAAATTTTACAAGAATAACTTTTTTTAGTAAATTTAATTACAAATCGATTGAAACCTTATTTGTTAAGATTGGACCAATATTGACTGAGATATGGCAGCTTTAGTGACAAAATGGCAGCCATTCAAAATTTTGTTTCTTGAATAACTCGAAAACCGTTGATAATACGAAAATTTTACAGGAATAAATTTAATTACAAATCGATTAAAACCTTATTTGTTAAGATTGGACCAATATTGATTGAGATATGGCACCTTTAGTGATAGGTGAGCGCTGGAGGTTACTTGCACCCATTTTTACTGTCTTTAAAATTCACACAAAATGATCTAAAATCGCTTTGAAATAACATGCAAAGCAGACGGAGACTGTTGCATTTTTGTAACAGACTTTAGCCGCAAGCCCAGGATGCACTGCAACCAGCCTCCAGCGCTCACCTATCACTAAAGCTGCCATATCTCAGTCAATATTGGTCCAATCTTGACAAATAAGGTTTTAATTGATTTGTAATTAAATTTACTAAAAAAAGTTATTCCTGTAAAATTTTCGTATTATCAACGGTTTTCGAGTTATTCAAGAAACAAAATTTTGAATGGCTGCCATTTTGTCACAGAAGCTGCCATATCTCAGTCAATATTGGTCCAATCTTAACAAATAAGGTTTCAATCGATTTGTAATTAAATTTACTAAAAAAAGTTATTCCTGTAAAATTTTCGTATTATCAACGGTTTTCAAGTTATTCAAGAAACAAAATTTCAAATGGCCGCCATTTTGTTTTTTGGATTTGAAAAATTGTCATAATTTTTTTGTAGCTTTGTCTAGTTGTCATAAATGTTGGTGCAAAGTTTCAATTCCATATGTTTCACCATTATTGAGATAAAAAATAATAAGTGAAAAAAACAAAATGGCAGCTGTGTGAGTGACTAAGGACTTTTGGACAATTTAAATATGATATTTAGATATGGTTTTTTACCAGGAACAATGCCCTAGAGTATTGGTAGGGAGTTCTGAAACACTCTGTATGAGTATAGAATTCGGATGTTGAACCAATCTCTCCCTCACACTCATCTCATCATTCTTCTTCTTCAGCTCCACTTTTCAATTCCATCTTTACTTTTTTCATGTACTTTCTCCCTTCTTCTTCCTCCTCATCCTCCTATTCTTCAATTCAAATTTTATTGTTCAACCTAAATCTCTCTCTCTCTCTCTTTCTTTCTCACTTCTACTCAGACCATCCATCAAAAAAAGCGACAGCATTTTGGACACTAATGAGTTGTGGGCCTTCATAATAGCCTTTTAGTTCATTATTCTAGCTTGTTTGAGGCGAAATGTGTGCAAAAGCGCAGAATTTAGGGGAAAGAGGAAACAAGAGAGAAGAAGAGAGAATGAAGAGAGAATAGGTTATGGAAGGGGGTGGGGAGAGGGGACCGATCAATATCGGGTGTATTATTTCATGACCCGTGAGTAATTGTTCCATTTTTTTGAATGGATGATGGTGATGATGGTTCATCAATCGTTCATTATGATGCCGTATGATAGCTCTGGGTAATTTGTCATCCATTGTTTATGTCCATCGCTGTAAATCTGCAGCTAAATTTATGGCGGTTTTAATGGAGTGGTGGTGAAATTGTAACACACGGTTGGTGATTGAAGGGTGGTTTTGATGATGATGACTGTATTGTTCAATATGTAAATAAACTGCGAAACAAAAGAGAGGTTAGATAAAAATGAAATATTGGATCCTACTATGATAGCAGAATGATAACTTAGTACAATGCCTGTATTATTAACTTGATTGCTTTTCTATGTATCTCAGTTCTATTCGATTTTCTGATATACTAGAACAATTCGAACATGTCACATGATGTTAGATTGTTACATTGTTCTACGATGCGTTTTCTAAATCTGACATGAATAATCAAACGTTTTGAAACATCGAATCAATTTCGAGATGCGAATGCCGTAAAAGATTTACCTTAAGGCTAGGCGTCCACCAGTTAGTCAAGACAAGACGAGATTAGTCACGTTCAGTCACAGTTATTCACATAGTTGCTTATGAAGCAGCACACACCGATGCAATGACTAATCGGTGTGTGCTGCTTCATAAGCAACTATGTTAATTACTGTGACTAAATGTGACTAATCTCGTCTTTTCTTGTCTTGACTAACCGGTGTACGCTTAGTCTTAGTTGAATTTCATAAGTATATGAATAAAATATGTAAATTAGAGAAGTTATCAATATAAATAGTCGATGGATGTTGTTTTTTTAAAGGTATAAGCAATTAGACAAGAATATAACATTTTAATCTAATGTGGGAAAACAGAACTGATCCATAATTTACAAGAAAGTTCAATACGGTACTGTATTTAGCGTAAAGTCAATTGAGTGATGCTCCGCCCTACAGCCAATAGTAAGGTGTCAACGAGTAATAGTCGACCAATAGAATTGCGAGTTTACAACAGAACGAAATGGCCGACTCTACTCTGTGAAAGAAGACGGCAGCCATATTTAATTCAACTGAATTGAATGATGCTCCGCCCTACAGCCAATAGTAAGGCGTCAGCGAGTAAGAGTCGACCAATAGAATTACGAGAATACAACAGAACAAAATGGCCAACTATACTCTGTGAAAGAAGACGGCAGCCATATTTAATTCAACTTTCAACTGAATCGAGTGATGTTCCGCCCTACAGCCAATAGTAAGGCGTCAGCGAGTAATAGTCGACCAATAGAATTGCGAGAATACGACCGAACAAAATGGCCAACTATACTCTGTGAAAGAAGACGGCAGCCATATTTAATTCAACTTTCAACTGGATTGAGTGATGCTCCACCCTACAGTCAATAGTAAGGCGTCAGCGAGTAACAGTCGACCAATAGAATTGCGAGAATACAACAGAACAAAATGGCCAATTATACTCTGTGAAAGAAGACGGCAGCCATATTTAATTCAACTTTCAACTGAATCGAGTGATGTTCCGCCCTACAGCCAATAGTAAGGCGTCAACGAGTAATAGTCGACCAATAGAATTGCGAGTTTACAACAGAACGAAATGGCCGGCTCTACTCTGTGAAAGAAGACGGCAGTCATTCAACCTTCAACTGAATTGAGTGATGCTCCACCCTACTGCCAATAGTAAGGCGTCAGCGAGTAATAGTCGACCAATAGAATTGCGAGAATACAACAGAACAAAATGGCTCTATTCTGTAAAAGAAGACGGCAGCCATATTTCATTTAACCTTCAACTTCGGTGCGTCTGTTTCTAGGGCTGAAATCACGTTTAACAACTCGATAAAACGTTGATCAAAATTTGATGGTACATTATGATCCACAATATTTTGAATACTTGGGTACTTGAGTACTTGAAAACTTGCGGTTCCAAAAATTTAAAATTTACGTGTATTCCACTTCGATATTAGAAGTTTTTGTAATTATTCAATAGGAATTATTATTTAATCGAAATTCTAATTGAATTGAACCGCTGTAAAATGATCAACGAGAACCGATTAATGATTATTCAATGAAATTAGGCTACTTCATTTTACGTTGTTTTTTTTGCTGGGGATGATGCCTACATAAGCTCTAGGCTTGTGCGTGGATAATGGGAAAGATGATGATGAGAGATGAATGGACCTACAGCTTTAGGTGGGTTCCGAAACACCGGGAAGCGATTTGAGGCTCATAAATTGTATTCAGAGGAACCGGTCACCGGTTTAAATTCAATTGGATTATCGTGTGCATAATATATTATTTACAGTTATCTCAGATATTATTGGAACTCTCTTAAAAATAATCATTTTTTGTTATATTTGAAGGTTTTGAATTCCTTCTCCTTAACAAAGGTTCCAGGGGACTGTTTCAGGGAAATGATTGATTCTTTTATGCAGGAAAAAGCCTGACGCACTCTAGATATGAGTAGTACGGTGTACTATGTAGTGAATTAATACTATGAATTCTATACTATTCGTACTATGTAGCGAATTCATAATATGAAATTGCCATGTAATGTAAAGTGAAATAATTTAATGATTAAGCCGGACACTACACATGAATAGTATGGCGTAGTAGCATAGATATAGATAAACGATAGTAATTATAATCTGTTATACAGATTATAACAGATTAATCTGTATGTAACAGATCATAGTAATATATAATTCTAATCTGTTATCTATGGTAATAGGCAGTGAATCCTATTCTCGGCATAGCAGTGTTCCATCAATATTACGCCGCCTTCCTCCCTTTATTACAGGATTCATGAACTTTCTTGAAACAGCCCCAGAACACGATTCGAAATGCTTAATAAAGAAGCAGTCTAGTCCATTACGAAATGATTTCCTAAGCTATAATACAATCAGAAGCATTTTCAGTAGAAGCTGTTGACGTTAAAATAGGTCTTGATTTTGAAATGCAATTCAATGAAAAAAGGGGAAATTAGAAGAAACAGAAGAGGAAAATTCCTTCCATCTTCTGGCTCAACTTTTTCTTGTGATTATTCAAGATGATAATTTTCGATGATTGCACAGCAGAACGCTTTTAGAGAAGTTGTGAACGATGCCATATACAGTAGTTTGAAAGGTTATAGGACGGCGCTTTTCTCAAAGTCTCTTTCACGGCGAAATTCTCTCGCAATAATTGTGTTAATAGGCCGAGTTGCGTATAAATTGACTTGCGTAGGTGGAGTGAGGATGGAAGAAAGAAAAGAGAGAGAAGATTGAGATGTGGTGGAAGGAGACGAAAAAGGAGAAGATGATGATTTTGGAGAAAAACAAGGAGGAAAAGCGAAAGAAAAGAAAAATTTGAAGAAAGTGGAAAAAGGGAGGAGTATAGATTAAAAGGAGGAAAACAGAAGAAGAAGAAGAAAAAGAAGAAGAAGAAGAAGAAGAAGAAGAAGAAGAAGAAGAAGAAGGAGAAGAAGAAGAAGAAGAAGAAGAAGAAGAAGAAGGGAGAAGAAGAAAGAGGTGTAGGAGGCGGAGGAGGAGAAGAAGAAGAAGCAGCTGAGGAAGAATAAGAAGAAAAAGAGGAAGAAGAAAAGGAAGAAGGAAAAGGAGAAGAAGGAGGAGGAAAGAAAAAATAAGAAGAAAGAAGGAGAAAGAATAAGACGGCAGAACAGGAGTAGGAGGAAGAATAATTATAATAAGAAGAAATAGAAGTTGCAGGAAGAGTGGAGAATGAAAAAACGAAATGACTGCCAGCGAAGACAGGAGTACATTTGAGGGAGTGGAAGCTTTTCAAAAATTTATGTTTGGGCCAGTGAAGGAAAAGGGCTGGAGAAAAGAAGTAGCATTCTCCCCTTAATGGTAGTTAATGGATGCCAATCATTCATTCATTTCAGGCAAGTGATGCTGTGCTTTTGAGAAGAAGAAATTTCACTAATTTTCGTAATTTTTCACTGCTGTTGAAAAGGTAAACGAGCGTTATTGCTTCTACTGCTACAGCGTTTTCGATTTCATCCTCCTTCTCTTTAAATCTCCCCCTTCCCTCTTCGTCATCTCCACACCTTCCCTTCTTCATCTCCTTCAATCTCTCTTTCATCACCAAATTCATTCTTCTATTCTCGTCTCAATCACTTGTCCTAATTCTTCTTCTTCTTCTTCTTCTTCTTCTTCTTCTTCTTCTTCTTCTTCTTCTTCTTCTTCTTCTTCTTCTTCTTCTTCTTCTTCTTCTTCTTCTTCTTCTTCTTCTTCTTCTTCTTCTTCTTCTTCTCCTCCTCTTCATTTTCTTCTTCTCCTTCTTCTTTTTCTTCTTCTTCTTCTTCTTCTTCTTCTTCTTCTTCTTCTTCTCCTCCTCCTCTTCATTTTCTTCTTCTCCTTCTTCTTTTCTTCTTATTCTTTTTCTTCTTCTTCTTCTTCTTCTTCTTCTTCTTCTTCTTCTTCTTCTTCTTCTTCTTCTATTTTCTCCTTCATTTTCTCACTATTCTTTATAGGTATAATTTCCCTTTCAACTGTCCTAACTACTAAACCTGGTTGAATAATATGCAAAATGTGTTTAAAATGTCGCAAACAGGTTGAATATAGGGGAATCGGCGTTTCAGCTTCTTGTAAAATAGTACTGTACTCAACTCAAATGCATCCTAGTTACATGCAGTATCTAATTAGATTGTCAAAATCGTGAAGAATAAGGAGGAAATTTTGAATAAATTTGGTTAGAATGGTGGTGTTCACATCCATCCATTGCTTTGTTAATTTCCTTATTGTTGCCGTCGTTGTGTATTCTTCTCTCAAAATAATTTAGCTTAATGAGCGAGTAGATGAATTGCGTTCATTAGTAGAATAATAAGAGGGAAAATAGTGTGCGCTAATGTGTTCTTCCAGTCATTCTAGTTGAAGAGATGCGAGAATATTTCACTTTCGCGAAATTCTATTTGCTTATGTGTACTTCAAACGAAATTTTGCAGTTGGTTTTACAATATCACAATCTTTGAAATTGCTCATGAAAATCATTATCTATTTTCTATATCATTATATTATTTGTTCATCAATGTATACTATAAATACGTTCTAAATTAATGTTGTAATGAAAGTTAGATGAATATCAATCAATTTTACTCTATTTCAAATAATTGTTTATGTTTCATGTTGTCTTGTTGCTGTTTCAATGTATAATATATTTTATATTGATGTTGAGCGTGTCATGTTGTGTATATTTCATTGTTTCTTGTTTGATGTATATTCTAATCTCAAAAATCATGTGCTTATCGATGTCAATGTTTCCTTCATTTTTCTCAAATTTCAATGATTGTTAACCATACCATGTTTCATATTACTTCATTCTATGTTTCATGTACAAATTTCATGTTTCCTATTCTACTCCCCTATCGCAAACTCATCAATTCATTGTCTCGCATTCTGTGTCTAGTATCATTCAAAATGAGACACTTATTTCCATAGAGCACTCTCGTGAAACAAGCTAGACTCTGGTTTACTCTACTTTAAAGTGTCTAGATTGCTCTACGAGAGTGCTCTGAAAGTGTCTCCTTGTGGATGGGTATCTAGAAAAGCTCGACTAGATTTAAAAAGCCTGATTCGTGTAGCCTGAATGATTTTTTTGTTTCAAAATAAATGTGGCACGGTAGATGTTTCATGTCAGTGTTAATTACAGTAATATTCATTTAAGTTGGCGGATGGCATTTAGATGGATATAGTCCGATTCACGTCAAGAAGTCAGCATTGTTCATATGATGCTGAAAGAGAAAACTGCACCAAACGTGTTTGTTGGGACTGTGTGCGACAACAATGCACAGTGCGGCAACTATGCACAGTGCGAATAGGATAGAGACATCAGCAACTGCCTTGTGCTGAACAAGGATAGCAAACCCCCATCTAAGCAATGCTGACTTCTTGACGTGAATCGCACTATAGGTACTTAGAGAGATATTATTTTTTGCAGTTCAACTCTACGATCATCAACAATGTCAAGAAAACATCAATATTTTTGCAAAACAATTGTTTAAAATACTTTTAAACAAAACAATTATGTGTTTTGGAAAAAATATCTATGTTTTCTTGACGTTGCTGATGACCGTAGAGTCCGATGGCAAAGAAATAATATCTCTGTATTTATATATCTACCTACATGAAAGTTATTTGCCATCCGCCAACTTCAATGAATATTACTGTATTTATATCACTATCGCTGTTGGATGTTCTTTAAATTAATGGCAATGTGCTTGTTTGTGTCACCCCTTAGGCACACCTTGCTCGAAAATAGATATTTTATCTGTTAATTTACAAAAATTCCAAACGAAACTTGTTAAATTTGTTTATTTTAATCGTTGAAATTCGTTAGAATACCACTTAACTGGAATACTTTTAAGGAAACTGTTGGTATCAGTTTCTCAAGCTGTATACTTCTCCTGTTATGAATGATAAAAAATATGATGAAAAAGATAAAATTAGTTAAATTGTCGTCCAAATAATTTTCTCTTAAATGACTGCAATCTAATCCTTCAGATACATTTATTTTCACATAAATCAGTCAATGCTGCATTATCAATCAGATTTCCTGTGTGCAGCTATTGGATATTTGTCAGAGTTCCAAAACTCAGCTTTTGAAGTTTAAAAAGATTTTTAATTTTTAACAAAAACTTCTTGTTAACATCATTGATAATTTTCTTTCATTAATAAATGTAATGAATAAATAATGTAACCGTTAAATAATTCTGATACTAGATACTATTAAATACTATAGTAAATAATTGAATAATATACTTTATATTAAACAATTAGATAAAAAAAAATCAATGAATATTAGGCCCTTATTATAAAACATTAGATTTGATAATCAATTGAATGCTGAAAACCAATACATATTTCTTGATGATAAGTTCTTGATTAAATGATTGACAGGGCTCGGATCTATTTTTAATTAAAGTTTATGTTCGCATTATTCAAAAAGACAATGATTTTCGGATGTTTCCCGATTATTTTATAACAAATAATGAGCTATTCTAACTTTATAGATCTTTATCTTTTATTGCATCAAGTTAGAAAGGGGCTGGATAGTTGGATTAAATATAATTTGAAGAATGGCGATAATCATGGGAATAACAATTTTTTGTGTATCTCGTCCAAAACTTTGGAAACTCCTTCAATTCATCGTATTTTTATTTTTTTCATTTCTTAAATAATTTTTTCCTTACCTGACTTCAGCCACAAACAAATCGGCTACACGATGCAGGGCTCTTTAAAGAAAGTTTTTCTCATGATCTCAAATATTAACCACTATTTCCTATCTCTTCTTATTTGTTTTCTTCATTAAAAACCTTAATTCCTTTTTCACAATTTTTAATTTTTTGTTTTTCTTTCATTATAGCTGGGCATTGATGGCATCAAGACTGAACAAGTTGCCAACCACAGCATTGTAAGCAAAAACATACAATTTCCTAATAAATTAATTTATTAATATTTAGTACAACAATCTAAGAAAATTTACTAACACTTTAAACGAATGACGATAAACTCTCTTTCAAATTTGTAATCAATATAGTTGATTAATTTTAACAAAGTTTTGAAGCAAAATAGCGGAGTTTTCAATAGATTAATACTCTACGAAAATATATTGTAGATTAAAATTCAACTAACGGAGACTGTGTTGTAACATTTTATAATAGAATTAGAAATATTTAACATTTCTAAAAACCTTTTGTTCATCTTTTGTAAATCATTAACTTGTAGTTATTATTGTATGCTGAATGAAAGTATGTTGCATTTTCACGTATTTTATGTAGAGCTTGTTGTGTATTTGCTTGATTTTGTGTTATGCATTTCAACGTACATGCTTTTTTCTGTGCATTAATAACAAATTTATGTTTTTATAATGTTCTTGTATTGCCAAACATTTGTTTTTTAAATTTCGAATACATTTTGCTTGATTTTTTCCCCGCAAATGAACACTTTCGAATCATTTGTCTGATTTTGTGTTATGCATTACAACGTGCAACTTTTCCTTCTATAGTCCGATTCACGTCAAGAAGTCAGCATTATTTTTATAAGGAGCATTGATGCCAAGTTTCATTGAGTGAGAAAGAGAAATCTGCACCAATCGTGTTTGTTGGGACTGTGTGCGACAACAATGCACAGTGCGGCAACTGTGCACAGTGCGAATATGATAGAGACATCAGCAACTGCCTTGTGCTGAACAAGGATAGCAAACTCCCATCTAAGCATTGCTGACTTCTTGACTTGAATCGCACTATAGTACATTCATATGCACTGTGTACTCAAAAGGAGTGTTCTGGAGGAGGAGTGGTGATAAGAGGAGGAGGAGGAGGACGAGGATTGAAAACTATTCTACGTAGTTCAATAGTCGTAGTTTTGTGCGACCAGGGAAATCCTAGTTCTTCTTAAATGTGGGACTTGTTTCGTAAATCTCTTACTTGTACTGAATTTTCGTAAATTGGTAATTGACCGGTTGAAGCCGTATATTGAATTAGTTCATTTCGGTACTCATTGTAATAGATCAATAAATTCAAAGTAAAGTTAACATTTCACTGAATTTTTCCTTACTTCAGAAATCGGTTTTCATCTTTCTGCTACTGCAAATACTTTACCAGCTCCACAAACGTTATTAGCACCTCAAGTGTAATAGAGGTGTTACCTTCATTAGCACTGATAGTTTATGCAAATCGTGCTTTGCGCATATACTCTCTCAGAAAATAATAATTGTTTGCGGACATTGACCTTTCTGTCATTGTCCTGGTCATCATTGAGTATCGACTACTGCTGTTGAAAAAGGTACGCCTAGTTTGCATAGTGTTTGTAGTTTAATTTGCATAGGTTTTCCTCCTTTGTTAAGAGTATTCCTTACACAGATCCAGATCAGTAGTCTTTCACAGTTCCTTTGACAGATTTGCTAGGACTTGGTGAGATTTTAGAGTTGAGAGGTCGATGGGGCTCAAATAATTGCACATACAATCATATTCATTTTATTTGACGCTTGGCATTAGATAGGTAGATAGATAGAGAGATATTATTTCTTGACGTTGCTGATTACCGTAGAGTATGATGGCAAAGAAATAATATCTCTCCATCTATCCATCTATCTAATGACAAGCGTCAAATTAAATGAATCTGATTATAATTCGAGACGTTATTACTAATTGAACAAAAATAGTGGATATTTTTGGCAAACAAAATTTCCATCGAAATAACAAGATACAGGTTTTTACGTTATTATCGATCTATAGTAAACTGAGTTTTATTGAAAGCCAATAAGGCTAGGCGTACACCGGTTAGTGAAGACAAGACTAGACAAGATAAGTCACGTTCAGTCAGAGTACTTTACATAGTTGCTTATGAAGCAACACATACCGATTAGTCATTCCATCAGTGTGTCATGCTTCATAAGCATCTATGTGAATTACTGTGACTAAACGTGACTAATGTCGTCTTGTCTTGTCTTGACTAACCGGTGTACGCCTAGCCTTAGTTTCTATTAAACCAATCTACGTGAGAATCTTAGCTGATCATTCAGACAATTTCAAAGAACACACTTCACGTACTTCTAAATTTCGAATATTCAATTTTATGGTTACAATATAAATTGAGATCCTCTTGCTTTTTATGAAATTTATAACTCAGTCTCAGGTTATATTATTTTCATCTACTGTCAATGTTTAAGGGCAATTCAATTTGTTCAAAAGCTCTTTATTTATGATCGTAAGGGCCTGGCCACACTACTATTAGGCTTGGCTTCGCTTACTCGCATAGTATATCTATAGTATAGATTATCTATATAGTATATCAAAGATATCTATATCGTATGGTATATAGATATACAGTACTATGCGAGTAAGCGAAGCGAAGCCAAGCCTAGTAGTAGTGTGGCCAGGCCCTTAGACAAAAATTTCAGAAAATGGCGATCTCACGTCGACTGTGGCGAATAGGAATTGCCGAAATCTCATATTAATGTGAAATAGCCAGTTAATTACCTGGAATCCGTGGGACATGTTGCAAGATTATCGATAGTTTCTATTCTAGAGCATGCAAACAGCTGATTGGGTGTCCTGCAACATGCTGTGATGAAAATTCGTCGTAATAGAAACGGGCCTCGAATAGATTGAAATGAAGTGGCATTTCCGGCTTGCTTGATATTCAAAGAACGCCATTATAGAGAGGAGAGGAGCAGTGCAGGCCTCGAAAGGTCATTTGAAAGTCATGGGGTGTCAGACCGTGGGGGGGATGGGTGCGTCTTTAAGGGGGGTGAGGAACAATTTAGATGAATTCAGAGGGAGAGGGGAAGCGGGAGAGAGAAATAAACTAGTATCGGGTTGTCTCTTTCAAATCAATTGGGACTTGGAAGGTTGGCTATGCAAGTAAGTGTGAGAGATACTGGTCTGGCATGAGGGGGTTTTTGTTCCCGAGGGGCGGAAGGGGGTTTAGATGCAATTTAGGTTGAGGGGGAAGGGTGTTGGAATTGAGTCGGTTCTATTTTGTCCTAATAGGGAAGTGGATAACTACGTTGAACGCGTTATCAACTGCATGTGATTTATGTCTCTTTATCACCGCCACTTAATAATGTAATGATCAATAACAATTATAATTACCCTGTCTATATTTTTATTTCATGGTTTTGTCACTTTTAATATTGTTTTGTTTTTTGTATTGTGTTTTCTGTTTAAATGAAGATTGTTGTGTTATTTTATTATTATTTCACCTTATATTAGCATGATGTTAATAATATTTTTGTTAATGTTGACTATAATACCCGTATTATTGCATAAACCTACTCAGATCTTTAGACCATCTCACCTTCTCTAGAAAATGTCGCTCATCTTCCGTAGATTTCTTGCCACATTAGTGCCCGGTTTTTCAGTCGTTCAATAAACTTATTGAAGCAATAACTTTTTTTCGCATTTGAAAACACATGGTTATTGATTCAATAGTGCTATTGGATCCATAAACTGTCTGTTGAGCGACTGAAAAACCGGCAATAGATCATGTAGATCTGTGTTTGCAGAAAGAATGATCACATTCAGCAAAAGTATTATAAAAACATTGCATGACACACCAATCTTCTTCTAAAAATGAATTTATGTACAATCATATAAATATTTTGCCCACATGGCAAATATTAATATCAAGATGACTGCACACGATTAGTTTTTGAATCCAACTGTATTATATTATAACTGTATTATATCCATTATTCATAAAATAACCTTAACTTATACATTTAACAGCTGACTCGTTTAGCCGCACATCAGCCTTGCATTTCATTGGTTGATTTTTTTATCAGTGCATGTCTAGTGCGACATTAGATGGTGTTATTTTTCAATTATTGGATTCTTAAGTAATCTCGACGTATGTTTTGTTAAAACGCCTTTATACCTTTGGAAAAAACATGAAAACAGGCACACCGCAGTTTACTCCTTTGGTCGCTATGCTTAGGTCCTTTAAAGCTAGAAATGTGGGGACAGTTAATAATTATAGATGAATATTGCTATAGCAGGATTCTTTTAACTTGTCAGAAAACAGCTGATTTAACGTTAGTAAACGAGCGTACATCAATCAGCTGTTTTATGACAATTCAAAAGAATCCTGCTATAGAATGTTTGCTGTACCTTATTACATTATCACTTAACAAATTTTTCTAATTGAAGGATGAAATGAGTTGAATTCAATTCAACTTGAAGTTGTAACTTTCATACATTTTCCAAATTTTAATCTCTTGTTTTGTTTTGTGTTGTTGCAGCAAACAGAGCCAGAACAAGGGGTAGGTGACCAGCAGCAGGGTGCGAATGGGGTTCCGCCTCCGCCGCCCTCCTCCATGAGTCTGAGCCTGATGGGGGCAGGGGGGGCCAGCACCCCCGACCAGGCGGCCAAGAATGGCGGACAGGCCAAGCGACTGCACGTGTCCAATATACCGTTTCGCTTCAGGGATCCCGATCTCAGGGCTATGTTTGGCGTGAGTACTGTATTCAATCAGTATTGAATAATGAAATGCAATTTATGAAACTGAAAAGAAACCCTAAAAACACTGCTCCTCCTACTCCTCCTCCTCTCCTCCTCCTCCTCCTCCTCCTCCTACTCCTCCTCCTCCTCCTTCTTCTCCTCCTCCTCCTCCTCCTCCTCCTCCTCCTCCTCCTCCTCTCCTCCTCCTTCTCCTCCTCCTCCTCCTCCTCCTCCCTCATCCTCCTCCTCCTCCTTCTTCTCCTCCTGCTCCTCCAAATCCCAATCCTCCTCCTTCTCCTCGTCCTCCTCCTCCTCATCCTTCTCCTCCTCCTTCTTCTTCTCATCATCCTCATCCTCCTCCTTCTTCTCATCCTGCTCCTCCTCCTCCTTCTCCTCCTGTTTTCCTCCTCCAAATCCTCATCCTCCGTTTCTCCTCCTTCTCCTCCTCCGTCTCCTCCTCCTCCTCCTCCTCCTCCTCCTCCTCCTCCTCCTCCTCCTTCTTCTTCTCATCCTCCTCCTCCTTCTCATCCTCCTCCTCCTCCTCCTCCTCCTCCTCCTCTCCTCCTCCTCCTCCTCTCCTCCTCCTCTCCTCCTCCTCCTCCTCCTCCCTCCTCCTCCTCCTCCTCCTCCTCCTCCTCCTTCTTCTCCTCCTCCTCCTCCTCCTCCTCTCCTCTCCTCCTCATCCTCCTCCTTCTTCTCATCCTCCTCCTCCTCCTTCACCTCCTCCTCCTCCTTCTCCTTCTTCTCCTACTCCTCCTACTCCTAGTCCTGCTCCCTCATTTTGTCCAGAAAATAATGTGTAGGTGTAGTCTGTTCTTATTTGTGTCGTAAATTAGTTTTCCAGTTGTTTTCAAGAATAAGTTTTTCATTCTTCGTTCATAGTATCATATTAATTAATGTTAGTACTTGAGAAATCATTAAAAATGAAAATAGTCATGAATTGAATGAGCGAATCCAATTAATATTTGATCGTTTTGTTTTACAGCAATTCGGCCCAATACTGGATGTAGAGATTATATTTAATGAAAGAGGATCTAAGGTAAGATAATCCTTTTCATTTCAACTTATAATTACTGATTACATTTGCCTATTTATCATAATTATTTTGTGTTAACACCTATTTGATTGTGACTATACTCTCATGCTTTTGTAACGTTGTGTTGTCTGTCGTTCCAGACGTCTGTCTACTCTTCACTATAGCTCACTTACTAGCTGCCTAGTGAAGTAGAACCTGAACACTGATAGATAGAAAAAATATTTTAAAACTTATTTTTCTAGTGGGATCGTGGAAACAATCAGATTATTTCAATAGTTAATCTGGAAAGTCTAAATTTTTACGCTAGAAAATCTGGATTTTACACTGGAATAAATCTAGGTTTTATACTAAAAATCTAAATTCTTCAAAAGAAATACATATTTTTCCATCAGAAATGTAGGGGTTTCCAGTCCTTGAAAATTTTCAGTTCAACCATTATCACCATAACGTCATAATTAAGATTTTTCCTCAAAAATGTAATTCATTTATAATTTTAATTACATTTTACTCAACCTATCTATAACGGATTCAGTGAATGATTGGTCCACCTTGATTTTTATTATTTTTCATCTCCTTTGTTCAATTTGAAAGGTTGCTAAAGATTCTTCACCTCTCCATTTAAAATGCACCCAGGTCTTTTAAGGCCTCTTATTATCACCTTATCAGACCTTGAATATTATCTGACCTAGGGATTTGATTCTGCATTATTATTGTTCCTGTTAGGTAGGTTTTCTTCCATTAGGGATCCTACAAACTGATTCTACATTCACAAAAAGTATTTATTATTCATAAACTCTAATTATTCATTCAAAATTTAAAATTTATTTCCCAAATAGTACTCTAAGGTACTAAATAGTCTTTAAGGTATAGCTGGTCCATTTTGCTATGACTCATAACTGACAAAGAATTACCTTATTACAACTTTAACAATGTTGAAATTGTATTTATATTTGTCCACTATTTCTATTGTGTGTAGTATACCACTACTATAAGTATTATAGATGTAAAGTATTTAAAGTACTTTACTACTAAGTACTTGAGGAATACTACTATAAGTAGAATAGTATACTACATGTAAGGCTAGGCGTACACCGGTTAGTCAAGACAAGACAAGACGAGATTAGACACGTTTAGTCACAGTAAATCACATAGTTGCTTATGAAGCAGTACACACCGATGCAATGACTAATCGGTGTGTGTTGCTTCATAAGCAACCATGTGAAGTACTGTGACTAAACGTGACTAATGTCGTCTTGTCTTGTCTTGACTAACCGGTGTACGCCTAGCTTTAGTATTGTATGACTTTGTTTTACGGTAAATTAATTTTAATACACTTTGAACATTGTCAAAATTAGAAATGAGGTAATCCATTGTTATTCATAGGACCAAAATCATACATAGCTTGAGTGAACGAAACGTAGGGTTTTTCTGGGAACTGGGTATTGTTGTAGTCTAGCGTTAACCTGCAAAGCCAATTAATGTAGGACTGTGTTGGGCTATTTTTAGTCTATTGTCACAATTTGGCACCAATTTGAGATGAGGAGGTTACATTTCTAGTGGCTTTTGCCAAAACTTTTGTGCCATACGCTTGAATTGTGTTTTTGGCAGCAGGCTAAGCTAAGCAGAAAAAATCTCACTTGTAGATTTCTTGCCTTTGTGTCCTAAAGAATTGGGACACAGCGGGTTAAAAATGAATTTTCAAAAGGCTGATTAGAAGAAAACTGTTGTCTTTTTAGAAAAAATCCTTCTTCACGTTCCATACAATATAACAAGAAAAAATTGTTTGATACTAAATTGAGAAATAATTGAAGATTGCGAATTTTTCAACAGCTTGTTCTAATTTTGTAAGAAACCTTTCCCGTATTTCTTACAAGAAGAGAAAATGGTAATTTGTAATTGTATATCGTTTTTATTGTCTAATTGTAGAAACAGTATTGTGAAAAATGCTAGTTCAAGAAAAATGATAGAACAAGTAAAATATTCCCAAGATATTTTTTCTTATGGTTCACATAATTATTGTAATAACGTTGGTTATTATTCACAAATATCCATTTAAAAAATATATTAACTTACTGAAATACAGTTTAGGCAAAAAACAATTTCGTTCAACTAGTACCATTAAAATTTACCATTCAAAATATTAATACCATTTCTAATAATTATAAATTGAAAAGGTAGAAGACAACTCCTCCAATATTATCCAAAAACTTTGAATAATCGGATTGAAAGATAGCTACTGTGGTTAAGATTGTTGATTGAAGTAATTCTTCAGTAATCAGTATCGAATAACCCCCCCCCCCCACGCAATGTTTTCAATCCCATGTTTTTATTTCTGGAAAAATTTCATTACACATTTTCTTTGAAGAAAAACTTTGTATGTGCATTTCACAATAATATTAATTATTATTCTCCAATTTCTGTTAATATTGCTGCTAGCTATTCTAACCACTGCAGGCTTCTTTTATATTTTTGGTCCAGTTTTCTCGCTTATAATAATAATTTTATTGTCAGTTTGTGAGCTTGACTTGATGACTAGATTTTACCTCTTTGCATCTAAATGTTTGAATCTTTCATTCATTTCGTTCGTCACCTTCTTCACTCACATTCGACCATTTTCTGTACTATAGTTGCAACCTTTTCTCACTCAAACTACCCATAAAAATTTAATGAATAGATAAACAAATAAAAAAGTCGATTAGGTAAACTCATTACAGAAAATTCGTAAATATTTTATTCAATTATAAAAGTGATTTCTGTCATAATTTTCATAGCTCTATGTAAAATAAGAAAAAAACCGTAGGTGCAATAAATTATATTCTTTCATCATACCTCCTATTACAGAAGGTATTCATTTTCTAGGACTCAATTCGAAATACCTGGTCCCACTGGACTCATGGTAATAGCCTACCTAGTAATCTACCTGGTAATTAAAGTCAAATTTACATTGAATTATCAAATATTAACATTACGTTCAAATTAATTGAGATACTTAATTCGAAACTCTTCGAGATGTTTTTTGTTTAGAGTTCATCTTCATATCCATTCAACAAAATGATGTAATAACAGAAAACTTCACAAAAGTAGTAGACCACTTTTGGTCTATTCAAAGCCTTAATCCAGGTTATTCCATCTACCTATTTAATAAAGTGTTATTTCTATCTAAAAACTCTCAAATTTAGGGTATATAGTCAAAGTACATTGGTAAATAATAGCTTCTGACCTCAATTCGGATAATTTTTGCAACCTATAAAATAATTTTCCCAATCTATTAAAGTATTTAATCCTTGAAAAATGTAGATAAATGGTAAGCTATAATGTTTCTCACGATGTTCCTGTCAAATATCATTGTATAATAGGTAAAACCTAGACAAATTCAGGATATTTTACCAAAACATTCATGTCTTTCGACCCTAATATTCACCCCCAAAATATTTGCATTCTTCATCTGACTGTTACCTAATTTCTCGGCATTATACTGGTGAAGGTGCCACTGGATTTTGCATCTTGTGTAACGTAGAGAATATCTTTATACATATTCTAATAAATGTATGCTGCTGTAGTAAATGTAGTATGTACTATACAGAGTGTTTCAGAAAGAATGTGTCATACTTCAGGCACTGTTTTTTGTTTAGTGTTGCTGATACTTTCAGTTCCGCATTTGTAAACGTTGGACACTTGAAAAGCTTTGAAAATATATTGTCAAGTATGACTTGATTCAAGTTCAAGTATTCATAAATACGGTACTTGAAGTACTGTTGGAGGGAACAAGGTACTTAAGAAACTTAGTTTCTGGAATAATAGTCTGTTACCTAGATAGGCAACATACGAAGAAAGATTTATCATGTCTTTTCAAATGAATTGATGCATTTAAAAAGAATAGTGAATCTTTCAATGCCGTAAAGTAGTTGGGTTTCAAGTTGAATTGTCTGAAAATAGACTAGAAATCCGTACCCTGAAGTAGTTTTAAATCCATGACGATATTCGGTTAAAGATTTTTTCAACCCTAGTAAATTGTTCGATTAATTGATGTATATCTTTAAAACTTTATAATGTAATTAAATTGTGAACTAAAAATTATCAATTAGACATAAACAATGATGTAAAACCTCATAAATTTGAATTATGTTCAAGTAAATGTTTGCTTAATGTAACGACATTTATATTGATAAGTGTTAGGCATAAATAATGCATTCATTTGATTTGGTAACAATTGAATTCATTACAAAACAAATGAATTGGATTTATTTCAGGACAATTTTTGAATTCATTCCAACAATAACCTTCCTTAGTTAGTTACAAGCTTGAAATATGTTTCCATGAAGTTTTTAGCTCTTTATGAAAACTAACTGCTTTCTTATCATCCATACTTTAGTAGATTCTACACTTCCAAAATGAATATTTATGTAATTGTAGACAAGTCTAGATTTTTGACCCATCTTTACATTGCTGAAAATTGTTCCAGGCCTATTATTTATGTGCATGTAACTTTCTTCCTATTTCGACGTTTACAATAGGATTTTGAAGAATGCTGCATTCCTTTCTGAACACTCTGTATATATTATTTGATAACATGCTCTGCAACACAATCTACTTCAATGTTAAATGTGTTGGAATTAATGCATTATCTATGTTGTTGATTATTGTATTCATAGAAAAACGAGAAATCTTGAAAATGCAAGCCTAGACCAAAGTTATGCGAACTCCAACAAATTATACACAATTTCTCCTAAGCATTTGACAGTAAATAGTTGAATCTTGATGTGTCATTTCGAAATTTTATTGAATTATGCATCGTTAATTTGAGTGTAATTGTTATAATATGCATTTCCCGTACCGTATCGATTTTTTAGGGCATATTGTATTATGCATATTGCTATTTATCTTGATAAATATCAAGGAATCATTCATTGTTAGTGTAGCTATTACAAGTTTTAGTGTCTTGTAGTGGTATGATATTACTTCAAAAGTTTTTAAATAAATTTCTTGGATATGTTCCTCAAATGCATAGATTCCCCCATTTTTCTTTTATTTTTCGTGAGAATGTTTTCAATAAAAATAGTATTGTTGGTCAGTGTTATCGATTGCTTATATATGCTAATGCACAAGGAATTTATTCCTAACTATTTCGACTCCCAATTCTTAATTTTTCATATTTTGTATGAATTTTATACCAAGGGTAGGAAGTTTTAAGTGTTCTATTGATTTCATTATTCCAAACCATTCTTCAAGATTTATTTTTAAATTGAATCTGTAAATAGAGCTCTCTTTTTGCGTTAATTCAAGATAATTAGCTTCTTTCTAAAGAATTTCTAATGCTGAAAATACACGACAATCTTCGAATTTCAACGTTTCAGATTATTTCCTAATGTTGTTTTCTACTATACAAATAATTTATTTCCCTTTTGAAACTTGGAGTACTTTGGACTTTCCAAGTACTTTATTGGTGTTTTTTCTGTAATTCCCTATCACTGGGTGCACCCCAATGCTTTAGCTAAATAGTAAATAGCTTATTGAATGAATATTGACACTCGATGCTGCCTAATTACGGATTGTTTACCACCCTATGAAATACTTCAATTTGTGTTGTGTATTTTGTATGGTAGCTGAATAATAATAACAATTTTATCAACAAAACATGTAGTCTTGTTTGAATCTATTGGTGTCACAAGCTTTTTTTACATAGTTTTGTGAGTTTATTTTTCACTTTTCGTGTTTATTTGAAATATATGCTTCTACAATGTTTTATTTGAAATTTCTAACATTATTTTCCAACAGCTTATTTATTTTCACATGCTTTTTGACACGTGTGAAACTTTCCTATGGCATCTTTAAATAACTTTTCAATTTTTTTTTCTCAAATTCTGTTGTAAAATCCATTGCCCTGATTTCTTTCGTTTTAAGCTTTGAATTTACAAACGCCTGTTTGCATTTACGAAAAATTCTATAAAAATTAATTTACTTTTCAGATTGGTTGATTCACGTTTATCTTTGTATAAAAATTCGTATTTGGTCATTTTTTTCCAGTGTAGTGTTTTGAGATAATGAGCATCTTACTGTGTTTTGGAATCACATTATCATGCTATCTGTCCAATTTATAGTGTTTTTTTTTTCATTTATATTTTTCTCTAGAGTTTAGACGAGAAAATGATTGAAATTATAGATTTTTCTATTGCCTATGAAAATTTAATTGAAAAAAAATTGCATAAACTTCTGAGGCATGGCCAGCAGCTAGGCAACTATTAATTTGAAAGGTGGTGGCTTATTATATTCATTAATAAAATATTCCTAATAACATTTTGAAACATAATTTTATAGAAGTGAATCTATAAATTACTCTACCCCATTACTACAATAATTTATTACTTTGATCTTGACAATTGATGATATCTTAAAACATTCTGTAAACTGTTGTTTATGCTATAGAAATTGAATAAAAATCACTTCGTATGGCGTGTGCTTGTATGAATGCGCGAGATAAATTTGAGAAAAAGTTGAAATTAGAAAGTTTTGGAAGCCGATGTTTAACAAATTTATTATTAAAATCATGTTGAAATATGACTTGAAAATCTAGCTTTGCCTCAATCAAAGGTTATCCCCATACAAAATCGAGTATCAAATAAAATGAATTCAAAATCAAATTGAAATAAAAATCGTATGAAATCAGTATCAATGAATGATAGGATAGATGATGTGATAATTTCTTTGGATTTTTTTCTCATTTACAAAAGTCTGTTAATATTCACTGGAAAGACTAGAATTATAAATACTTTGAGCGATTCAATCTCTCAGCTTAGCCCCTGCGCCCACTAAGCAACTGCTATCTGATTTCAGTCAGCAACCCAGCGTTGCCAGATGACTTTGGCTGATAGGTTAGATTACCCAATCACCCGGAAAACAGCGAAATGTCATCTGGCAACATTGGGTTGCTGACTGAAATCAGATAGCAGTTGCGAAGTGGACGCGGGGGCTTAGAATTTTAGTTGAAAGAAAAACATGAACTTGCACTGGCTTCTTAGTATTTGCATGGTTTTATAATGACGTTTGTTGTAATATTATCACAATTTTACAAGTAAATAATCAATCAGTCAAACTCCGAAGAATGTCTTCAAAAAGTAAACGATGAAGTAAGTTTGTTCAATTTTTATAATCAATTTATTAGACAAATACTGGTCGTTTTTCTATTAGTTATTTTGAGATGTCAGGATTAATTCTTGTTTTGTCTAGTGCATTTTTAGGCTTGTAAATTGCAAAACCATTGATGATAATAATTTGTTACACATAACATTATGCATAATAAAAAATTCTCATTGAATATTTTATGATAACAGCTGATTAATTTTTCAACTTTAATACTGCAAAAATTGTTGTTTTTTTTTGGATGAAAATAGATCATTGTTTAAAATTCCTGTATTAAATGAATACCTATTCCTATTCATTAACGAATGAAAAGGTATGGATACTAAATAAAGTGGTGCCGTTTATTTCAAGTTTAGCACGCCCGCCTATCTTTTACACACTGCCAAGTTATGTGAATCGTACGGATTATTTAGTCATAGTCACATAGCTGTACTGGCAGCACACCGATGCAATGACTAATCGGTGTGTGTTGCTTCATAAGCAACTATGTGAAGTACTGTGACTAAACGTGACTAATGTCGTCTTGTCTTGTCTTGACTAACCGGTGTACGCCTAGCCTAAAGTGGTGCCGTTTATTTCAAGTTTAGCACGCCCGCCTATCTTTTACACACTGCCAAGTTATGTGAATCGTACGGATTACTTCTTGAGCAACCGAGATGTATCTGTGTTTCAGCTTCATTAATAACAGAGTAGTAGCCTATGAATTAACTCATAATAATATTTGTAATGTTTTGTCGCTATAGCTAACCGGTTTCAACTCTTATAAAACAAATTATTAGCAATAAATAACTGTTTTCAAAATGTTGATGTCTTTGACAGCACCGCTATATTGCATTTATTGCGAACTATTTAACTTTTTTCGGCCACCACCTTAGCAAAAATTAAATTGTCTGCCTCTTGTTCATTAGCTAGTTATTGTGTGTGAGTTTGAGCGTCTGTGTGTGTCAAAGTTACTTTGTTACTCTTGAATTTTATTTGAAAACAATTTTTTTTCTGATACAGTAGTAACACCCAAAGGAAATTATTGTTTTCAATTTTATTACATGTTTTAGTGTACAAAATTCACATTCATTTGTTTTGTAAATTTTCATTCAATTCAGTTGATTTTGATTAATGTTGCACGTTGCTGGCCTATATGCCCATGTGGTCCTTTTTTACGCTGCTCATTGAATTTTTTTAAGGAAGAACTCGTTCCTTCATTACCCACTATTTAATGGCTATGTCCACAAGGTTGCTTATCATAGATTTTGATGGATTTCTTGAGACAATCATTCACTAAAAATAGAGGGGTTTGCAGAAAACCCCACTCTACCTTTCTACTTCACCAGTTAGTCAAGAATGAAGCAGCACACACCGATGCAATGACTAATCGGTGTGTGTTACTGACTAATCTTGTCTTGTCTTGACTAACCGGTGTACGCCTAGCCTAATACTTCTCAAGGTTGAGTGGTAGAAAGGACTTTCTAGTCCTATCACCGCCTAATAAAGAATATTTTCAATTCAAAACCATAGATGAGAATCATAGGTAGTTCTTGCTATTGAACAACTTTTGGAAATTTCATAGATAAGTCTGGTTCACAGACTTTGGAAAACTTATATCAATCGAAAACTTTTGAGTAATAAATTCATTATTAGTTTTGTTTCAAGTATATACAATCAAAGGACAATAAATTATTATTGTCCTTTCATATTGCCTAAAGTTCGTTCGTTACGATTATAATTATTATTGCCCAATTATTATGAATTTATTTATTCATTTCATTATACACACTAGGAATAAAATGAAAAATATACATCAGAAATTCATCTAAAAAATTCAAATTTTGAATCAATTATCTCTTATTGTTGAAATAGTGAACTCATTACATCTACAGTTTAAATTGAGGAGAAAATACAGTTAAATTACAGTTTATAAATTAAATTATAGTTATAATACAGATTAAATTGAGGAGAAATACAGTAGAGGTCTCATGATAATCCTGTTTGAATCATCAATTCTCTACTACTGTAGGCTACCTTTCTTGTGTAACATCTCTTTTTTAAGCTTGTATGCAATCGATGTATTTACACCACTTTGTTGATACTTATGAATTATGTAGGGATGTTTATGCACAGAATTTTCAATCATCATTGTTGGAAAAATGATGATTATTATTTTCATTACTATTTTTTTTGTCAGCATGTACTTTTTGCTGCCACTGTTGTTGCTTACTTTGAGGTTATTTGTCTCATAGATTGCGCAAAATGTTTTTTTTTCTAAATTTTGCTGTGTGTCAAGTCCTGTGCAAAAGGTTCAGACTGTCTGAAGACTGTGTGCAGACTATCTGGAGACTGTGTGCAAACTTTCGGTAGACTGTACGCAGACATGTTAGACTATACGCAGGTAGACTGTGTGCATACTATGTAGACTGTAAGCAGACTCGTGATAGACTGCATACAGACTCCTGTAGTCTGAGCAGACGCATGTTACTTAATACACACAGACAAGTTTGAATGTAGTGTCACCCACATGTTACACTTGTGTTATGACATGTTTGTGTGCCTGAGGCCATTTGCGTTTTGTAACATCTGCAGACAGTCTGTGTGTTTCCTGCTCAGAAAATGTAAATTAGCTCTACAATTTACAGTAAAATCGTAGAGTTGATGCAAGCTATTCGCAATGTTTCATGCTTGGTATTCTAGACTAGGTGCTCCTTATTTTCGGATAGCTCTTCAGAGAAAAGCAACCTGTGTTGGGCTAGCTGAAGTATTGAGTGATCTGAGATTGGTGTCTTAACAGTTGACTGGCATATTATTGTTTACTGATAGTCAGACAAGTCAAACGTAATGCTAAACGAAATCCATCTTTCATTAAAAGTTCCAATATTGAAAACTTAATTTTGAATCATACAATAATCTATTGTATTGCAAGAAACATTCAAGAAATTATTAACCAAACAACTAATTAACATCAAATAATTCTCAATTAAATAGACATGGTTTTGATCACAATCAAGTGATAATACCTGGAGCCACTGACCATTCAAGGATTTATGAGAGAAGTTTGATTAGATGAAACAGGTTAATACAGGATGAGACAGATTGGCCAGCTCCCATTTACATCTTCCATTAAGATTTGACTATTATCAATAATTATGATGTCACACTGTATAGTAGTACAGTCACTGTACTTCTTTCTAATCATAATAAAACTGATCTGAAAACTATACTTTTGGGTAGATTTTGCTTGTATTATTAATTGTTCCATGTCTAGCTGGTTTTGTGGGAGTTTTCCCACATTAGTACAAACTGTTCACAGCAGTTCAATTTCAAAATTGACACAACTGACCCACCTGTTGAATGTTAATAGCTCCATCCAACCTCAGTTTGGCAACTGAAGTGGATTCCTGTGTTAGTAAAATTTAAATACCCTACATTTATACGATTTCATTCAAATATAAATCCAAATCATTCATGTAACTTGAAAAAATGACTCTCTTGGTGAATACAACTCCAATCTCAAACGAGAAATGTTGAAAATATGTACTCGCATTATTTGTGACGAACGTTTCGTCCTGTTGTTGGACGTCATCAGACTTGTGTTGTATATACCCTATGTCAACACTTGGTCGATTTTGAGTGCTGCACAGCATGCTGCATATATTTTAGCATTGGTAGCTTGCTGTGCAGCACACAAAAGTCGACCAAGTGTTGACAATATATAGGGATTGTCAGTGAATTGGTTTTACGAGCAAACAGTATTGTCGGTCAACTGGTAGCCCACCGTCTAGAAAAGCACGCATGAAGATAGGCCAGTTGCTTGCAATGAGTGACCGTAGCGTGGACATAGCCTCCTTAAAATCTTCTGTCTCTGAATCTCACCAACACACACCCACACAAGAGCTCTATATATTTGTAAAAGTTAATGATAATGATGATGATGATGTTGTTGATGATGATTTTTTAATGAGAAAAGTTTTGTTTCAATTGCATGTTTTGTTTGTTATGCATGCAGGGATTCGGTTTTGTAACATTCGCAAATAGTGGCGACGCAGACCAAGCTCGCGAACGACTCCATGGCACCGTGGTTGAAGGGCGCAAAATTGAGGTGTGCATGTAAAACCATGATATGACGTCATCTGACATGTGTTCGACATGCATACAGTACCTACTCTCTTTACTCTCTTACTCTATACTCTATAGACAGAATTCATTCGTATCGAGTTTTATGATCAGTTTGTATGATGGTAGCACATGTCTTGAATGTTGTTAATACTTTCTTAAGTAATCGTTAAGATGACTAACCTAACCTACCTAACCCAACCCAACCTAACTTCTGTATCCTTTTTCCCCCCGAAAGAATTTCAAAACAACGATCGCGTTGTCCTAATGAATTCATGTTGATCGATGTGTATTGAAGAATTTTAGAACAAAATTAACAGCCGATTGTCGATTGACATTATTTCAATTATTAATATTATATCAAGGATCGTAAGCGCCATCCAAGTTCTAACTAAGACCCGAATGAACAATCTTTGTTCAAAATTAGTCTAACTGTAGTTTTAATTCGGTTTCAAGTTTTAATTTTTTTTTAAGTTTTAATTCAAATTTCAAATTCACGGTTTAAAGTTGGATTAAACTGAAGCAAGTTTAAACTTTGATTTGTAAAACTTGGTGCATATCAACGAAGAAGGTGTGCATAAGGGCCTAAGTTTAACTCAACATAATTTGAACTTGATTTCAACTTCTAATATTGTTGTTTCTATCGTAAACCGACTATGAACTATCGTTCAGTTGAACTTAGTGTAATCTCTGGCGAGAAAGAGATTGGTCTCGCAATCAATTATTAGTTATAACAGTGATTTATATTAGTTATAACAGAGATGGTGCATACGATGGTGATATTGAGGTAGATATCCAAAATGATTTACTATAGTAGAATAGGTGTCACCACATTAATTTATGAAGCGCGAGAAACTTGTTTCGGTTGTTATACCGTTATCAGTTTCAGATAAACCGTATTATCTGAGATTGAAATAGTGCGGCATCCGAAACTAGTTTTTAATTATTTTATAAATAATGTGGTTGTGCCGTTTTAAGTACGTTGGTTAATGTACTTGTTCTAGTCAAAATGCTTCAATACACATAGATTGATACACTCAAATGAACTTTTAATGGCTGATTTATCCATTAAATCGAAAACAACTTGATCCCATTTCCTATCTCACTTTTGCGTCCATTATAAGCTGCCTGATTTACATAATTATTTGTTATTTTTGCAGTCTTCATCACTCACTATCATAGAGATTCGCTGACCCTTATTGTATAGTACTATTATTACACAGTGTTTTTATTGAAAGATGCACGATTTTCTGTTAGAAACAACAAATAATAGATGAGAACTTGATTAAAACGTTGCATTAACTGAAACAACTAGCTAATGGCTGTTACACGGAGTGTTGGTTGTTCATTTTTCAAGTATTTTATAAATATTCGCTTATGTGGTGCTTATGTGTGATAATTTTGATTAAATTGATGTTCGTCAATGTTGAGTGACTTGAGTAGTGATCAATATTGGTGATGGCTGCACAAATTTGTTGTTTACTGGGCTCACAAGTTGTTAGTTTCGTTGATGATTACAAAATTAATCAATGATCATTGAGTCGATTTTCTATTTCTTTACTAAAACACGAATAGTTTGGTGTCCCATTCTTGTTTTGGGGGACCTTGATGAAAAAATGTTGGTTACATTTCTAGACGATCTTGTTTTGTGAGGTTGAAATGATACATAACTGTTTCAACTCTAAATTTGTAAGATACAATGATATCGAAATGATACAGTGTCATTTGTGCTTAGAATACTACAATGCTACAGAAAATGAAAGTATTGATACTGGAATTGAAGAGTATCTAGAATACATGTTCCATGGTTTGATACCTGACTAGGTCTGTAGTATTCACCCATCTTGAAATCCTGAGGCTGCATATTTTTCTGAAAAATAAACTTTATTTTTGATGATGTTTGGTGTATTTTGCAGAGAATTGCACTGGCTCCCTGATTGGTCCGGTGATTAGTTAGTGCAATTGACTTTTCAGAAGTAAGTGACACTAGAATGAGGCATGTCTTATGTAATATTTATACATATTAATTGTTGCTATGATTGGAAATGTTAGCATTTTTTTGGCTTTTCTGACTTCTATGCCCTGTTGTACGAACCCCCACCATTTTTCTGTGCCCCCTTCCCTCACTTGTTATGAGCGTCCCTCAGTGTTGGGTTTCTGTACATTTACCCCTCTTCATTTCATCGATACATACTTCAAAACAATCTCCCTATCGATAAATCGCTCATCGATACATACATCTAAATAATCGACATTTCCCAATCGATCTTAAAATCATTAATCGTTACCTCTACTAAAGAATTGACAACCCTCCATCGTAGTAGAATCGATAATAGTTCATCAATCTTTTGATTGAATATCGTCTATGATGAATCGTTTGTAAAATTGATATTTTCCAACTGATCCCTTTATTGGGAAAGTATAAAAAGATTCCAATCAAAATTAATTCAATTTTCTCATTTCCCAATTCTCTTCATTTTTTGCATCTTTGCTCGCTCAATGCCTGTCTATCATTTGTATATCACCATACATCGATCATGCTCTTAATCGATCATTGAATCACAGTCGATATCTTTAAATCGACTTTTGACTATTTTATCGTTTTTTATTTCATGTTTTGCATCTTTTTATGTTCGAATTCTCCCCACTCCTTCTGTCTCATCGATATCAATAGTCAATTCCTATTTTCAATAGGAATTGGAATTATTGTTGCTCTGCCTAAAACTGACTTACCAAATTCATGATAGTTGTTTCCATTTTCGAAAACTATACCTTTCCATTGAGAACGCTTCTACATGTCGTTAGATTGGAAAATGCCTCTTGCTTGCTAATGTTCCATGTACAGTTCCGGAAACTTTGATAACTCTTTGATCATATGGCTTCAATTTATCTGTTTTAGTTATCATCCTTTTTTGTATTGTTGTATTCTATAATAAAAATTGAGTTCTATCTCGAAGAAATTTGAGAATGCCAGTTATGGTTTAATGTGTCTTTAGTTTTTTTTCATATTGTTTCCTGTTTTTGTACAGTTATGTTGGAACATAACGTGTATTTCGATTTGTATGAAATATTTGTTGACAGAATTCTTGTTTAATGTGCTTTTCTATCAGAGTCTGAAGCATTTTTGCTAGTTTTGTCAGAGATTGTGTCGTTTGTTGTAAATTTTGCTCATCACCGAAGTTATTGTAGTTTTCAAGTAATCTGGCAGCAGTTAGGCTCAGATTTAGCACGTTCGCCTATCCTCTACACACTGCCAAGTTATGTGAATCGTGTCCTTTTTCCATATATGATAACTTATAGTTGACCATAGTCATTCTAGCACGTTTTTGGAATAAATTTAGATGAAGTTAGATAGATGAAAAACAAATTTATACCATACTAAAACTTGATTTGCCAAAATATGATCAGGATGCCATAAAGATTCTTCTAACAATGTTGAAAATTGGAAATTTAATTGTCCCGAATTATTTGTATCAGGTAGAGGACCGCTTGTATAAATATTCCAACCACCGAGAAAATAATAATGTATATACATAATAATAGGGTTTAATCTCTTCTGATTAATTTGAAATCGACCACCGAATTATGCCTGAAATTAATTATTTTTTCGAAATAGTTATTTGATATTAATCTCTAGTTACAAAATATCATGAACGCTCAAGCACCACATAAGCCTATTATCATTAATTTGATTATCTATAGAAAATTATTTATTGGTAGCCTCAACTTTTGTCAAGATATGAACCTAATTTGGGTCATTATAAAAAAATTGGGTCATTGAAAATTCTCATTTTATTTATTTTGTCAAACTGTAGAATATGTGTGTTCTAGAGAAGAATGCATTCCATCTTCAACTCTTATATTCTTTCAGATAATTTGAATGAATTAGAAATAATTTCTCAAACAAATGACATATTAATTACGGTAGAACAATCTCATTGATAAATTTGTGATGAAGACATTGTTTTACATTCTCATAGTTTTAAGAACTAGGTAATTCCTGATTATGATTTGAAGCTAAATACATTGTGCTGCAGATTACACTGAAATAACAAATTCAATTGCCTTGGTTTAAATTTAATTTATAATGATGATAATTTGAAACTATCTTGAATATCATCATTTCTAGTGATTCCTGATAAATTTGAACAAAAATTCCTCCAAATTAACATGAATATTGATTCAAGATTCAAAAAAGCAATATACTAATATTATATCAGGCAGCATTTTTTGAAATTCTTCTTGGTCAACCATCCTTCTCCTCCTCCTCCTCCTCCTTTTCTTTCATTCTTCTCTTTCTCTACCTCATCCTCCATCTCTCCCCCCCCCACCTTCGCATTTGCTCAGCAAAGTAATGTCAAATATGAAGAAGTGAATGATATATAGCACACACACATACACAAAAATACATAATAAATTGAGTTTGTGTTTGTTTTAATGTTCGATTGTTTCATGAAGAGACCGCTTTGAAAACATTTGACCTTTGACCTTTCTCTCTCTTTCTCACTCTCTCTACTCTCTCTCTAGTACCTAGGTGGTTGGGGCTTGAATGTTTGTCGCTAGCATACAAAGGCTATTAGTAGATGCTATTAAAATTTTAAACAAAACAAAAAACTATTTACAATTTATTATTACTACTATACTACTAGAGCATTTTGTGTGTTGATTTTAGTGATTACATTCTTTCGATTAGACTGTATTTGTATTATAATGACTGACTGTATTGCCTGTCGATTGATTGATTGATTTATACATCTTTTATTCTCAAATCTCATTTCATACTGAACTCATCCACCTTTTTCTTGATTTTAATTGTTGGGACTTCCGATAACATTTCTCGTACATGCCTAATTTATCATAATTTAAAGCCATAATTATTACAGTACATATTTTATTTTGTATCATCTACTCTGAAAAATGATAAGAACCAAAGAGTGGAGTCATTCATTTTAGTTTTTTTATTTCATGATATAATTTTTCTTTATTCATTTTGATTGATGTTTGTGTCGATTTCACCGATTTCATCCACCACTGTATCTCTGAATAGGCTGTGTAATAGTTTGAATTCACCATAAATATATATTCACTGATGCTTCAATAGAAACGCATTTATGTGTTTGACTTGATCTTGCCTCAATATTGATTGATTGATTGGTTGAATGATTTTTTATTACTTTGTGTGTCGGTGGGTTGATTGATTAATTATTGTTTTATTTATCACAATCATTCTTCAGAGTTTGCCGCCCCACTGTCTGTGTGTAATTGTTTATTTTTCTGGAAATAAAAATGTTAGTTCCATTACACGCTCTCCTATGAGCATGAAAAGCTTCAATTGTAGCTGGACATTTAATAAAACAACTCAAAATAATTTAGCAGAAAAGAATAAACAGTTGAAAAAATTCAGGAAAGTTTTTAAGTTTAATTCATGAAGCTTGTCTATAAAGAAAACAGAAAGGGTTAGGTTAATCTTGTAAAGTTTTTGAAATAGTGAAAAGAACATTTTAATTGTCAATTTTCTGAAAGTTTATGAAGATAACTTACTACATGAAGTAGTTGTTAACTCTTTTCTTGGAAATTGTAGTATAAATTTATGCATTTAGTCAGTTGTAGTGTATTTGGTCCCGCAACTAGTATAAAATTTTCTATAAGGGTATTCTATTGTGGGTAGATAGATGAATTTAGATAAAATTTGTCATGACAGGGTTTGATGTAAACCACAAATAAAAAATTATAAATAAAATCAATTGAACACACCCAGTCTCTAAACCCTGGTGATTGCTTGATTCTATTGTAATGAAAGAGTCCAGAAGTCAACCCTTTTTAGGATAGCATCATTCCATCAATAGATCCCAGAATACTAAGACATTTTCCCCTTTTTTGTGACATTATGTCATATATTTGTAATGAAATCCATGTCTGCATTGTTATTTGTCATCATGAGAGCGACAGAGCTGGAAATCAAGAATATATTTTTCATAGCTGTCATTCATAATAAAGTTCTTTGAATATCTGTGTAGATCATAGGATAATGAGTGTATTGTTGGTAATTATTTAAATAAGTTTATTTTGATCGAAACCATTCATGAACAATCAGAACAAGAGGAGATTGAGATTCGTAATTTTGTAGAATCAATTGTATTGAACAAATGTTTTCTAATGTTTAATATTGTTCTGAGAAAGGAACAATATTTTCTCAATTGAATGAATATATTCGAAGTTATCATAACCAAAAATTTATTAAAACATCGAAAAACCCTTTTTTGTCATATAATTTATCGCATCATTTAAATAACGCCCTTGGAATAAAATTTTATTCATAATATTGTCAAAATTCAATGTCCTCTGTTTTGATTGTAGCATGAAACTATTCAAAATTGTTTCTTTCAAGTGTATGATCGTTGTTGTTTTTGTCTACAAAATCTATTAATTAGCGGCTCTAGTTAATTGTATCATTTAAAAAATGTTTGAGTCTCAAATTATTCAAAACAATTGTGTCTGTGTGTTGCTGATAGTAATAAATATGAACAAATACATGCTGAAAGATGAATTGACATTATTTTGCTGTAAAAATGTTTTAAACAGTGATCTATTTCCATTTTTCTGATCATTGTTGAGTATTCTTTCTTCTCACGAACTTCTGTTCCTATTTCTCTCTCACTCTCTCTCTCTCTTTCACACTTTATTTTTCTTTCTCTATCATCGCTCTCTTTTCTTGTAATCTCATCCCAGCTGAAATAGTCTGGTCGGTGGTAATTCGCAGACAGAGTTCAACCTGAGTGTGCTGTGATGAATTGGCCGAATGAATTAGGATGAATCGATGAATTTTTGAGTGGCAAAATGAATTAAAATGGCCGCCAACCACGTTTGGTACACACGCGACAGTGAGGTAAGAATTTTATTGGCTTAAACTGATCTCTCTGTCTCTCTCTCTCGCTTGGTGAGTTATCAACCTCGCCTAAGAAATATCCATGTGCTACTATTTCATACTGAAAACTGTTCTTTGCAATTTGAATTTCAATCTTAAATGTTTAAAATTTCCTTTTTTTAGCAAATAAACGTGTTTAGTTTATTATTTCTAAATTATGTCTAAACATGTACATGTTAAGTTGATGAACATGTTGATAGGATACTTCAATTTGAGTTCAAAAATATCAAAATGTCAACTACAGTACTTAAAAATAGTTATTTTTTCAGATTACTTCTTCAAAGTTAAACTCTGGCTAATTGATAATAATAATACCTTTATGTAGGGAAATATGACTGTTGAATGAAGTACTTGAGTAGGAAAAATCAAAAAATTCTTTGGAATAAAAGAAAATACAGTGACATTCATTTAATTTGACGCTTGGCATTAGATAGATAGAGAGATATAATTTCTTGACGTTGCTGATGACCGTAGAGTACGATGGCAAAGAAATAATATCTCTCTATCTACCTATCTAATGCCAAGCGTCAAATTAATTGACTATCACTGTAGTAATAATAAGATTTAGTCATTTTTGTATAACTAAACAATTTTCATTTTCCAAACAATAATTATTATTGTTGCTTCATTATTGAAATTATTAATTTATCATCAGGGGCATGTTTTATAGTAATTAGAAGGCACCTAATACAGGAACAAGGCAGATGACCGTTGGTAGGCTTCAAGTTTTTGCAGTATGCAGTCTTATTCATGTCTAAAGTATATCCGCCTTTTTCCTGTTTTAGAAGACTTCTAAAATTCTATGAGGCAGATCCCAGGTATCTAGTAGAGTTCGAATCCTGCCTCTTTCTCAATTCTGTAATTCAACGATACACTATTAAGGGATTTAAATTTTGAACTCTTGAATATACATTTTATATCAAATTAAATTTTATTTCAAGTATTTCCATTAAATATTTATTTTATCCCAAAATTTATAGGAAATTTTAGTAACAAATTTATTGTTAGGAAATGTATGTACGTATGCATGTCGAACATTCCTGGTTTTACTATATTACTATAGAATACTATCACGTAGTCTAGAATATATATTATTAGAAATAAGATGAATTTTTTGAGGTATTTATTTCTCAAAAATAAAAATTGATTAGCAAAATCGTTGAGAACTTAGTAAGTTTAATACAAAAAAGCGCACCCAGGAATTTAGACTCATTCTGAATTGATGTGAGTATTCTGTATAGAGTTTTTATCAATTTTTATTCTCACACCGATGTTTTTAAGACTGGACCATTGTTTGGTTCCAGGGTGCTTCAATTTCAATTTTTAACGATTTTTTTGTCAATTTTCGCTTCTGTTCAGTGACGCTTAATAATTGTCAGTGCCGTTAACCACTGAGTTGTTGGCTGATCAAGCTTTAATACACTTCCTTTTAACTCGGGAAGCTTTTGACTTCCTAGCATGTTTGTTAGATTATCTCGAAAACTCTCATGTAGTTGACTAGATTTATGGGTAGGTTTTTCTAAGAAAATGAGAAAACTATTATCAATACTCAGGTGTATTATCTCGAGAAAATCGAGAATTTCAGGTGCTTACATAAAGGAAGATCTTTATAGTTATCACAAGAAAGGTTTTTGAAATCATGCAATCAATAATTCAGAAAACAGTTTATTGAAAGATGATTAATGTGGAAACTTTTATTTATTGTGTGAACATTTTTTGTCTTATTTGTTTGTAATTACAGTATATTGGCTGGAATTGTTCATATTTATACTTTGAACAGTTTAAATAAGGAGTAAATCATCCTCGATCTTCTAAAGAGCAAAATTTATGTATGTTCTGTGAATCTATGTTTTGAATTCTGTCTTTTCAAGATGAGAAGTACGGTACTTCATTCTATTCATTTATTGAATATAAAAAATATTCAGATGGTAGAATCTATGAATACTTGCAGAATTTTAGAAGAAAGAACATTGTCGATAAATAGATATTGCGAATAACATTTGAATTGATAGTATTCTCAGCTCTTTGAATCAGTTGATAGTTTCATAATCAAGTTTATATAAAATGTAATATTTGTGTGATGAATTTTGTATTTTTCACTCACTATTTTCTGCGTTATTTGGTTCAAATACAGGTTAACAACGCTACAGCCAGAGTACAGACCAAGAAACCTCCGTCGTTACCAAATGGTAAGAGCAAATTTTACTGTATTCATATTTAGAGAAATAATAATTGAAAGACAAGAAATTTAAGTTGAAATTAGTTTGAAGAGTATTTTAAATATGTTTCGGGGAGCTCGAAAAAAGTACTTTTTTTAATCAATTGATTAATAAGTCATGATGCTTGTTATTCTGGAATTTTTAAATTTGGCAATTTTCAATATTCAAATTAACATCACCAGAATACCTTTTTTCTTGAAAATTGACTCTCGTTCATTACTTTTTTCTTAGTTCACTAATTAAACTTTTATCTTAGTTTTACTTTTTATCAAATTTTAGTTATCTCAGAAAATTTACAAAATATTGTGTAGGTTTATTGTATTGTAGATCCATCTCGCCTTATTTCCCTTGATGGATAGCGTAGAGAACATAGTTCGAACTTTTGAAATTTGTCACTTCTATCAGATTTTTTCTTTACAAAATGAACAAACGACGTAAATAATAACTTATAATAAAATAATAAATCATAGGGAACTTGCAAATATTGTTATTCGATCGCAGGGCTTAGACTTGGGGTCTAGAAATTCAAAGGCTATCAATGTTTATGTGTTGTATAAACTTCATGTTAGAATTCAATATTTTAATTTTTTTGTAACATAGTTCTGTCAAATCCTACTTGCAAATATTGTTATTTGATCGCAGGGTTTAGACTTGGGGTCTATAAATTCAAATGCTATCAATGTTTATGTGTTGTATAAACTTCATGTTTGAATTTCGTATTTTATTTTTTGTAACATAGTTGTGTCGTTTTGTTTGTTTCAGTTTGCGTGCAGTGGCCTGAGGGTAGGTTGGCTAGATGAGTGTTGAAATAGACCTCAGACTGCATCTCACCTTGACAATTGTAGTGCATGTCAAATTTATCATTTACTGTTCAGATACTCACTCAAGTGGCATGATAAATCGATCATCCATTACCTAAAAAAACATCAAACATTATGTTAGTGCAACAATTAGATGCACAACAATGTTCAGATTTGAAAAAATTGAAACTAGAGACAAATTCTTTTTATTAGGTCTCAAATTGAAATTTTACAATATCAAAATACAATTCTAGTGCAACAACCAGCTGCACAAAATCTTTCAAATTTGAAGATAAATTTCCCACTTGAGAGCCAAATTGAATTTGAAATACAGAATATTTTTTTGGCCTAACACAATGTTGTAGGCATTGTGGAATGGATATAAATTATTTAAAGTCCTTGATAGATTTGATATTGAAATAAGAATACTTCGCAGTATCTATATAACTTTCCACGTCTAAACACAGTTTTGTTAAATGGATTCAATTTTTGATAACTTTCAATATTCCTATATGGTGACAGTTTGGATTTTTAAAATAGTTCTGTTAATTGAAACTTAATTTGAAAATTTGTTAGTTTCTTATTAGCCTATAGGCTAATTTACCCATAAAATTTAGAATACCGCAACCTTAGGCAAACATAGAATTTAACCAACTTTCATTATAAAATCTCACGCCTGTAGATTAGTATTCTTTATTATATGTAGTATTTTTACTTCTCAATTTTATTAATTGATTTTAATCGTTTATTGAAAACCAATTTAAATCTACCTAGACTTTTTATAAGAAATTTTATTTGATATGGGATGGAATAAAGTCAAGAAACTTTTTTCAAGTTAGTTTTTTCCCATTCTGCCATTAGAATAATATTTTTTGATGGAATAAACTTTCTCTAACTTCAATTGAAAAATCCATGGATTCCCATAATTCCCACAATGTAATGGAAGTCTCATACTTTTGGATTGAAATTTGAATTTTCCACCAAAATCATTGTTTAAAAATTCAAACTGATCACCATTCCCGTTCTTTTTTCACCATCAACCATTCGAAACTAATTTCCTAATGTGTATTGGATAATGTAAACAAGGTATTGGCCAACTTCTTTGTTTGAATTTCTGTTACCTCATTCACCCTTCAATTATTGATGACTGAGTGACGTATCTCTCACACCAACGGTTTTGGAAATTGTTCTCTGAGTATATAATATTATTAATAAATGCATTTGACAGAGGAAGCTTCTGCTTGTTGATATTTTTATATCATTGAATAACGTCTCTGGCAATATTTGATACATTTCTAGTGATGGATAATATATTTCTGCATGTGTAGATAAACCAACACTAAACTAGCAACATCGTGGTTGAGTTTTGTTAAGTAGATTCTACTGAGAAATGTAATTCTCCAAGAATTTAGAATGAACATCGATTTAGTTGACCTAAATCAAAACATAAAATTTGAATTTTATTATTGAACATTAATATGATATTTAAAATACAATCCACCGTCAGTGTAGTATCTTCTCAAGGAAATTTCATGTTAAACGAATGTAGGCTACCTAAAAATATCTAAAGAATAATATTATTTGGACTGGAAAGTGATAAAATATAGCCTACATTAACAAGAAGGTATTGACTGCAGTATTAATTTAGTTTGACGCTTGGCATTAGATAGATAGATAGGTAGAGAGATATTATTCCTTGACGTTGCTGATGTCCGTAGAGTACGATGCCAAAGAAATAATATCTCTCCATCTACCTATCTATCTAATGCCAATCGTCAAATTAAATGAATACAGCTGTATCTTCTTTTATAACAAAGGCTACTTGTTCAGGCAATTTGCAACAAACTACTACTACTCTATAGAAACAAATAGTCCAATGCACACCTAAAACAGCTGTTTCAGTGTGCATTGAACTATTGGTTTGTGTTGAGTAGAAAATCATATGCTCCATATGTTTTTTAATACAATTTTTGATAAAAAGCGTTTCCTTTCCATGAAATTTCAGAAGTAACATTAAAAATTAGTTGTTTAGAGTAGTTAGCCTAGTGTTTAGGGTCAGAATTAGGGGTCAGTGTTTCTGGTAGGTTTAGGGCAGTTAGCCTAGTGATTAGGATTCAGGATTAGGGGTCAGTGTTTCTGGTAGGTTTAGGGCAGTTAGCCTAGTGTTTAGGGGTAGGTTGTGCACTATTTTCGATTATTGCTGAGAGTGACAACTGTGTGTTGTGTGTTGCGAGGTAGCAGCGGGTGCTTTACGTATGCCCACCCTGTGGCCCACATGGCTGGGGGGCACAGTTCCAGTGCCCCTGAGCACACAGCCGCGGCGAAGAAGGTACTTGTTGAGAACGGTAGTTGCTTGGCAATTGTGAAAACGGTTGATTGCATTTTAGACACACCTCTCTCATCGTGAATCCTCCCAGATGCCTCCACACCGAATGTCCACACAATGCTTTTCCACTGTAATGTTGTTCTTCTAATCTGGCCTTGAAAGAGAGACGAAATGGTTTGTTGCAATTTCGATCATTGAGTGTTCATTGGGCAGACGGACTTTGGGATCTGATTGTATGGAAAACATGAGTAAATTACGTCTGTAGACGTGAAAGAAACTAAATAAATCATGCTATGATAATATTCCCACATCAGTTTTGGACATTTGTACGAAAGTCCAATTGAATTTAACCATTGTTGAATGGCGTCATTTCATTGAAAACATGATGTGATAATTTTTCTTTGAATTTTTATTCTCAATACAATTATTATTTATTATTAATATTTAGCGTATGGCTTTTAATAGTGGGGAGACCCGAGTAGGGCTGTTCCACTTCAATAACATAACCAATTATTATCCCTTGATAGGGAACAAGTTTGTTTTCACTTAGAAAACAGACAGTATCATCTTAAAAATGTATTTTTTCGTTTTATATTCTCAATACAATATTATTATTTTTTAAGATAAATTATTAATCGATAGTGGCCATTTTCACAAAAATCCAATTGAATTTAACCATTGTTGAATGACGTCATTTCATTGACAGTCCATTTTAATCATTGATTGTCGTTGTATCGATTCCGTTAGATGACATTTTTTAACGGCGGTTAAATTCAATTGGTTTCTCATGACATTGTCCGTTAGCATTAGATTAAAATATTCAGAACTCAAATAGAGCATGTAACAAGGTTTTAGCCAGTGTATTTATTGAATTATTCACAAAAACTTATTCTTGAAGTTGGTTGCACAGAAGTCAATTGAAGTTTAACTTAAATTACAGTACTCATCAAAGTTAACGTAAAAAGCATGTTTTTTCTTTTTTTAGAAATAAAATTCTTTGAACATTATTATTATTATGATCTTTACATATTACAGACACGCATTGTACATGAGATTTCTGAGCTCTTTCTTCATTAATCCAACCTATTTATAGTATACATAAATGATGGTAACAAATGTTACTGTAGCTGTAAATTGGTAGCTTTTTTGCAATCTTCCATCATTTATTATTTATCATCAATCTTCCATCATAATTATTGAAATAATTTCCCAGTATCAAAAGTTGTTTATGTAATAATTCAAAATAACTTTTCTAAATTAAGGATTCTTTAATTCATATTCCCACCATAATCAATGACTGTTAGGGTGAAGTGAGATAGAGGATCAGCGAGTCCTAACTTCACCTCAATAAAGACAACTTGATCAATAAAATTTCCACCTTCATAAAGCGGACCTCTCCAGGGAAACAGTTAATACCAAGGCTCTACTCACACTTGCGATACTCAAATCGCGAAGCGACTCGGATAACAAACATGTGTTTTCACATGATAACGTTCAGACAATACGGTTGCAGGATCGTCTGAGCGTCATCATTTGAAAACACATGTTTGTTTTGCTTCGTGAGTTGAGTAAGCCTATCGCAAGTGTGAGAGTGTTCACCTGTAATCAATAGTTAGACATAGTTCGATCGTCCAATGTTTTTGAAACAGAGCGATTTTCATCTAAAAACTCCAATTTAGCATGACAGGCTGCTGAAAACCGTTTGACGCTTTTCTTATCTGGTTTGATGATGATAATATTTTGAAATCCTTGAATGCATCTTTGAAAATATTGGTCTTCTTGTATTATTGTACAGTGAAAATGGGTTTCTAGAATATGACGTCACTCTTTATTATGCTGGTAGCACCTGACAGTCTGTTGAGGAGCATGTGTTTCACGAAAGCAACGAATGTTGGTTTTTTCATAATGCATCTGCATCCCGTTACTTAGGCCACACCATGTATAAAGTGTGAGTTTGTGTTGTGGTTGGCTGTTGATTGATCTTCAAAATTGAATTGTGTTTTGTTGTAATGTGGATCAAATAAATTTGTTGTGTAAGTCTTCGTCAAGATGTTTGAAGGTTTTCTATGTAAGATGTTTAGAAAAACTGTGTTTTCAAGTGTACAGAGAGTGAATAATGAGGCAGTATAGCCTACTGTAAAATGAATAAAAAATTGGTACTTTTCATAAAGATGTTTGAAGAATTTCCATGTAACCCCGGTCGCACACCGGAGCAATAGGCAACTAGCAACACATGGATCATATGATTGTCTACTCTATACAAACAAATAGTCCAATGCACACTGAAACAGCTGCTTTAGGTGTGCATTGGACTATTTGTTTGTATAGAGTAGACAATCATATGATCCATGTGTTGCTAGTTGCTTATTGCTCCGGTGTGCGACCGGGGTAACATATTGAAAAATGATGTTTCTAGGAGTACAGAAAGTAAAGTATGAATTCAGTTTTTATCAAGATGTGTGAAGTGGTTGAAGTGTGATATGTGTGTAACTTTATCACAGATTAGGGATTGAGAAATATTTGGAGAAAAATGGCAAAATTTGAAGGTCGGCCATTGAAGGGAAATGGAAATAGTCCTTTGTTGGTTATTTGAAGAAAGACATTTTTAGGATTACAGTTGTAAAGAATGAATGCGCTCTCCATCAAAGAGTTTCAAGTAGTTTGAGTAACTGTGATACAGATTGGGAAATCGGAAAAATGTTAGAATCGGCCATTGAAGGGAGTAAAGTGTCTTCAACTTCACAATCTGAACCGCTCTCGACTAATCTCAAAACACTTGAAAGTGATGCATTTGTGCTGTGCGTTAGTTTCAGTTTTAAACTGACCTGTTTTCAAAGTTTTTGTAAGGAGCTGTTTGATTTTTGAGAGAAGTCAACTAGTTTCTAATAAACTAGATGCGGTCTTATCTGGTAGTTCTGGTAGGAACTACCAGATATGCGGAATATCTGGTAGTTCTCAATGGTAGAAAATGTTGAGTTCTTCACATAGTAGATTAGGAGAACTTTAAATTTTGAATTTGCAAGACTAAGTTGAATTTTTTGGTTGTTTTAAACAATACGTTATTATCATAATAATAACATCAAATATCAACATAATAATGTCATAAAATATGTATTTGTATCTGTTATTAATCTACAACCGTATAAAACCCATTTCATTAATACATTTTTCACTTCATGGGAATGTTTCAGCCTTCATTCAGTATGAAAAAAATTGGAAGACAATTTTGTGATGAAATTGGCTTATAAAGAGGCAAAGACGCTCTGAGAAAATTCGTCAAATTCGATAACAAGTAATTAATTTTTTCCTCTGGCTCTGTATCGTATATCATTGGCTGTGAAAAAAATCCTGAAAAAACTAGATGAGACATTTTGCAAGGGTCCGACTACATGGAAGATCCTATCGTTCTTCAGTTTTTGATCTTCTCAATTTTAATTTTAATCAGGTCCAATCTAAGTTTTAATCATTTCTCCTTCTTATAAATGTGGTTGTTTCAATACTTAGTTCTCTTATTTATCATGGATATTTAGAATAGAATTGTTTTCTTCTGACGTGGCGAAGTTTGGACAGTAATGTCCACTCTTCGCTAACACAGTTTCAAAGTCATTTTGACCTTTTACCTTTTTTAAATTTTATCTTTTTTGTTATCAGTTTGGGCTCCTACCAATCATCTAAATCTTCCATGTTGTCAGACCTTGGAATTGTTTAGATTGAGGATGGAGTTGGTAGCCTATTGATCAAACACGCATGTGCGTATTATATCTATATATGTGGCACGGAGCTCTCCATACATGCTTTCGATTATATCTATGTATGTAACCTGAATAATTACTACCATATATTCGGGAATTATCTATCTTTGCACCTCCTTCTTCTTCTTTTACTCTCTTTCTCTCTTTACATGCGTCCGTACACTGTGTAAATATACCGACCAAGGATTAAATATACAAATCAGAACGAATTGCATTGTGTTTTTGGGTTTTAATTGTTAATTTTTTGAGAGAATATTCTATGTGTTAACTAGTTGGAGGTGAATTGTACGGCATTTGAATTGGCTTGCATGAGTTGTGGTCGCCCGCTTGATTGAAATACACGCCTGTGTAGATCTATGGTTATAGAGTGTATCGTGAACAATATTCCTGAGGAATAATCGTGAATTATATTCTTGAAGAATAATCGTGTATACCACTCTTGAGGAATAATCGTGAATGATATTCTTGAAGAATAATCGTGTATACTACTCTTGAGGAATAATCGTGAATAATATTCTTGAAGAATAATCGTGTATTATTACTTTTGAGGAATAATCGTAAATATTCTTAAAAAATAATCGTCTATACTACTCTTGAGGAATAACTGTGAATAATATTCTTGAAGAATAATCGTGTATACTACTTTTGTGGAATAATCGTTAATATTCTTGAAAAATAATCGTCTATACTACTCTTGAGGAATAACTGTGAATAATATTCTTGAAGAATAATTGTGTATTATACTCTTTATTTATTTCATTAATTGACAATACACACATCATGGGGGGGGGATGAAACAACAGGCATTCGCCACCCAAAACTGTTTCAATCCCTAATTTTAACTGAATTGTCCAGAGGTTATGTCCATGTACTTTTTTATCAATTGAGGAATAATCGTGAATAATATTCTTGAAGAATAATCGTGAATAATACTCTTGAGTAATACTTTTAGGTAACGTTGCTGGTGCTAAAACTACTATAGTTATTGTATCTTATTTATTTAAGAAACTTTATTAATACTCAATATTTATTTATTTATTTATTAGTCTTGTCCCAAGATACCACCAACTCTTCCCAATTCTGTCCATGGTTATTTTTAAAAGAGATGAAAAACTTTCTCTTGTCAAAACCTGCGTGGTCAGTGATACTTGCCTGAACAAAAATAAATTGCCATTCGCGTTTCAAAAGCTGATGATGTAAACAATTTTTGAATCTCTAGTATTTTCTAAGATGTAGGCTGCTGTAATTGTGATGTATGATAAATCTCACCTCTGCAGCTTCATAATCTTGAGATTGGAATTGAAGGAATGTTACGTTTCTTAAACGATTTCTTGGATGATTGTATTGCAAATTTGTGTGCTGAAATTTGTGTCATTCTAGTTTTGTGTGAATTCCCAAAGTGTGTGCACAATTTAGAATACGGTACTGGGCATTATTCACTGCATCTTGTTTTGTGAATTTTGTCCGAATTTGATGAGTAATTCTGTTGGAAACCTTTGCTGTTTGCTGTAATTATGTTTTGAATTGCTCTTAATTATTCTTTTCATAGAGTAGGAAATAAATCAATTAATTTGACAATATAACAAACAATACAATCACCGTAGGCAATTTGATTTTCAATGACAGGAGATCTGTTCATGAATGTCAAACTTGAAATTAAAAATCAAAATTTTCGAAGAGAATTAAATAATAACTGTGCTCCGTATTCTTGTATCTTATCGCATCATATATTCTATGAAGATGGAAGGAAATGAGATATTGCAACTATACAGTTGCTGTTAAATCATAATAATATTAATTGAACGAAATTCCTAATTAATGCCATATAACATTCTGAAGACTTCTATATATAAGATGGGTGTGATCTTATAGTTTGAATATTGATATTCCCTGGTCTTTATAAATAAGTAGACAATTTAATTTTGCTCGCCATGTTGGTTTTAGATGATGTTAGGTTGAATTGTATAAAATTTTGTCAGTTATATCATAGTGAGTCTATGGACAACTCGGTAAAAAGAATTCTAATTTAAACGGAAAAAGTATGTATTGTATACTCAGAAGAATGCAGTTTTCTATCAAACAATATAACTTTGAAAAATATCTAAATTAATGACAAATTTCTATTTCCAGACCTAAGTGTGAAAGATTCGAAACCATGATCTTTAAACCAGTTTTGACATCTTTGAAATTTGCCATACCTTGTTTACGTTAGTTTAATCCATTGTAATATATTTTTTGATTGATATGCTTGTTGAATTTTCTCATGCTGATGTGATCTATAATTTATTCTGTGATTTGTGACCATGGCTATTTGAATTGTTGCACAAGGGTAGTGGGGGGAGTTTTACTAACCATTCTTTTGTAATTTTCCCCTTCTTTGTGCTTCCCAACAGGACAATATATTTTAATTGTTGTGCAAGCATTTGCTGAATTTTTGTTAATTTTCTTATTTGGATTCTGTCAGCTTTTTGAATGTGCACCCTTTGCAGTAGAAAACAGAGTTCTTGCTCCTTTTTGCAATGGGGTCGGTTTTTGTTCATTTTAATAAACGCTAAAAGACTGTAACAATCAGTAACAGAAACTCAACTTTGACCTGGCCTTATTGTACTGGAATTCAGAGGTTTTTTAGTACGGGATAAAGGCAGACTCACACTTGACGTGCTGGGAATGTGTAGTGTGCATCCGCCTTGTTCCTGTATTACATGACTTGAACCAGGCTTCTAGGCTTTTCAACTTCTAGAATTTCATTCTACAATCCGGTTTCTCCATCATTTTGATTATTATACTTCAATTTCATTATTTCCCTTACTACTAAAACATTAAATCCAAATCTCAATCTATTATGTCTTCATTCATATTAATTTATTGATCTCATGCCGTACTATACTGAAATCTATTATAAATTACTTACTCTCCTAACTCTAGTTTTCCCCCAACTCTAAATGTCTTTGAAAATCCGCCTTAAAACACACATTTCTTGGTCGAATTTAGAGGTATTTACAATGAATTTGTGACAGGATAAACAACGTGTGCACATTTCTTTGCTTTTGAGATGATCTGTACTTTGGCATTGTATTTTCTGCAATGTTCAACACACACACAATTTAATTTCTATTTGTTCATTTTTTGTATACCGTATTGCATTGAATCCTGTGCAGTTTTTTCGTGATAGAAGTTGCTATTCAAGTCCTCGCTGTGTGGTTTTCTCACTTTTTTCAACGATTTCTTATTCTTGAACAATATTTCCAACCATACTCGTACATATAGCAGGATCCTTTTAACTTGTCAGAAAACATATGATCGACGAGCATATGATCAAAATACTCAACCTACAAATGCTGAATCTCGCAGATTATTGAAAAGGTATTTCAAAACGTTATTCTTTTAAAGGTGTTCTTTTAAAAGGTCTTTAACCCCGGTCGTACACCGGAGCAATAAGCAATAGGCAACTATAGCAGAATCCAATTCAACTTGTCAGAAGTCAGCTGTTTCAAAGAGCAATATCACAATACTTAACCTACAAATGCTGAATCTCGCAGATTATTGAAAAAGTCTTTTAAAAAGTTATTCTTTGAAAGGTCTTCTTTAAAAAGGTCTTTTAAAGACTTTAAAGGTCTTTAAGACTCTTAAGTCTTTTGATTATTGTGTCGAAGTCACTGTTTAATTATTACCAAAACAGCTGATTTCTGACAAGTTAAATGGATCGCGCTATAAGTTAATTGATTTATTTTAATAATATTTGAACTAATATCAATCATAATTTATTACCTCAATTATTGGGATAAATCGTTTGATCAATGCAATGCGGCGGTACCTGTAGCCCGCTCCTACACAGGTCTCCTCCACATTAGTGTCGGTGCGTGTGTTTGCGCTGCGCGTTGTTGTGTGTGTCTAGCTGCTGCATGCCTCGGTGTGCGTGTGTTTGTGTTGCAGCGGCTGCACTGCGCGGCGTGGCGATTCAGCGCGGGCGAGCGCGGGCCGCAGCCGCAGCGGCTTTTCCCGTCAGTGCGGCCGCCGTCGCCGCCGCCGCCGCTTTTGCCAGCGGACGCCATCACCCGGCTGCCGCCGCCGCCTCCCCCGCCGCCTCCGCTAGCCAGCTGCTGCATGGCGCTTACACCACACCGTCAGTATTTGAGTTAGTGACCAGTGGCCAGCTATTGATGATCACTCTACTACTATCACTACTACTACTTAGTCGTAAATAGAAAATCATTAAGTACCAACCGGGGCCTGTTTCCTACAACTTATAGTGTAGGAGAATCGTTAATTCAATTCATGATATTGAAATACAATACAAGAAATAATCGCAAGAAATTCATATATACTGGACAGAGAATAATTGACATATTAAATATATTAATAACTGATATTTGTATTATAGTTTTGTCGTATTGTTTTAAATCTTGAAGAAACCACTTGGCTTTTCTACCAACTCATAAAACCCAATTATCTCATAATGGGAACTTGTACAATCAATAGTTTATAGCTTCCACTTTATAGTTTTAACTTGTCACTTTATACTTGATCCTGTCAAGTTGAGAGAGTGTGAAAGTTTATAAAACCGAGACACCATACGATACCACTAAGCAATATTATTCTATTTTCACATAGATCAAAAGTAGGATAAGTAGATCATCTTTCTTATTAAAAAAGCTAGTGGCTAAGAGTTCCTGGAGATTTTTATGAAACAATTTTAGAGTTTTATGAAACAGGCCCCATTTCAGAGTTTCGTTAAAGCTTGAAGCTACTTTCTTTTTCTAGTGTCTGAATTATTCAGTCCGTAAGTGAGAATTTTTAATTTATTGATCGTTGCTAAATTGCATTTCAAAAATGTTTTTACTTTTGAGTTTCGCCAAAAACTGATGATTTAATTACGGAAATTGGATGATTCGGCGAAGCGGAACACCCGAAAGGGTCTCCCCACTAATAAAAGCCATAAGCATAATAATAATAATGATTTAATATTCTCGAGGAAGCCTACTACACTTTCAAATAGATTTGAAGAATTTTATGGACCTTAGATTGTTTTTGCTGGTAAATTTCCTATCTTGTACAGATAGCGATATCAAATAGATACAATTCTTTTTAAAATAGAAATGTACATTTTTAACCAATCAAAGGCCTCCTAACTGCTGTATTAGATTACACTTTTCATTCCCTAATCTTATTGGCTAAATTATTATCAGAAACCCAGTTTTATTCTTTGATTAAAACCATTCCAAACAATCAGAACATAAAGAAAAAGCTGGCTTTGAGCTTACACGAAACTCTGTTTATATTATAAGTATAGTTGAATATTTAAAACTTTGTTAAGATTTTCCTTAACACAAGCAGCTGATACTGTCTGGTTTCAAACGTTTATTTATTCTAACAAACATTATTTGAATAACTAATAACAATTCATAATACAATGAGAAAGAGAGAAAAAACAAAACAAAAAAACATGGTTTCATGGTTTTATCTAATCTGATAATTCATTATTGGAACATTTTTATACTTACTTGAAAATGTTTTTCTTCTGTACCAAGGAAGATATGTACAATGTTTTTATATTGGAATATCTCCGATTAATAATGATGCCTTTTATTTTAGTCCTTTCCCTGTATGCTGGTGATTCAACAAGCATAATAATTCATTTCAACCAATTCTATTGCCAATTTGTCATTAAAATAATTGATAATAATATAAAATAAATAACATAATAACTTAATAACATAATAACTCAATAATTTTCAAATAACAAAATTTAATTTTTAAAAAATAACATAATTTCCCCTATTAAATTCTATTTGATTTTGTCATGACTAGAATTTAAATGAACTTTGATTTTTAATCATTCAGTGATGCTTGAATTCCTATTTTGTATCATTTCAAAATGGGAAATATCATACATTAAAAAATATCAATATATTTAACACTAAAATTCAATCTACCAAATAACCAATCAGTAGCAGCTTGTCTTGTTATTTTTCTGTGAACGTTTCTTGCTTACAATATTCTAAAAGCTCATTAAAATCCTTGGTATTTTTGTATTTTGGGGGGCTTCAATATTCTTATAGCCTCACAGTTCCTGAAATGAATTAATCAATCAATGAATCTCCACATTTTACGTCTCCCACATTAAAATAGAAATCGATAACACATTTGAAGGTTTTATCTAATGTAGGCTATACTATTTTATCTGTGTCAATGCCTTTTGAAGTCACAAAAAACATAACTTAATATCCGATGAAATTCTTGGAACAATTTTCAATTTCTGATTCTAATCCGGCTCTAATCCCAATAAGACCTGTAAGCAAGGCCTGTTCCAGTCTCTTGAATACTTTTATCAATGAATTATTGTGAGTTTTTATAACGCATTGTTCTTTTCAGGTTTTGTTCTCTTCATAAACATACAGCAGAGTTTGATTGTTGAATAGAAAATCAATAAGAATTTTTCCGTAAAAATTCTCTACTATATTTTTTGGTCAAAACTTTTTTTCAAAACTGATAGCATTAAGATTGAAGAATTCATTGGTTTTCAACTTTTAAAACTCTGCTGTATGTCTATGAATTTTTACCTTATTTGATTCAATCATGATTCTATATCACGAAAATTATAGATACTTCATTCAATGTGAATTCACAATTTGTAGTATTACTAACCAGCACAAAAGATGCATTCAGTACGAGAGATCCTTTGCTTACTATAGGCATTCAATTCAACGATTTTTTCTCATGATACCAAAACCATCATCATTACATTATAAATTCAAATTCAATTAACAATATTGATAGGCCTACAGAAAGGCGCAAGGCATTTTATGTTCGAAGAATTCAAATCATTTCTTCAATTCTATTTAAACTTCGGCTTTTCATAAAATTATGATAATTTTTGATCTCAACTTATACAGTTTTTTACCTTCCATTGAATGGAGTATCTATTTCTATACTTTTAAGCTCTATTGTCTCACAACCATAATACACAATAGTTGTGAGGTGATATTATCAATTATAAGTCTTCCCACTTGTAAGTTATTCATTTTGCGATAATATAATTCATTATTTTACAGCATTCGACGTGTGTTATATCTTTATCTTATTTGATAACTAAAAATTCCCCCACAAAATTTCGGAAATAGAATAAATTCTATCTGAAAGACCAAGAAAATAGTTGATAACATATGAATTCTACTTTCAAATCCCTGCTAGATTAGAAACTACTATTTTTGTAGTAGTCTTGTATAAAAAAAAATGAGGTTAATATACAGTGGTAGCTACAATATTAAAAAATTCAAAATTAAATTAAATTAATTTTCTGTTCCCCCGTAATCTGGTAGACTTCTTTTTCTGAAAATATTCAAGAAAGAACAGTTTCAGGGTCCAATAGAAATTTAATCTTTGAGTTCATTATTGTTATTTGAATCGTTTATCATAAACAGAAACGTATTTCCAAAAAAACTTCTTTTGAAAACTTTGGTTTATCGAATCTTGACTGTTACTGTACCTGTACCACTGCCACCATACCGACCTGACTGTACCTAGCTGTTATTATTTTGTCACTGTGGTAAAAGCAAGCATTTTAGACAAAGCATGCCCTAGCATCCACCAATTTCAGGCAATTTGACAATTTTTCTGTGGCTTTCGTTATGACAACCGGCCGGTTACTTGAACGACGATCAAACCCTTGATCGCCGATTGTTTAACCGGCCGATTAACTGTCAAATTTTCTATTCTGCTCTTTGCTGATTGATTACTGTTATGATTACTACTACTTACCCGTGCCTCAAACTGTTGATTAATATTTGACTGTAGGTTATGGGAATTTTTTGATTGATGGATTCAGCTCGTTTGTTTTCGACTTTTGTGCGATGTGTAGTGTGCAATATATATATTATCTAGTGTAAATACATACATCTAAACACATAAATAATATTGATGACATATTATGAATATGATTTCTCTCTATACACTCTATATTGAAATGCATTATATATATAGGCTATGCGCATGTGGTGTCATTTTGCTTTGCACTATTTAACCTCAAGCCTATCACCTAGAGAATTGTCCGAGTGTTATATATATTTAGGTTAAAATATGATACTTAGGTATATTTCATGTAGAAGTTGTTGAAGATATACATACCTCAACCGTATACAAAAACCTTCTTTTGAAAATACAAAGATGTATCTTTACAGAGTGTCTCTTACCTCTAAAAATATACTTTGAAGTTTAGCATAATTCAATACAATTTTTTATAGCACACTTGATTCAAGTTTTTGACCATAGAGTCGCCATATTTAAAAAAAATATTGAGACTACAAAGAATTGGAGATAAATATACATTGAAGCCTTTAAAATAATATTGAGGCTACAAAGAATTGGAGATAAATATACATTGAAGTCCGGGAGGGCTTGGGGTGGCTTGAAAAGCATACAGTTTTCGAGAAAAATACTTATCAAAGTGTAAAAAATGTCGATTACAATTCTTTATCTGCAAAGATCAAACTGGACTTGAAGTTAGAATCTTATGACACAATAAATAGAGAGCACTTAGTATCTATACAATTTATTAAATATTCAATTGAAGACGTTAGGGGGGAAATGTTTCACTCTAATTTAACAAAATTATTCATTTGTTGAAATTGATCAAAATATATTACCCTAGAAGGAGTCTATGTTGATTCAGTTGGTCATTCAGTAAAAACAGCCTATAAAAAAACTATATTTTCAAATCAAATTAATTTTCTGTTGAATGTAGGCTACCGGTTCAACGAAAGATATAATTGAAACTAAAATTGAACTTAGTGATGATATAGTGTTTCCTTTTTTCTAATTCAAATTTGCATTTTTAGTGTGTTTGTTTAATTTGTTAATTTTCTTGTTTACTACAATTGTGTTTGTGCTGTTTCAGTGGCATGTACTATGATCCATTCCTAGCCGCCCACGCAGCTACAGCCGATAACAACTATAGGTTACAGGTAATTACAGATTTTTCATTTATTTTTCAAAATTATTTTTGTGTTTTTCTCTTTTCAATGTTGTATTTTTCATGGTTAAACCAAAAACTCCCTTCTCAAGTTACGTGTATAGGTTCAAGGACAATATTATTCATTGTAAATAATCCATTCAAGGTTAAAGTTTTCTCCAATTACATTATTTCTTATCAATGTTATTCATAGTGAATTTGGTAATACCATAGAGAAGAGATAGGAGAGATAGATAGAGATTCTAATCTGTTATCTATGGTAATACTCAATGAAGATACAAGAGGTACATAGCCTAAGATCCAATTCCAGTATGCAGTCAATGCCTATCAATACTGATAGGTACTATGTATTTAGAAATCAATTGCATACAGTTTATTCTATCTTGAAAAATTTATTTATTCTTGTATTATATGTTGCGAGAAGCATGCTCTGGTCCCTTCAATGTCTTTTTATGCTCGTACTTTTTGCAAATTCATAAAAAACTTTTGGCTTGATCGTGGAACGTCATTGTTCAATGTTATCTCTAGGGCTCTATAAAGAAAGCGTACGTTCTAAAGAATAAATCTTCTCGAGTAGAGAAAAAGCATTAATGTTGCTTACAAATAGTTGGATGAAAGGTTCAAATTTGTCCCAAAATGGCTGCTCTTCAATCAAAAACACGATTCCATTTAATTCTCACTAAACAAATTCATAAAAAAAACGAAAACTGAACGCAATTAAATGTTACAGGCTGGAACAACTACAACAGAGGTAAAATAAACAAGAAAGAAAAGTTGACAGAATTTGTTTGTTGTTAAAAATTGAGTGTGTGAGTTGTAAAATTTGCTTAAAAATCTAGCATTACTCTTGTAAACCAGTGCATCCTTTTTACCCACCAAACACTGCCACAGACCGTTTAAAAAACATCAAGCCACAATACTTACGAGTAAAATCGGATGTTTTTCGCTAGTTCATCATAATTTGATCATTTTGTTGACAGTATAAATTGAAATTCTATATTTGTGCGAGTTTGTGTGTGCTTGTATTGGAGAAAATAACTTCTAATTGGAAATTATTCACCCGCAAATTACTGTAATTTCTTTAGATATTCGACTATTTGGTTTAATCCAATTGCAGTACTGTAGTTAATTTCACAATAGTTCATTGTTGAGGTAGAAGTTCCTGCTGATTAATTATCCTATCTTCAATACTTGATAGGTTTTATCCTATCAAATAAATATTCAAATATCAAGTACCTACTATACTATTATAATCCTATATCACTGTTACTATCGTATGATAAATTACTCACTTCCGATTCACCATAATATTCGAATAGTTTCTATTTCTTTCCCACTTATAAAAATTAGTGAATGCTTGAGAAATTTTATAAAACAAGTAGATATTATCGATTAGGTTTTATTAATAAAAATAATCTTTGGTAGGTTAATTTGATTCGCTTATTATTGCTTTGAATTAATTAGGTAGTTTATCAATAATGGGTTGATTATTTTCCCTAATCGTTTATCTATGATCACAAGAATAGGCTATATTTAATCGATGTTTAGTGCCAGGCAACTGTTTCATGAGAATTTACAAGTCTTGTAATACAGGAAAAGGACATACACCAAAACTAGACATGAATAGTACTATGCAATTAACTTTAAGTATAGTGTGCGTTTGAGTTTTCTTGTATTAAAGAACTTATAAATTCTGAAGAAACAGGAGCCTAGCTGTATTTCATTTCTTAGGTAATTTACATTGATTTAATATCGCTTCATTTTCTATCATCAAATTTCAATATTAACTTAATATCCTACTTCACTTAAATCTTTCAATCGAGCTTTACTTTCTATTGTTTCTTCTTAGACAATACGGTAATTAGTCGGTATCAAGTATTATTCATTAACACATTACCAATTGTATTTGTTACTTGCATGCTGAAGGTAATTGATAAACTCTATTTTGTAGAAAGAAACAGTTCCAACACCAATCACAAGTATTTTGTAGAAGATTCCCACTGCCATTGTGACGTCATTAATAGACGCCATTTTTTAGGGCCAATCAGAAGCTAGTATTTTTTTCTATCTCCCCCAAATCAAAAATTATTGGATAGTGATGAGCTGTGTTATAATAATTATGGGATTTTAACAATACTCCCAAATGCAAGCATAATTTGTAAATTTTCGACCCGTCGATTAAGTTATTCATACAGAACGAAATAAAAAAGGTGTTTGTTTAGCCCCTTCAATAGAAATTGGACTTAAATGGCCGCCCAAAGGTATCACCCCATTTGATCCTATAGAAATCCCGTTATAAGACTTAAATTAATTTAAAAAAATTAAATCTGAACTTAAGAAACTATTAAACCGAATAAATTGTTTATTAGAATTTCTCTTTCAATCATGGATAAATTTTTCAATCCAGTATTTTGATTCAATCTCATTTCTTAAGTGGATTAGCATTAATTTTAATCAATTAATATTTTTGTTTGTCAACTTCGTAAAACGTTTAGCAATACCCACTTTCCTTTGAACTTGTGTCATTTTTATTGGCAAACTTACCCACTTTTTATCTTTTAGACCTCTCATACGTGGCTACCTTTGATAGCCAAATAGCTACCTTTAGATAGCTACCTTTCATACCAAATCTCGATAATATCAACTAAATATAGTTGTATTGTGTATGTAGGCTACATTACTTGTTCCATTACATTTTATCCATTCGTCATCGGAGTTTGAGAATTTGTTGTTTATTCGATAAAGTGATGACTCTTCAATGATGTGCATGTTGAAACTGAAGTTTGAGTGCTTTAGTAATGTTACAACAAAATCCCCGACTGATACTTTCTGAAAACCTTCTTGAATTAATCCTGTCTATGTATTTTCGATTTTCATTTTCATAAATGGGTTGTTTGATGAGAAGTAATCTTGCTTCAGAAATGTACATTCCTGTTTCTCCATTCACTCTTAGAAGAAAAGCTTACTGTTTGTAGTTTTTGTTTCATTGTTATCAATGTTAATACAATTGAATTGTTGTTATGTTCTGGGTGTGCTGGTGAAATGGGTTTAAACTGTTAATGTAGATAATTAGTTTCAATAATGTTTAGAATTGAACATAATAATTTTTACAAAACATTTGAATGTTATTCGCTATCATCTTTTTCCTAAACTCTTCAGATTGTGTGTTATTTTCATTATTGATTGGCTATTTGAGAATGTGTCGGTATGGTTTTCTGTATACTTGAATATTCATCAAAAACTTGTAAAATATATTTTTCGCTGTTGTTTGAATACTTGTTATCTATAATCTGCTGCTTTTCTCTATATATTCATCTTACGCTAAGTAAAGTGTTTGTAATTTGTACTTTTGCCGGTTCTATACACTGAGAACACACAACGTTTTTCAAATCATTCACAAAAGCAAACCTAGGCTACTAAAAACCTGGAATATTTTGTTACACACAAGAAAGACAGAAAAAAGTGTATTTGTATATTGTTAAATGTATATTCTGCATGTTTTTGTGATGGTATTGTGTACGACTGTAACAATATCATGTATTGTTCATACATAAAATCTCAATTGAAGCACTTTTATTATCAATTACTAGATGTAGTATTATTAGCTAATCAATGTACTGGGCTTGTATTATCGAACTAACTTCACTGGAGTTTAGGTATAGGGTGTTTTTAGCTGGGTTAAAATCGCTACAATCTGTCTTGCATGCTTTCAAAAATAATTGATCAGCATTTTTTTTAGAGATTTTAAATAAAGACTGTTCAACGACTTATAGGATAATTTTCACTTATATTTACTTTTAGAATATGATAGAAGTTAGTGTGAGGTTCCTTCCCACTTTTATTCAAAATTTTTCTCAACGTTTTTTTTCTCGTCAAAACGCATTCCAGTTACTCTAGTATCTCACTACTATGTACTCTTGTCAATTCCTATATTCAAGTTGAAAAAAATTAAAATTTCAATTCCTATATTCAAGTTGATAAATTTTAAATTAGAAATTTCAGTTGAAATTCTTTTGGAAATCATGTTAGTATCTGAAATTTTCCTACATTGAAAATGTTCAATTTCTACAATGCCGTATATATGATCTGATAAAAACTCAACCGTTATAAAACATATTCCAAAAAAAACAAGTAAAGCTCTTTTCAACATTTAGCAATAATTATTTTATAATATATTGTCAAAATTATCACCTACTCTTGAATGAATTTAAAACTTTTTATTCGCTACAGAATTATTTCCTATTATAATGATAACTATGCTGATCATACTTTACCTATCAGGAATTTTCAAATCTAGTTGCCAGCTTGCATTATTATTCTAGCCAAACACCTCTGTATGTGAATAAGCGTTATTTGTAAACATCATAAAATTATATAACAGAATCTATGTATTTGGAGAATGGACATGTTTATGTAAGAGACATCGTACATAGTCTACGAATTGTTATGTCTCGCCTCGCCATGGCATGTGAATGTAAACTTGACATATTTGCTGGTAGAAGGGACGTCATTATTGTATGTTAATGTTTGCATGTTTGACGAGCTTCTTGAGAAGCCATTTTGTTATTAAAACTGCATGTGCATGTATGGTTTACAATTGCTAGCCAAACCAATGCCACGACAGATGTCAAAGTACTGTTTTTAGCAATATCTTCCTGATAAATCACTTATCAAAGTAGTAGGTACTGTTTTTAGCAAAATTATCGTCCCGATAAATTACTCGACAAAGTACTGTTTTTATCAATTATCTTCCCGATGAATTACTCTTCAAAGTAGGCCTACTATTTTTGATGTTATCTTCCCGATGAATAGCTAGTCATGTACTGTTTTTAGAAAGTATTTTGCCGATTAATTACTTCCCAAATTCCCCAAATTAATGTTTTTTTCTTCTTAGTTAGCTATCTTCCCGATAAATTACTTGTCATAGTACTTTTTTTTAGTAATGGTCCCATTAAATTAATCGTCATAGTACTGTTTTTAGTAATTATCTTCCCGATAAATTACTTGTCAAAATACTGTTTTCAACAAAGTATGTTCCCATCAGCTTATTAGTCAAATTTCTATATTTAGTAATCATCATTTGTCTTAAAACCCATGCACAAGTCTAGAAGTTGGTGAGTATCACCTTCTGCATAACAAATTGGGTACCGAATTTATAGTCGAAGTCACAATTTCGTTTCCTAAATAAATTGGAGGAAAGGTTTATGTAGGACCAACTTTGTCACACACAAGAAAAATATTGGAACATTTTCGAATTTGCTTTTTTGATTAAATTAGCCTATTCTTGCAAACAAAAACCACTCGAATATTATTATTATTGCCAGTGAGGTTTTATCCATTATTTTGTGAAATGGTGTCAAATATTATGAATGAATAAATAACGGAATTAATGATAAAAGGGCCGAATATTGTTTTTTATCATCTTCCTCATATCATTATAAATTAAATACTTCCATCAGTAGATGTCCTTTGTTTCAAATCCATTACCGGTACCTAGTTATGAAGTTCACGATTCTTTCAAATTTTCAATCTACTCACAAACAAAACAATCAAACCCTCATTTTTAGAATGAATTATTTGTATAAAGCTGCCAAAAATTATTCTCAAACAACCATTTTGTTGATGGAATAATATCATTATTATTGAATTTATACAGTATTAATTCCAATAACAGCCACTCGAATCTTCTTCTTTTTTGACCAAGTATGTCTGAAAATATTCCAATATTGAACATTATTGGAGTAAAATCGGCTTCTTTTAAATATTTTGATATAAGGGACTTGTCTTAGTAATGTATTGAATACCAATATACGCATTCAGTTGAATCCTCCCTTTACTCTTTCATCTTCTGTCTTATTTATCTATGAAGAAATGTCAAATTGAAATATCTGGTGCTATGAAGCTTCAGAAACTATTACAGCTACTACTTATTATTGAAAATTTCAAATGAATAAGCTCGATACTTGAAGGAATGTCAAAAATAAACATGTATTTGGGAGAGGTAGCTCTAATGTCTTTCAAGAACTGTACAAGAAATTGTAGACCTTTTCGAATCTTTCATAATATCAAAAGCTTCTCGACAATATCCCATTTGCACAAAGGTCTATTAAGCTTAATCTCCAAATAACAATGTTGAGTCTGATAAGTAGCCTATTCGAAGATATTTATTTTAATCCACGTCTGTGCAACCGACCCAAAACCCAACTGCGGGAAAACCCAGTAACATCATATTCAATAAAACTTTTTCGCTACAACTTATTAATGATTTCTTTTCTTTCACTTTGATCATTGAGTTTGGCTAGCATTGAAAACTTGATGTGCATATGTATTTCTACTATTTATAATTACTTTTAATTCTATTAGAATCACTTTATCACAATTATTACAATACAACAGTTTGGACGGCAAAGTATCTTACTATATCACTACTTCTACTATACTATCGTATTTATCAATTATAGTTAAGTAAATTCAACTTAGTAATACTAAATTTTAGACGTAGGTTTCTGATTGTGGATCAGTTTATAAGATTTTGGTATATTGAAGCTTTACAGGTTAGCTTTGAGTTATTTCTTCAGTCATCTTCTTTAGAAATTTTGTTGAAATTTATTTTTGAGAAGCAAGAGTATTGGTTTTGTTTTAAATTATTTTCAGTTTGTGTTCAACAACTTTACAATCCGTTTCACTTCTAATTCAATTTTTACTTTACAATCATGCTTTTTAATTTTTTTGATGAAATTTATATCGGTTGAGATACTGTATTATGTTAACGAACTATTCAAACAATCTATAAAGAATAATTTTTATTATTCGCTGCAAAAAAAAATTTGGAGAAAGCCTAAGTTAATAATTGATATTATTGCAAGATAGAAGTCATAACGGAAGCATTAATTAACACAGAGGGCTCTCACAGAGCAATCTTGCTTTTATCTAGATCTAGACTTTAGACATTTTCAGCTATTGATTGAGTCACATTATTTTATTTATTGGAAAAATTTTGAAATTTGAAAAAAATGTTATTAAAAACTATACGGTAGAGTTTGAATGCCAAGGTTTTTCTTTCAGTTTGTTTAAAAATATTATCCTCAGTTTTTCATTTTTTAAAATTTATTTCTTATTTTCAACTGATAGAACAAGTATAAACCTCAGTTGATTTGTTAATGCTAGTGCCGTTTTACCATTGATTTTTATTTCTCTTATGAGTTTTCATTTTTGAATATAATTTTCTCCAATTTGCCATTTTTATTTTTGAATTTATTTTGTTTGAAAGTGCCAGTTTTACATTGAAACTATGACTTGCAGGACTCTGGTGTCGGTGTACTAATGGATCCCAGTATACCTCTCGTCAACAAATCTAACCTAGAGGTAAATAAACAACTATATTCTAATAAAATCCCCTATAAAATCATACTTTTATCGAAATATTTCATGAATCTAATGTTGGATTTTCCGACAATGTGTAAAATAATTAGTTTATTTTACTCAGTGTAAAAGCAAGCAGAATATACATGTTAGTAAGTAGTTCGATATAATATATTCGTTAACAACAATTTTCAGTATTTCTATAATATTGGATTTCATTCCACGACAATGATGTGCTTTTAAACAATTTTCTGACGTAATTTGACACTTCGATTTTTCGTTTTTTGTATTCAGTCATTAATTTTAAATGTAGGAACAATTTGTTCACGTACAGACTAGAGAACTTTCAAGTTTCATTGAACTAATCTTCAAAAGGTACAATGGTCAAGTGTAAGAGAGGACCGACTGCGCCCTTGAGGTGGGTTTTCGTTACTGCGAACGAGTGCCGCAGCGGAGCCCGACCCAGCGTTGCCAGATGCAACTGATGAAAAATCCCAACTATTTATAGTGGGGATTACTGCGGCACTCGTTCGCAGTAACGAAAACCCACCTTAACCTTACCCTCTTAAGCAAAAAATAGAGGCAGTCATTGTTATATTCTATTCTATTCTATCTCCAACATATAATGAAACTTGTAAGCGCTCTAGTATGTAACCAAACAAATTGTTTAACCTACATTTAAAATTAATTATTGCACAATGATATTTCAAGTGCAAAATCGAGAGTGTAGTATCTATTTTCTATAATTTTTGATACTATAAAGTTGATAATTTTGTAAAGTGTAAGGAATTTGAGAAGAGACTCAACTGAGTTACAGTAAATTTAGAGTATTACGAGTATAAAATTACAGTATCAAAATTACTGAACGAATTATAATATTTTGATAGGTATGGTAATCATCAATTATCAATTTCTTCACAATTTTACAAAGTTCGATCAGCAATAGGCTGCTGGATAGCGTTATATTCCTGTGTTGCAATTTCCTATTATAGCCAAGATGTATTGTGTACTGCCACATAGAAGAAAGTAGTCCTTTGTACTTTGTGGTACTGCACAAAAAATGCCGTTGAAATTCTCATCTAGTAATTGCATCTCAACATTAAGTTCTTCCAATGCCTGAGAACAACTTCATGAGCAACGAGAGCTTGAAACAATTTTGAAGAAGATCAACCAAACAACTCCTGACGAAGGACATCAGCTGCTTCAAGACTTCATTGTTGTCTGCTTCAGTTATCTGCGAAATTTCAACTGGAGGCTCACTTTGGTTACATTTTAAGTGTCCCTTGTTATTTTTCCCCATACTTGAAAATTGTTTCCCTTCTACCTGGTTCCTTTTCCTTCAAGTTCCTAGTTCCTTTAGCTACCTGTTGTTCCTTTTTTCAACTAGGACACTGGAAGTTGATCTCAATAATAACTTCCATATCAGAGTATGGAAATGCTCTGATCTAAAATGCTGTACTGTACTCTCACAGTGTAATGATTTATGATGATTTTTTCATGTTTCTATTTCTTTTCTAATGTATTTGCGATCATGTTATTGAAGAATTTAAATTTATGTTCCTGAAGTTTTTTCCATATCTTAATCCTTTCCCTAATAAGAAACTTCATAATTTACATTCATGTATTTGTTACCTGTGACAAAACTCTGAAAACCTACAGATTTCTACATCTGATCCTTGACTTCTTGACACCTACTATTTTTCCTTTAGTTTCCCAATGTTTCCTATGTTTTCCCAATAATTTACTAGTCTCTTAATCCCTTTCTGTACCTCCTTAGAACTCACACCCACCTACCACCCCCCCCCATTCTTCCTCTCACTTTGAGCTTCCTCCCTTCTCCAATATTTCCTTCTCACCAACTTTCTCTCTCCTCCTTTTATTCTCTTTTCTTATACACCTCCCTTCCCTCTTTCTTCTCTTTCTCCTTCCCACCGTATACTACCCCTCCTCATCTTTGCTACTCTTCCCCTCTGTCTCCTTCTCATCATCATCATCATCCTCCTGTCATTTCTCCTCCCTCTCCACAATCTCCTTCTCCTCTCCTCCGTCTTCTACTTCTATTCTTCTGAACTCTCTCTCCCTCTACATTTACCTCCTCCTTTACTAACTCCTCTCACACCATCTCTTCCATTCAACATTCAATCTATTATTTACGCTCCAATTACTTAGTTCACCTCTCCTCTTCTTTTCCTCCTCCCCTTCCTCCTCTTCAACCCTGTTTTCCTCTTCTTCTCCTCATCTCTAATCCTCATCCTCCTATTCTCCTCCTCCTCCATCTCCCCACTACTACTCCTCCCGTTCTTTCTCATCTCCCTTCTTCTTCCCTTCCTCTCCCCCTTCATTCCTCCTCCTTCTCTCATTCCCAAACCTCTCTTCCACTATCCATCTCCCCCTACTCCTTCCCTCCTTCTTCCCTTTCTACTCTTCCTCTTCCTCCCTTTCCTCCACCCATTCCTCATCCTCTTCCCCCTTCTCTTCACTTCCAAGCCTTTCATCCTCCTCCTCTTTCTCTACTCCCCATCTTACTTCTCATCCTCTCCGTCCTCTCTCTCCCACTTCCAATTGTCTCCTTCTTCTCCATCTTCTCCTCTTACTTCTTCTCCTCCTCCTCCATTTCCTCCTCTTCCTCCTCCTCCTCCTCCTCTTCCTCCTCCTCCCCTTCCTCCTCGTCATCCTCCTCCTCCTCCTCCCCTTCCTCCTCCTCCTCCTCCTCCTCCTCATCCTCCTCGTCATCCTCCCTTCCTCCTCCTCCTCCTCTTCCTCCTCCTCATCCTCCTCCTCCTCCTCCTTCTCATCCTCCTTCTCTTCCTCCTGCTTCTTCTCATCCTCCTCCTCCTCCTCCCTCCTCCTCCTTCTCCTCCTCCTCTCCTCCTCCTCCCTCCTCCTTCTCCTCCTCCTCCTCCCTTCCTCCTCCTCGTCATCCTCCTCCTCCTCCTCCTCCTCCTCCTCCTCCCTCCTCCTCATCCTCCTCTTCCTCCTCCTCCTCCTCCTCATCCTCCTCCTCCTCCTCCTCCTCCTCCTCCTCCCCTCCTCCTCCTCCTCCTCCTCCCCTTCCTCCTCCTCCTCTTCCTCCTCCTCCTTCTTCCTCCTCCTCCTCCTCCCCTTCCTCCTCTTCCTCCTCCTCCTCCCTCCTCTTCCTGTTCGTCCTCCTCCTCCTCTCCCTGCTTCTCCTGCTCCTCCTCCTCCTCCTCCTCCTCCTCCCCTCCTCCTCCCCCTCCTCCCCTTCCTCCTCATCCTCCACTCCCTCTGCTCACCTCCTGCGCTGCCAATTACTGAACTATTACACGTTTGTGCTAATGTGCCGCATTGCCCCCGCCGCGCCGCACAGGTAGCCGCAGCCGCGTCGCCGCTGCTGAAGGCGGCAGCCGCAGCGGGTGGCCCCACCGCGGCCGCACTCACAGCCGCGCAGGCGCAACAGCAGGCCAACTATGCGGCTGCCGCCAACTACACTGCGGTCGCCGCACGCGCCTACACCGCCGCAGCCGCCGCCGCACAACAGCCCGCCGTCGCCCAGTATGCCGCTGTCGCTAGGTATGTCCCCCCCCGCCGCATGCCACTGCGTCCCACCCTGTAGCAGCACTCGTTCACCTTTGGTTATCCATTGCTCCCTACCCTCTGCCGGAGTCGGCTGCGAAGCCGCAGAAGCAAAAACCTACCTTTACACATTCCTATCATTGGTCCTGCCCCAGTATTGCATGCGATTCTTGCGTATATCCTGCTTGCGATCCTTGCGTAGATACTGCTTGCGATTATCATATCCTATTCACAAATTAACTTCTAACCGGTAAATACTGTATAGCATTATTTAAACCTTATGAGAGCCTAGTCTATTCATCTAGGTGTATTGTTTATTGCAATTAATGTCTTTCTCGCTACCCATTCCTTTATAAGGTTCTGCTGCTATCGAACCTTTGTATTATCAGACCGGCTTGGCTGATATTAAGCCACCTATTAAGCCTCCTTAATAATAATAATAATTCGTTTATTTCACTGCATTTTTACAATTGGTAAAATACAAATACATACATTAAGCATAATGATTGAACATTACAATTGGTCACACAAATACATACCTTAAGCATAATGATTAAACATAGATAATAATATTAAGCATGTAACAGAAAAAACCACAGTGCATCCCTCTTTAGGCTAAACCTGTGTTGAGGGATGTCTCGCTCTCTAATTGAATCAACTTAATTACAATACAATAACAATTTTGAGGTATCAAACAATAAAGTAAATTTTATACAATAATCAGTGTGCTTTTCACAAGATGGGATTATGAATCTTTAACAATAAATTACCTAGAAAAAAAATAAGTAAAAAAAACAAGCCTAGATTTGAATGAAGACAGCAAAAAAATTGTAAATAACATCACATCTCTATTAAACTTTTTTCTTCATAGAAGCGATTAAGTCTATTCTTAAACAAATTATTTAATGTCCACTCTATATTGCATGACTTGTTTGCGTCTCTCCAACGTTTTAAGGCCGCAATTACATTGGATCCAAGTTAGTCGATTAGTTGCAATCGAAAGGTACCTACACACTAGACAACACTGTTATAATTTTCCAAACTCATGTATTTGTGTCTAGTGTGTGTGGGTACCTTTAGTAGCATTCAATGTAACTGCGCCATAAATCTTTTCGCACTAAATTAGTTGTCAAATTCCTGCACGATTCCTTCCTTTTCTGAATTGGTTTATCATTTTGCTTTAATTTAAAGTGTATATTTACTGTGTAAATATTTAAGCATAAGAGTATATTTTAAGTGCAATAATTTTATCGCACAATTTTTGTGTCGGTCACCCATCCAAGAGCAGTCTTGAATGTTTGTTACTTAACATTAATTAGTTACTTACTTATAAATTTATTAAATGAAGCTAAGTAATGTTTGCAGATAGAGTATAATATTGCATGCATTTCGCGCCAATGGAACGTGGAAGCCATCTTATCTTCTATAGCTTCTATATAGTCAGTTTACAAAAGTTTAGCATTAATTTAAACTTTTAAAAATATCAGTGGAATTTGATAACAATATTTGTTTTATTCATTATTCTAATAATTGAAAAGTTCCACTACATTTCTGACTTTAGTGTAAATTAAAACTGTTACTGTAGTATTTATCTGCAATACTTTACTCTACTGATATTGATACTTCAGCCTATATTGATACATAAGATAAATTTTTGCCAATAAACATGTACGTACAATGTAGTACAGTAATAGGTAAAAGTCTACCTACAGTCATAATGATAATACATAAAGTTGAATAAAATACAGAACGTTCTTCACGTTGAATATACGCATTTTTCATTCTGCATTAATGTATTTTTTCGCAATTATTGCGTTCTTATTAGTAACAAAACCAGAATTATACACAATTATTGTTCTCCTACTTAAGCTACTTGTAATAAACTAACCTTAATTCTTGGCTAATTGATTAGCTTAAACTAAGCTAATTCTTTCTTAATCTATCATATTTTCCAGTCAATTGTAATCGAAATCGATTACACTTTAAAGTAAATTTGTACTTTGAATCGATTTTACTCTATTTTTCTCAAGTAATAATTGAGAGTCTTTTTTTATCTGCCATTGAATTAAAAATACTGTAATTTCATTCTTCATGAAGAAAATACAAAATTGAAAATATAGTAGCCTACCTAGGAGGTTCCTCGCATGGGGGTATGCCTGAGAATCATAACATAGATAAGACAAGAAAGAAATCTTGGATAGTCTTTGTGCATTATTGAACTAGAAAAGTTGAATAACTCGATTAGTCGTCAATTTCTTTACAAACTATTGAACTTTAGAAAAAGTGTTTTGTATTATAATGTGTCATATAAGTTTCAGGACAAATGTCTTATCAACCGACACCTTACCCCAAGTTTTATTTCATTGTTTCTCTTTATTCTATTAAATTTTACTGTGATTTGAATATTTTCAATTTGCTATTTGCAGTTACGGCCGTGAATACGCAGACCCTTACCTTGGACACGGGATTGGGCCAGTTGCAGGATACGGAGTAAGTTTTAAAGAAAACATTAACATTTTCTTAAAATATATTTTGTAATAATAGTGTTCTATGCTTAGTTATTGAGGCTCAGTGTGCAAACGATCGAATTCTTCATCGAGGTCATTTCTATTTATAATCAGATTCATTTAATTTGACGCTTGGCATTAGATAGATAGATGGAGAGATATTATTTCTTGACGTTGCTGATGGCCGTAGAGTACGAGAAATAATATCTCTCTATCTATGTAATGTCAAGCGTCAAATTAAATGAATCTGATTATACATAACATTCAACTGATCACCTGACGTTTTTGGTACCTCTATACTATACATACTCTATTGAAAAGCAGCAATCCATTATATGCATGTCTAGTGTGTGGATACCTCATAAGTCAGCTGTCTAGTTCAAGGTTATCTTTGATGAAAAATTTGATGATGAACACTCGTCTTCAAACATTTTTGATTGATGAAAGCTTTCAAGAAATCAATTAGTTTGATATTTCACATGAATATAGTCACTTTGAATGGTTGAATAATCAAAATTGAACTCATTCACTAATTTGCCAAACTTCATTTGAGAGGAGACATTATTAAGCTTCTATGGGTTAAAATAATGGATAATATATATTTTATATACTGTATATTAAAATATGGATATTATTAAGGATTTTTGGCAGAGAGACCCTCTCGGCAGTTCCGCCTCGCTGAATCATCCAATGTTCCCGAATAATTTGGTTATTACATAAAAAAATCACAAATACGAGCTAATACACAAATGGCCTGAAAATAAAACACTAGCAATATGTTGCACGAGAATTCAATTGAATTTAACCGCCGTAAAATGATGTCATCTAACGGAACCAATTTAACGGTAATCAATGAACCAATCTGACGTCATTTTACGGTAGTTAAATTTAATTTGATTTTCATGCAACTGGCCGCTTTAAAGCGCTAGTTGTAAATTCCTAATACAGGTTTCTAGAATTCCTAGCAATCTGAAAAAAACGCTAGTTGTAAATTTCTAGTACAGGTTTCTTTAACTTTCAATGCAGTTGTATAAATTCACTAATATTTTCTATTTGTGTTTGATTTTCTGAGTCGAATTGTACTGATTTTCGGTTTTTTTCTGTGTTTCAGGCAGCAGTATATAGGAGCGGCTACAACCGATTTGCACCTTACTAAGTTCATTTATTCAGTTACAAATTTAGTAATAACAAGACTTTGTTCACGGAGAAGGGAGGGAGGGGGCGGAAGCAGACGGGCGGGCAGCTAATTGTACACTGTTTAACGGTCGGTTAAACCCTAATCGACGGTTAAATGGTCGATTATATTCTCAGAAAAAAGTACAAGAACTCTTTGGTGAAAACTAACCGATAATTTGACAGCTGCTCAAGCCTGTGTTGGTCTATTTTTAGTAACAGTTATCACAACAATATTGATTTATTATAAATTATTGTTTGTTCATATAGTTATTGCGTTTAGTTGTGAATCACAGTAGGGATTATGACAAATATTTCGATCAAATTAGTTCTGTGATTTAGAGTTCATTTTGGAACTTACTTTTTATTATTTGAATAGATGGGGTTAGTTGGATGTGTGCTTCGTATTACATTGATGAATAGCTCGCTATTGAATAAAATTTAAGTAAAACTTGAAATAAAATAAAATTTCATTATAAAATTTAAGGAAAATAGCGTTAAATTTCTATTTTTTCCACAGAGCTAATAGCTTGCTATAAAATAGAGAATTTCAACTGAAAACTTATTAGTAAAATAGTTTTTAACCTGGTAAGCATAGCATGCTATTATTAGATTTTTAAATGCTCTGCTTTTAATTACACATTTTCAATTTGTTTGTATCCAAAAAAGTGTAATTCAAGATTTGCTTGTTGCTGATAGTACAAACCAGCGAATTTGCTGTGTTACAACCGCACAATAATTATATATATTTTTTTAATCAATAGTTTTCAATTTATTTGATAGTTCAGATTTTAAAAGTATACATAGACATTATCCTCTGATTTAAAAATATCATGGAATAAAATTTGTGATACAAAAATAGTTTAAATGTTTTTCTGTAGATCTAAACTCGTACAAATGTTTTTTTGACAATATAAATTATACTTGATTGAAAAATTTTACTCGCACAAAACTCTTATATTTAGTCGGTAATGTATTTGATAGTTTTACCCAGTATTTGGTGCTTTTCCAAGTGAACTATGGCACAATTTGTGGTCTTATTTGACAAAATTTACTACTAATTTTTGAAATTTTTATCTTTCGAAATGCAGTAGCCTATCATCTTGATTGGTTGTGGTATTATATTAAATTTATGGTAAAATTAAGTTACTAAACGTTTTTCTCCGATTTTAATTTGCATCCTAGAATATTTGGGCTAATTCATCAATGTAATAAAATGACGACGAACTGTCCAGCAGCCCTTGTACACAAACAAACATGTCAGCAAACGAACAATCTAAATTTATATCATTATTGTTATATTACCTTGATTTCTGTGCATATCGTTAAGGAATAATGATCTGATGATAAATTGTGAACTGCTCCATTTATATATGAAAATATATATAAATAATGATAGGTATGGACTATATATTGTATATAATAATGTCAATTTCAATAGTGTTAAGTGAGATTTTCTTCCAATTTTTTAATGGGGGGCGCTAAGCTCACCATATACATAGAGACAGTAACTAGCGATCGAGATGTGAAATTCCCCATGTCTCACTATGCTATTGCGGCGGCATTCATTGATAATATTGTATCGTAATTATTATGAATTACTACCTTGTAAGTGAATACAATCAAGACGCACTTTGTGAAAATGATACGTGAACTGAAATTGTATGATACAGATTATTGACATCATGTTTGGTTTGTGAAAATTGCGTTTTTCGGCTGTGCTAATCATTTATTAGAAAAACTCTTTGAAAAACTCAAAGAAGATAACTAGGTGAAAGATTGAGATTCTTTATCAAGAAAATATAAAAATAATATTTTTCCAAAAATAATAAAATACCGTGTATAGTAAAGACGTGTAAAATAATTTATTATTCTCAGTACAAAAAAGGTTGATATTTAAATTTACTGTGTCGATATGGAGGTTTTTGCGTACTTCTGCCAAATCGGCAAATCAAATTTTGTTTCGTATCAATTCGGAATAAACTCTGAAAATTGGTCGAATGAATTCCGATCCATATCTTACTGAAATTTCAGTTTTTGTGGCTAATAAGCAACAATTCCATGTAAAATAAGGTGGAAAGAACATTATTTGATTTTGACAATAACATTCTAGTTTCCGATAACAAGCCAAAATCAGTTCCTAATCTGAATAAACTGTATCGATACGCAAGTACTCGCGTATCATTTGTCACAATCGCGTCAAGTGTCCAAAAAGTATATTGTGTAAAGTTCGTAAAGTAAAAAAAGTCAACTTGTTTTGTTTTGTACTTTACACAGTGCTGCTTTGTAAATTGCGCGTGCGAGAGGTGACAATTTTTTGGAACGATTTATGAAGACAAAGGTTCAGAATGTGTGAAGGGTCTCCATTTTGTAAAACACACCATTACTATAAAGTAAAAATGATAAATAATAATTGATATCGTATGTAGAGTAGTTGATAATTATTATAACTATGTTCGTTGTCGTCAATGAAGGCTGTAGAATCGATATTTGTCATTTTTCTAGAAAATTTCTCAAATTTGTTACTGTCTAGGTTTTGAAATTTTATTACAGTAAAAAAATTGAGATTTTAAAATTTATCAAACCAGTTGTTGTTTAGCCTCTGAAATTTCATTCTTTTAATAAGTTCTATAGGAAATAGACGATATTCAATTGCTTTTTTATGAGAAATTTTTTTTAAACAATTTTATACCTGTGAATGTAAAGTTTGTAAAAAAATGTTTATTAAAATCTATCATTTTAAATATCAAAAGTATTATAGCTGTCAATTCATTTTTTCTGAATTCTGAATTCAGAAAGAATCTACGGGTATTTTGCTGTTTACAAGTACAAATAGTCTACATAAAATTTAATTATCACAAATTTCAGATTTTCCTTGAAATTCCTCATATCATTAACTTTCCACTTGTAAAGCTTTTGATCTTTCAATCCATTTTTAAAATGCACACAATTAACTACAATTATCTTTTATTTGTAATTTCAATACCTGTTTAGTCGCAAATTTAAGAAATTTTGAAAAAAATATGTCGCTTGTCGATTATACAGTCTTTTCGAGCATACATGACAATTAGGCCAAAACGATTTTAAGAGATACCTGTCGTAGTTAGGTATGTTTAAATGGTGTACAAAGATATATAGATTTTTGCCGTTGAATTCATTTCTAAATATTTTTGTGTAATTCTGATATATTTTGTGTTGTCATTATTTTCTTTTAAACAGAAATGTAGTAGCGATATAATAGTGATTACTAGTGGAAAAATACAATTCTCATTTTGAAAATAAAGAGGCGTTTTCTGTATTAAAATCTCTATTCTTGTATTGAACTGAATAAAGTATAATAATACATACGAGAATTATTGATTCATGGATATAATATTATGTGAATACTTCTCATAATGTAAGAAACACCAAATTTAAGGAAGATAAACCTGTTATAGTGACTATTAACATAAATAATTATCATGTCAGTGTAGTAATGATTCCATAAAATAGCAGTAATGTAAATGTATGTAACTCTCCCCGATAGATGAATAAAAATGAACATTTATACACAATTTATTCATATTATACTTGCACATTCGCAATACATTCGTTTTCATACACAACCTTTTTTCTCAAAGTGAAAAAACATTTATATCCAAACAGTTGAATAGATAATCATAATAGTTTTTCAATTGGAATACCATTCAAAACAATATTCTACGAAAGATTTGTTTACAAGTACCACTGTTAGAATATTTCAGTTGAGAATATGCACAGAGAGAGTGATTGATAATGGTTTACTTATCTTCTTGAATAATCTATTGAAAACTAATGAATCTCTCACATCCATCTGTATGACTAGAGATACAGTTGAGTGAACGAATTCCCAAATTCCTGAATGACCTTCTTTTCAAGGACGAACGAGTCTTAACTTCGCCAAAATTAGGAAAAGTTTATTTTTTAAAACTTTTTGAAGTTTATCTTGAATTGTTTCTCAAAAATCAAGTGCACAAGTTTATCTATCCTGAATCTTACTTGAAAAAACAAAATTCGAAAACTTGACTTTTGTACCTAAATTTCTAAATCAAATCCAAATTCCCAACTACAATAATTGAATAGATTGTCGTTTCTAATCAAATTTGAATAAAACGTAAAATTTCATACATAGTACTGCCTCCTTAAATACCCACATTTCTTTATAAGTTATTTTTCTAATTTTATTATCTAAGTCATCGTCTATTTCTAGTAGTTTTTTTTTCATTTCAAACATTATCCTAGCCTCTTATGCTACTACACTTGTTAGGCCGATATGTTGGCAACATAATTATGCTCTCTACAATTTTTTACGTATGTGTTCCAATGAACGAACTTCTTTGTCAACTGCAACATACAATATGTGTATGTGTGTGACTCGATATGTGTAGTTCTATCTGAATGTGTGTGTGTGTGTATAATTTGTGAACGTTCGAACCATCTATTTAGTTTTAGTTTGTTTATTCATTTAGAGAAAGAGATCTATTGTGGTAATCATTTGAATTAACTATACAGTTGTATATTTTTTCACTAGTTGAATGCCATCTTCTGTGAAAGAAACGCTAGAATTTAAAGTACACAAGTATTTGAATGAAGAAAACTACAATCTCTACACGTTTATTTTGAATCTCAATGTTGGCAATAATTTGACATACTCAAGTAACAATACTTGTTAGATTTCTAAAGAATTCACTTACTTTCGATGATAGTAAATATTGTGTTCAAATTTCCTCTTGTAAATTTGTTATCTTGATAAGTTACCTTGTATTTTGAGAGAAACCCCCAACTGTGAAAAATCAATTTTAGTTTCCAATTTTAAAAGAACTAGTTGAGTAGATTCTGTTTAAACATATTTTTTCTCGTCAGGAAACATTTCTCTTGTCTATTAATAGTCCAAACTAATACATCAATCTTCATTTAAGAGATATTACCTTGCAAATAAAGCTGGAACTTTTATTAATTGGATAAGGTTATTTCTAAGAACATGGCAAACTTTCTTCCAGGAATGAAATTTTCTTGTGATTTCCATATCGAACGTCTTCCGTTATGCACTAAAAATGTTTGGTTTCTCGCACAAAAATAATTTTGCACAAACGTATTTTGTTCAAAGAAGTGTGAATAAAAATTTAATTAAAAATTAGAAATTGGTAAGTTGAAACCGAGGTTTCAAAAATATAATATTGTAAAGATGGAATCACTATTCGTTTTTCTGATTATCTTGATAACAACAAACTTGAATTTTAGGTTCAACGCAATAATTTCAAGTAATTTTTCTTTGATAACAGTGAGAAGGAATTCTACACTCTTGTCCGATACGTTGTTGCTGTGATAAGTTTGATTTAAATGAGAAAATAATAATTTTATCAGTATATTATTGTTGAATCAATCTGCTTTTTATGTGGATAGAACATGGAATAGTGCTTTCATCTTCTTATTTCAATTCAAAGTAGGATATTTTTAATTACTGTATTTTGCTATTATAGTACTGTGTACTTCTGTTCTTTTATCATGCTTCAAAAACATTGCGATTCTTAACAAAGATCAAGGTTTTTCTGGTAAAAGTACCTAATGATTTCAGCTTACTGTGTTATTGGAAATTCAATAAATATCTAAGTTCAACGTACAATTTTGTAGAAAATGTTACAAATGCAAGAGAGTACATTGATTTGTGTGTTCACAATATTTCTGTTGTGTTATTGTGAATAATTCTTGTGTATGAAAGTTGTGAAAATAAAGGTCTATAATAGTTCTGTTGACAGGTGGCTGAAAACTGTACAAATTTCTCTCTTTCAACTGATTGCCACAGTGTACTGTAAATGTAATTATTATTGTATTCCAAGGATAATTAAAAATATCGAAAAGTGAGTTGAATTATTGTTATTTTTTCTCTATCCCTATGCTATAACAATTATCTAATGAGCCGTAATAAAATTACACAGTAAGAAATTGAAATATGCGAGAGAAGTTTGGCCTACAACCTTCAGGGTGGCAGGAGAAGCAAAAAAGAGGATAAAAATGAAAAGGAAAACAGTGGGGGGGGGTCTTGTCGAAAAGAATAAAGTAATAGTCATCACAAAACGTTGCTACTTTTGCAATTAGTGAATTGTTAAATTGTAATTGCAATACGAAATTGTGAATTGTTTGAATGATACGCATTAACAATTTTATGCTAACTCCAAAAGTTTGATATTAAACCTTTAATGGCGGCGCTTCAAAATAGTTCACTAAACACTGAATGTGTCTCTTATTACAAACTCTGTGGTAAATTTGAAATATCAATCAGCTGCTTGACCAAGTATTTGGTGAAACATGAAATTAATAAGTTTTAAAAATTATCGGATTAATAATTGATAATAACATATTTGTTGGCGAAATATTCTCAAAGATGGAAAATGAATTAATTTAGAACACAAACATATCTTTTTAAAGAGTTTGTGACACTATATATTATATCAGATTCGCCTTGCCACTTTGGCAGCCTTGTACCAGCTGATGACGTAGCATCGAGTATAAAAGAGTCGACTTTTGGAGAGACAATGTCATTTCAGTTTCTGCTACGTTCAGTGAAGATGTGTTTGGTTATGTGTTTGCTGCGTATAAAGATTAGCATACTAATCGTGTTTATTAGTAATAGTTGCTTCAATATTTGAATTAATTTCAACAAGTTACTGTGATTTAATACTTAATTCCACAAATTAATTTGAGTGATTTGAAGTGAACCTACGACTTGAGTTGTGAAACACAAATAACTTACTGTGGATAAAAAATTCTACCAGGTAAGCCCGTCTTATTTCTTTTTAGATTGATTTATTATATTTTCTTTAACTCTTGCTATACTCTAATACCACTTTCATTGTTTCAAGTACCAATTTTAAGAATAAATTTTCATTTTCAATTAATATGATTCTTTTAAAATATGGTACTAGGTAGGCCTACTATACTCAGGCTTACTGAGTTAAGATTACAATAAAAGAGAAGTAAACAGAGGAAATAATTTTTTGCTTCTACTAAATACAAATATAAAATTGATTGGGACTTGCATAGGTATTTTAAAACTTGTTTTCTTTGTTATTTCATGCTTATAAGTGACGCGTAAATCAAACAATTCCATACATTTTTGTTACTTTTACTCCCTATCAATTACCTTATAGGCTAGTTTAACAAAATAATTTTAAAAATGCAAAGGGTATACCTACGCAGTAGTAATGTTTTTATACAAATTGGAACTTAAGTAATACCCCTTTTTTTACTCTTGTAATCTTTAAATTACAAATTAATTTGTTATTTAATTGCCATTACAATTTATTTTATAATATTATTAGTAATTACCCTATTGCTTTTACCTATGCAATAGTCTTAACATCTATATCTGCATAGATAATAAATTCCGCGATACACTTTTGTATCATGAATCTAATTTATTTTCACTCTGATGGTCACTGTTCGATTGCTTCTGGAATAACTTTGAAGATAATTTCTTCAGCATGTAATTGGAAAATAAATAATAGCCTGCATTCCCTCAAACTAAGAATATAAAATTGATTCAACTGTTTTATACTGCAGTATATTGATATTGCGCTACAAGTATAATTTACGAGTCTAGTAATCATTATGTTTATCTCATTAGTTCTCTATAATATTCTAGAAAGCTGTTATTAACTGAATGAATAACGATCTTCATGACCTCAAAATTTATTAATTCGATTACCTAAATAATTATTAATTTGGATTTGGATCCAAGAGTTATTCAATATTTTCTTTATTATGTAGACTGTGTCTCCCTAATGAGTTTTTCGGCCAGTTGTATGAAAATCTAATCTTATTTGAAATATATTGCATGGAGTTATTAGATTAGTTTGTACAAGTTTATAACGTTTTGTTTCTTTCAACAGGATTACTGCTTGCTTGAAGAAATAAGTAAAAGAGAAATCAATCTGAGACCCTCTAGGCCTACTACGGTGAATTTGAGAGCTGCCTTTGTTTTGAGAAATAATGGACACAATTCTCAATTATATAGACACCATGTTGTATGGATGTGGAGTGGACGAAGCCAGTACGTGATTTGGGTATGAGGTATCTTTCTTTCAAATAATAATTTGAAGAGTTAGGCTAGAGACTTCTAACATTGTCCCAGACTAGTGGGTGGGGCGTAGGGGGTGGGACGTTTATAGTTGTTAGTCATGTAGCATACTCTGACACAATCCTGAGCAGTACCACGTCATCATGCTAGTTTTGCGATGAGGATGTCTTCTGTCTTGGTCGGGCGCTTTAATAGCAGCACCGCCATGCAGTGCAGATGTAAATGTACATGTTTTCACCATCGTGCAATGATGGGATATGTGGTACTGTTCCTGTGATTGCATAGTTGGATGTGAGACAAGATAACAGCCATAAATAGGGATTCATTGTCCCAGACTAGGGGGTGGGACGTTTATAGTTGTTAGTCATGTAGCATACTCTGACACAATCCTGAGCAGTACCACGTCATCATGCTAGTTTTGCGATGAGGATGTCTTCTGTCTTGGTCGGGCGCTTTAATAGCAGCACCGCCATGCAGTGCAGATGTAAATGTACATGTTTTCACCATCGTGCAATGATGGGATATGTGGTACTGTTCCTGTGATTGCATAGTTGGATGTGAGACAAGATAACAGCCATAAATAGGGATTCATTGTCCCAGACTAGGGGGTGGGACGTTTATAGTTGTTAGTCATGTAGCATACTCTGACACAATCCTGAGCAGTACCACGTCATCATGCTAGTTTTGCGATGAGAGGGTGTCTTCTGTCTTGGTCGGGCGCTTTAATAGCAGCACCGCCATGCAGTGCAGATGTAAATGTACATGTTTTCCCCATCATGCAATGATGGGATATGTGGTACTGTTCCTGTGATTGCATAGTTGGATGTGAGACAAGATAACAGCCATAAATAGGGATTGAGCTAGATAGGGTGGGTCCCCTTAGGATATTTGCAGATTTCAGTCGAGTATCGTAGTGTCCTAGTCAGTGTTCTGTGTGGTAGTTCCACTGCGTTGTCACTATGATTGCGGGCTCGATCTCAGCATCAATTTTATGACGAGGTGGTAACTGTTACACTGTAGCCTGTTGGGATCTATTATACAGGAGACTGGGGTTTGCAAATATAAGATTGTAGTGCCTTCTGCAAAAAAGTTAGAAGTTAGGAGAGGGGGTATGAAGAATATTTCTTGTCAGCTGCATGTTCATTATAAGATAAGTAAATTTTTTTTCAATTTCATTGAAGTTTATCCAATTCATTTGTCAATTTTATAGTAGTATTGCCTCCAGCCTTTGCTGGTTGGCATGGGAAAAGGGGAACACAGCTATTTTGTGATAGATTCGGGGCTGAATTCATTTCTTACTTTAAGAAATAAGTCCTAACTTGCATGCATTAAGTTATCAATTGTCACATTGAGAGTGTAAAACTCTCAATGTACAACCGTTGATATTCTTGAATTTCAACTCAAGAATTTTCTTCACATAAGTTATTGTACTTTTCTACACATGCTAGAAAAGACAACAGCTCTCACACACGCTGAGAGATGCAGATTCATGAAATCTCTATTATTTTTTTAATAAGTCAACACCATTTTTTATCCGGGCTACTCCTGGCATTATTACAATTATTTTAGTATAAGTAATAGTTCAAGTTACAGTAACGTATAGTAGTTTGCATCAATGAGAGTGTTAAACTCTCATAGAGGAATTTAGAAGTCACTCTCCTACACACGCTAGGAGAGCGCAGTAGCTTAGGGCACACTCTCACACATGCTGAGATGTGCATATTTATGATTTTTCATTATTATTATTTTAGTGATAAGTTATAGTATAAGATAAATAGAATCGTATAGTAGTTAGCATCAATGAGAGCTGTAAACTCTCATAGATGAATCATCTTAGAAGACGTTCTCCTACACACGCTAGGAGAGCGCAGTAGCTTAGGGCACACTCTCACACACGCTGAGAGGTGCAGTTATCAATTCAAATGAAGTTTTATTCAAGTAATTAGTCCACTCCTGGCGGTTCAGGAGTGCATATTTAGCAATAAGTGGCTCATCTTATCAACTCTATTTTTATTAAATTTTACTTAATTTTCTTTTTTGTAAGTTTGTTTCAGTCAGATGCAGCTTCTCTTCTCAGGCGGATCCAAGTCCATGGCAATTTTTTATATTTTATACTGTGTGCATGGATTGATTATTTTGTGTCGCATCTTGAACTGTGTGTTTTTATCTGTTGGGCATTATTTATGAGCATGATTTGAATTTGATATGTTCATCTTGGGTAGCATTCATATTGAAGACATGTCTCCTCGCTCAGCTTATTCAGCATGATCCACCATTATTCAAAATCATTTTATTGTTTGAGGGTTGTGCTTTATTACATTGCTAATAATAGTTTTTTGTTCCAGATTACCAAGTTTCAGCATTCACTTCATAAGGCAATATTACGATCAAAGGAAAAACTGGAGGAAGGAAAGTCTACTGCATTTCTAAACAAATTCGAAGTATTGATTACAGAATAATGATAATTAATTTATTGTTATTCTGTGATCGCAAACGGTTTTCTTTCTTCACTGGCTTCACCAGTGAACAAAGTTTTTTAATTCGGTCTTCAAATTCTTTAACTTTAAAAATAATTCTCATAAATTTCAAACGTTTGATAATTTTTCTATTCGAATTCATTTTGTTATCCGAAAATAAACTTCCTCTTGGTTTTCTGCGCTGCAAGAAGGGTGAAACTCAGCTCGACTTCATCCTCAAAAGGCATCAGAGAGGTTCTGTCCTTCTCGAGCCTTTGATGATGTTTCTTTTCTTGTTGTTGTTGGGGGGGGGGGGGTTGGTTGGGTGTTGTTTTCTGGTCAATGAGAGTTACTTGGAAGTATTCTCATGTAGGTTTCTTTACCCTTCTTGCACCGCAGAAGACCTGGAGAAAGTGATTACCAATTTTTTCAAAATTTCTTATTCCAAATTGGGTCTACTGTTGGTTGGCAGGAGAGAGGCGATCTGCGTAGGTACCACATGGATTGTCTCTCAACTCCAACACTACCTCCCTCCGTGCTGTCATAGCGGGGTGTGTAGCTTCAAGAGTATTCCCGTGGCCCACAAGCCTTACGTCCTCGAATGGTGATGGTCCGGCAAGGTAGTACAGAAATTTAAGACAAAATTTTTCTGTATTAACTTTGTTGGTACCTTGCCGCGTGTGGGCCGGGCAACGTATGTCATGGGTGCCCTCGGTTTGGTGACTTCTCCTGACTTAATATCAAGTTTTGAGATTTCCCCGGACGGTGGGTTACCATACAGTGACTGCGGCTAACAAGGCTATGGCAAAGCTAAGGGCTCCCGAGGCTATTAAATAGTCTGATCTACTAATAGCCTTGGTAGTCTCACTTTGTCTTCTTTATTAATAGTACTTGCATATTTAAGATGAATATTTGGAAACTATTATAAATCGATTTCTTTGTTCAAGACATACATAAACTCCTGACACAGTGTCTTGTGAAATGTTTTTATTTTAAATATATATATTTGACAACATCCTAGTGTTTTTATTACGTACATAAACATTCAATTCGCTGTTGGTTGGCGGGAGAGAGGTGATCTGTGGAGGTACACCATGGATTGTCTCTAGACTCCAACGTACTACCGCCGTGTCGTATTCCCATGGCTCACAAGCCTCAAGTCCTCGAATGTTATAATCAGATTTATTCAATTTGACGCTTGGCATTAGATAGAGAGGTATTATTTCTTTGCCATCGTACTCTACGGTCATCAGCAACGTTAAGAAATAATATCTACTCAATGCCAAGCGTCAAATCAAATGAATCTGATTATACACTTATCGTCCTCGAATGCATATTATGACATAGTGTGCTTCCTAAAATGACTCCTTAACGCATTTCTGTTTTTCTTTTCTGCTATTTCCACTTTTCCTATTCTGTATTGTAACTACTGTATATTTTGTAGTTTTTTAGGTAATGGAATGAATTATGGACAATAATTTAGAAATAATTATAACTAAATCTAAATTGTCTCTTCTTACACAGTAATCTTGTTATTCCTTGGCTTAGAGTGTAATTTTTGTAATTGCATGGAAAAAATTGAATTGTAAAAATCGTTTACTAAGTTGTATTCCTCACGTTTAAAGAGTTGACCGATTTGATCTTACAATTACAATTTCTATTGAAATAATCGTGATATTAGCCTACATTAATTTCAGGCTCATGTGACATCTCAGATACTAGTACATTAGTTATATCTCGTTATATTCCAATAAAAATTTGATTGTCACAACTTTTTGTCGTGAGATTGCACTGTTTCCATTAATTCAGCCCATGATTGTAAATTAATACTGTAATGAGCTCGCATTTATTTGAGACATTGTTCTTGGCCAGAAAATTTCGGAAAGTAATAAAATTATAAGATAATTATTAATTTAGATAAAAAAATCCAAAGAAAGCTATATAAATAGTTCTAAAAACTAAATAAATAGCAAGATTGATTGAACATCGAAAATTAAACATCGATGTATCGATATTCAAGCCTAGTCGATACTTGCTCATTCTGCCACCACCACCATTTTGATTTTATCAGTGCTTTCTGCTGTGAGCTGTTTTTCAGTTGTCTGCTATTTTCAGAGTGTGATTCATTGTAAAATGTAAATATTGCTGTTTGAAAAAATGTGTTGTGAGTCTTGAGAACGGCCTAATAACAATTAATAATCATTGGGAGCTCTTCACTTCCTATTTTAGGTCAATTTTCAATCAACTTCGTCACAATCTGTCCGAGTTTTCTAGGTTATATCGTGAGATTTGGCTCAAATGTGATTGAGTGCTTTGATTTTTTGTTTCTGAAAACAATACTTGCATCCGAAATTCGACATGTCTGGTGACAGGAAAACTGTCATCAAAGGTAATCCATCTCAGTATGTGAAACTGAACATTGGTGGGTCTTTGTATTACACAACTATTGGAACTCTTACCAAATTGGACACTATGCTGAGGGCAATGTTCAGTGGACGTATGGAAGTACTTACAGATTCAGAAGGTGAGTTGGAAACCCATATGCTTTCAATTTACAAAGATTTTTCAAAGGTTAACAGCAAAAACCAATCAATAATAATTTAAAAGTGACTATTAGCTGGTATTATTCTTCTCAGATTTGATCCTCATTTAGTAAGCTCCCATCCTACTAAAATTCAGAAAAATGTACCATGATTTCAATACCAATTCTTGTTTTGTGATAGACATGTAATAGAGAAAACCAATATCTTATCAATGCACCTTCCACATGATATTTTCAGTTGAATTAGCTGATTCCATGTTATAGGACTTGGTCAATAGAATCCTACTATTACTATGTTTATAGGTCTATTGTATAGGCCTACTGTATTTTTTATAAGCTAGTATATACAAAGGTAATTAGAATACGAGGTAGTATTCACGAACATCTTGACGTTGCTGATGACTGTAGAGTATTATGGCAAAGAAATAATATCTATCTAATGCCAAGTGTCAAATTAAATGAATCTGATTATAACTAGCCTAAGCATTTAAACAAACATATAAAGAGATCAACCTTCTTGGATATGCTTGTAATGTTCAGCTGTTTCAAGGTTAGAGTTACTTCCTGTTTGTGCAACCGAAGACAATTTGAATAATAGAACAACTAATTTGAACAACTAGAATAATCGTTAAGATTGTCTTTGGTGCAACCCAGCATTAATTAAACACTCGGTATTCAAATATAGCAGGATTCTTTTAAATTGTCAGAAAACAGCTGATTGATGTACGCTCGTTTACTGCCGTTGAATCAGCTGCTTTCTGACGAGTTGAAAGAATCCTGCTATACAATGTTATTTCTACAATGTTATCATTCAGGTATCATCAATACTTTATTGCTATCTATAAAACAGTCGTTAAGTCACGTCAGAGACCCTGAACTGATCAGGAGTGACCTGAAAACTCTGACACCAGACCTGAGCCAGCCAGGTTACACGGAATTATTGTTATTAATGTTATTTCTATCACAGATACCGTCTCAAATCCATAGTTTCACCATGTTTGCGTCTCTCCATTTATTTATTTCTCTGCAGGCTGGATCCTGATCGACAGATGCGGCAAGCACTTCGGTCGTATTCTGACCTACCTGCGGGACGGCACCCTGCCGTTGCCCGACAATCTGGTCGAATTGTGCGAGTTGAGAGCGGAGGCCAAGTACTACTGCATAGGCGAACTGGCTGCCGACTGTGATGCAGCCCTCAGTCGCCGTAGACAGGTGCAGGCCGAGCCCATTTGCCGGGTGCCCCTCATCAACTCACAGAAAGAGGAACAGCTGTTGATCAGTTCCTCATCGAAGGTATAAAATAATGCTGATAAAATAGAATAAAATAATAGTATAAACTAATTGAACTAGAGAGTAACCTATAATGTTTTCCATATTCCCCATTAGGGAAAACTGGATGATTCGGCAAGGTGGAACACCCGAAAGGGTCTCTCCGCCAAAAAAAGCCATAAGCTTAATAATAGTATAAACTAATTGAACTAGAGAGTAAGGCAGCTCGTACACCGGAGCAATAAGCAATAGGCAATAAGCAACATTTGGATCATATGATCGTCTACTCTATAGAAACAAATAGTCCAATGCACACCTAAAGCAGCTGTTTCGGTGTGCATTGAACTATTGGTTTGTATAGAGTAGACAATCATATAATCCATTATGTTGCTAGTTGCCTATTGCTTATTGCTCCGGTGTACGACCGGGGTAAGCCAACAGCGCCGCTGTGAAATTTCGTTCAAATTTGATGCCAACCTATTCAATACTCTATCTAGCACACATAACCATTAACCAAGCAGTTCCGTTAAAAGCCAAGAGATAGCGCTGAGTTTATTTTACATTTTTTTCAAAATATAAATGAAACCTGAACATTAAGGACCAATTTCCTTTTGGGCACAAACTTATTTATTTGACATTTGTTCTTTAAGGCAATGTCTTGAAGATAATTGAGATAAAAGAGATAATTGTCTCTTTAAGGCAATACAAACCGCAACTAAATTGGTCCAATAAAACGGTAACATTGGCTGAATTAGTTTTGCAACAGTCTAACAGAAATATATAAGGATTGTTAATCTATTCATTGTTGTGGAAGCAATGGTTTCTATATAGATTGTTTCCTCTTTTTTCAGCCTGTGGTGAAGTTATTAATTAATAGGCACAACAACAAATATTCATACACGAGGTAAGCAATCTTTTCTTTCTTTTTCTTGTATAGTTTAAATATTCTTTTAATGAAAAGAGGAAATTTTGAAATAATGTGTATGGCACTAATGTTGTGGTACCATTTTCAGTTGGCCATTGATTCATAAAAATACTTGCCAGAGTTTGCATAGTATAGTTAACGATTTAAAGAAATTGCTTGTGTTGTATTTGGTGTAAACCAGTAACCTGCCTCTAGTGACCTGAACGTCTACTGGAATCGTGAAACAGTCCACTGATTAGTGCAATAGTTTGGTTCAGTATGATTCATTTAATTTGTCGCTTTGCATTAGATAGATTGTTAGATAGAGAGAGAGAAAGAGAGATTATTATTTCTTGATGTTGCCAATGACCGCAGATTACGATGGCAAAGAAATAATACCTCTCTATCTATCTATCCAATGCCAAGTGTCATATTAAATAAATATGATTATAATATTGTTCAGTTCAAATAATTCTACAGAGTGTTTCAAAAAGGACGCACTTGAAATTTGAGGGATTAGATTTATGAATATTTTTTCATCAAAATATATAACTTAATGTATTAGCTCAACTGTACTCTTCATTAACGCATTGTACAACACTCACATGTATCACTGCTTTCCTAGTACCATTTGTATTAATTTGTAGTGTCCGTATATTTTCGGTTATAGTTTTTGCAAAGGAGTGCTTTGCACAATGGTGTTTGTAATTGAGAGTTATTAAGCATTATTATTAATCTTGCGATATACAATGCTTTAATAATACAACGCGATATACAATGCACAAAGAGTACAGTTGTGCTGATGCATTATATTTTGAGGAAAAGATATTCCTTTGCAGTAAATATTCTCCCTTAAACTTTGTTGTGCGTGTTTTTGAAACACCAGTTAGCATAAAATCTGTTGGATTTCAGTGCATCGGACGACAACCTTTTGAAAAACATCGAACTATTCGACAAGCTGTCATTGCGCTTCTTCGGCCGAGTGCTGTTCATCAAAGACGTGATTGGCTCGAACGAGATCTGCTGCTGGAGCTTCTACGGCCACGAGAAAAAGGTCGCCGAAGTCTGCTGCACGTCGATCGTCTATGCCACCGACAAGAAACACACCAAGGTAATAGAATAGAGCTAGGACTTCCCTGGTCGCACAAAACTGTGACTTTATTGAACTATGTGAAATGGTTTCAGATCCTCCTCCTCCTCCCCCTCCTCCTCCTTTCTTTTGAAACAGCTGATCATCAAATCGTAAGTAAACTAAACTCATGGATTCAATAATTTAGTACATTTTATGCCAACAGATAGTGCCACAGGAAACTATTTGAGGGTTTTATCAATTATATCCCATTTAAAATTCTCATTTTCGAAAAACAAATAGAGCCTGCAAAACTTCGATCTTTTTATCTTTCTTTTGGCGCAAACCACATCAAAATCGGTCCACTCAAGCTTCTCCACGAACTTTCCAAAGTCGGGCACGAAACTCTTTATATCATTTATAAGATTGATAATATTTGTATTTGTGTTTTAGATTACTAACAATTATCAATTGAAAATATTTAATAAAACTTGATAAATTTTTACCACGAGCTACTACAGCTGATAATTATGTCTGTTTAGTGTGAGATCACCTTTTCTGAAATTCAATTTTACAAGAGGAATGTTCATGAATAGTTTTTGATTTGATTTTCCTTGGTGCCTTAATACTTTCCATCCAACCACTGTGTTCCCAATTGCATTGTATTCATGTCGGATTGTTGCATTGTATCTTTTCGAAATTATGTGTCAATAAATGAAATGCAGTTTCAATATGATTTTGATGGATTTTCATTACTTTGCATTTCTACTGTTGGCTAAGTATTATGTGATGATGTAATGTAGTACGTCAGTTATTTATATATAAGTAAGTTATATAATATAACATATAATGTAAGTTACATATAATATATATGTAAGTTTATTATATAAGTAAAAGATTGAAAACAAATTTGTATATTCCACAATAAACAGCCATGAGCATCGAAACTCAAGTATGGTTTTAAATATATTCATTGTGGAATGGACAACATTGTTTTCATTCTTTCACCTTCTATAGAGAAGTTCTACAATATTTCTGACTCTGCAAGTGTTAATTTAATAAATTTGAATTTTGTTGTCAGGTTGAGTTTCCCGAAGCGCGTATCTACGAAGAGACGCTGAACATTTTGCTGTACGAGAACAGAGTGGGTCCCGACCAGGAGCTGATGCTTGCTACCTCTTCGCTGGCGCTGTCGTCCTATACCAGCGACGAGGACGAGGAACGCTCCGGATTGGCCAAACTCAGGTCCAACAAGCAGAGCAACCAATGATAGGCGGCCAATACCAGTGCCGGTGACTCAGTGTGTTGTGCTGTGATTGGAGAATGCTGTTTGACTCAAGGGAGACATGAATAGCACCTGGTAGAATTTTCAGTTTGTGAACAAAGGTATGTATGAAATGAAACGATAGCACCTGGTAGAATGTGTAGTTTGTGAACAAACAGAGTGGCGGATGATTGAATAGCGCCTGGTAGAATGTGAAAATATTGAGATAATTGTGCCACAAAGATTTTAGCTTAATGGGGTTTTGACCGAAGTGATACTTTAAACAGAGCAATTGAATAGCACCAGGGAACAGAATGTTGGGTAATTGGTTAGCGCCTGGTATCTCTAATTTTGAGTGTTGTGAAAATTAAAAGTTATGTAATTGTGTCTCAAAAATTATAGCTGAGTGTTTTCTTGACTGAAGTGAGACGTGAAACAGAACGATTGGATAGTGCCTGGTAGAGTTTGTAGTTATGTGAAAAAAAATTATGTTGGAGATTGCTTATTGCCGAGTAGAATGTTGAGTATTGTGAAAATAATAAGGTAGGTAAATATGTCACGAAATTAATTTTTGTGATAAATAGGCCCTAATTGTTATAGATAAATAATTACGTATAATAGCTGAATGGTTTTTTAACTGAATTGATTCTTGAGACAGAACGATAGCAAATACTCTAATAATATAATTTCAACATTTTTACTTGTGATGTTAAAGATCTTTAAAAATACTTGAAAAGATTCAAATGCGAACCAACTAAAGTTTGAAAATGCTGTTTATATCAAGTATCGGAAATTGTTTTAATCATTTGACACATATGCAATCCTATTAGGACTTTTTATGATGAATTGTTGAAAATGAATAAAACTAGTTTAATAAAAGAAAACTTTTTAATCGTTATTAAAAACTTGTTAGGTATTGTCAAAATTCTTTGATTGTATCAAGTGCCAGTTCATTCTTTCTAGAAAGAAATGTGCTAGCTTTCTAGAAAGCTAGTCCAAGTAACTATGTTGAACTTATGGCATTATTTTACCTTGTCCTAAGCCTGTATGCACCATCGTGGTTCAGCTAAATCTAGCAAAACGTAGTTTTAACTCGGTTTAAACTGATAGTTTAAACTTCGATTTGTAAGAATTGGTTTAAACGTAGATGATGCACACGGGCCCTAGTAAGCTAGTCTAGAGATCTTGGTGTAAGGATGAATATAGGCTGCTGATCAAGGCACTTATGTTCCATCTTCAATAGAACTAAATTTTATAAATCAAAGTTTAAACTTTGTTAAAACTGTGGTTTGATAGTTGAAGCCGTAGTTTGGTATAGTGTAACCAATTTAAAATTTCTTTTTGTTAGCCTAGCTTAAACGAAGCTAGTGCATTTGGGGCCTCAGAACGCTTTCATGGCCAAATTACGTCCATAATCTATGACATTCATCTGTCATATTCATTTCTTATTTCTAGATTTCAAACGAGTATTTGTTAGTTATCATTTCTAATAAAAAATTTAGTCGAAATTAATTTGAAAAGTTTGTATGGAGTTTGTGTGTATCTATGGACTCGGAACTGATTAAACTTATTTGGGAATTTTTTGACTAGGAATACGACCGATTGCACAAAAGACAATTAAATTCAACCGCCTTAGAATGACGTCACCTAATGATTGAATTGGTTTTGTCAAGAAATGTCATTTTACATCAGTTACCTTGCGATTGACTTTTGTGAAATAGGTCGTTAGAATTTTATCATCTTCTAAGCTAGTTCAATTTTTTGTAAATGTTTTTCAATTGATATTCTATTAGGCCAATTATGTAATTGTTTAATAATAATTATATATTAGGATTATAAAATTGGACTTACTATATGGCCTTGAACATTACTTATAGGGGGCATTAATCGTATTTTAATAAATTTCCTATTCTAAAACTATTTATATAATGAAGGTGAAGGCCGTGAAGGTCAAAATAAGTCTTTTCGTATATTTTAAATAATATAAACACTGAAGTTGTGAATTGTATTTTTTCTCAAATAATAGCATATCTAATAGAACTGTCTATCTTGTAATATATTGTAGTGATGTTTGTATTTTGATCGTTTGTTTGTTCCCCTAAACCAGGATATAATTATATTGTTTTTTCATTCCAGTGTTATTGTTAAAAATTAGTAAAATTTTATGAATTCATATTGAATATTATTAATCCCATTATCTATTTATCCCCTTGAGGTTAGCTCCAAAATCGATTTCAAAACCATGATGAAATTTTTGATCAAAAGATAAAAACTCAGATTGCTCGATTTTTGTGTTTTGTCCTAACTCTTGCCGAAAGAAAGAATATCTCAATGGACATAGCCCAAATATCAAGCAAAAGAATTTCATTTTTTGGCTCAAAAAAATCATGATTTTTTGTAAAAAACGAAAAAGTAACAGAATTTCTTATACTACCAAAAATGAGCATTTGAAAATCGGAATTTTCCTCTCTCAGCTTTCCCTTGAGAGAAGAGAGAGGTGTACTCTTCTCAGCTAAATATCATGTATACATCATGATTTTTTGCAAAAAATGAAAAATTCTCGAAATTGCTCAAAATAACGTATAAGATAGTACTTGAAGAGCTGAACAAGAATCTGTCAACAAAATGAAAAAATTCGCTCCCGTTCAGGAGATATGAGCATTTGAAAATCGGAATTTTCCTCTCTCAGCTTTCCCTTGAGAGAAGAGAGAGGTGTACTCTTCTCAGCTAAATATCTCTGCTTGTATAGTAGAGAAAAGTCTCATATTATGTGTGTACACTTGTTAGGCCATGCTCTATCCATAGCCCAAATATCAAGCAAATCTGAGAGATTTTCATTTTTTGGCTAAAAAAACGCATGATGTATACATCATGATTTTTGCAAAAATGAAAAATTCTCGAAATTGCTCAAAATAACGTATAAGATAGTACTTGAAGAGCTGAACAAGAATCTGTCAACAAAATGAAAAATTCGCTCCCGTTCAGGAGATATGAGCATTTGAAAATCGGAATTTTCCTCTCTCAGCTTTCCCTTGAGAGAAGAGAGGGTGTACTCTTCTCAGCTAAATATCTCTGCTTGTATAGTAGAGGAAAGTCTCATATTATGTGTGTACACTTGTTAGGCCATGCTCTATCCATAGCCCAAATATCAAGCAAATCTGAGAGATTTTCATTTTTTGGCTAAAAAAACGCATGATGTATACATCATGATTTTTTGCAAAAAATGAAAAATTCTCGAAATTGCTCAAAATAACGTATAAGATAGTACTTGAAGAGCTGAACAAGAATCTGTCAACAAAATGAAAAAATTCGCTCCCGTTCAGGAGATATGAGCATTTGAAAATCGGAATTTTCCTCTCTCAGCTTTCCCTTGAGAGAGTAGAGAGGTGTACTCTTCTCAGCTAAATATCTCTGCTTGTATAGTAGAGAAAAGTCTCATATTATGTGTGTACACTTGTTAGGCCATGCTCTATCCATAGCCCAAATATCAAGCAAATCTGAGAGATTTTCATTTTTTGGCTAAAAAAACGCATGATGTATACATCATGATTTTTTGCAAAAAATGAAAAATTCTCGAAATTGCTCAAAATAACGTATAAGATAGTACTTGAAGAGCTGAACAAGAATCTGTCAACAAAATGAAAAATTCGCTCCCGTTCAGGAGATATGAGCATTTGAAAATCGGAATTTTCCTCTCTCAGCTTTCCCTTGAGAGAAGAGAGAGGTGTACTCTTCTCAGCTAAATATCTCTGCTTGTATAGTAGAGAAAAGTCTCATATTATGTGTGTACACTTGTTAGGCCATGCTCTATCCATAGCCCAAATATCAAGCAAATCTGAGAGATTTTCATTTTTTGGCTAAAAAAACGCATGATGTATACATCATGATTTTTTGCAAAAAATGAAAAATTCTCGAAATTGCTCAAAATAACGTATAAGATAGTACTTGAAGAGCTGAACAAGAATCTGTCAACAAAATGAAAAATTCGCTCCCGTTCAGGAGATATGAGCATTTGAAAATCGGAATTTTCCTCTCTCAGCTTTCCCTTGAGAGAAGAGAGAGGTGTACTCTTCTCAGCTAAATATCTCTGCTTGTATAGTAGAGAAAAGTCTCATATTATGTGTGTACACTTGTTAGGCCATGCTCTATCCATAGCCCAAATATCAAGCAAATCTGAGAGATTTTCATTTTTGGCTAAAAACGCATGATGTATACATCATGATTTTTGCAAAAATGAAAAATTCTCAAAATTGCTCAAAATAACGTATGAAATAGTTCTTGAAGAGCTGAACAAGAATCTGTCAACAAAATGGAAAAATTCGCTCCCGTTCAGGAGATATGAGCATTTGAAAATCGGAATTTTCCTCTCTCAGCTTTCCCTTGAGAGAAGAGAGAGGTGTACTCTTCTCAGCTAAATATCTCTGCTTGTATAGTAGAGAAAAGGCTCATATTATGTTGTTACACTTGTTAGGCCATGCTCTATCCATAGCCCAAATATCAAATCTGAGATTTTCATTTCATTTTTGGCTAAAACGCATGATGTATACATCATGATTTTTTGCAAAAAATGAAAAATTCTCGAAATTGCTCAAAATAACGTATAAGATAGTACTTGAAGAGCTGAACAAGAATCTGTCAACAAAATGAAAAAATTCGCTCCCGTTCAGGAGATATGAGCATTTGAAAATCGGAATTTTCCTCTCTCAGCTTTCCCTTGAGAGAAGAGAGAGGTGTACTCTTCTCAGCTAAATATCTCTGCTTGTATAGTAGAGAAAAGTCTCATATTATGTGTGTACACTTGTTAGGCCATGCTCTATCCATAGCCCAAATATCAAGCAAATCTGAGAGATTTTCATTTTTGGGCTAAAAACGCATGATGTATACATCATGATTTTTGCAAAAATGAAAAATTCTCGAAATTGCTCAAAATAACGTATAAGATAGTACTTGAAGAGCTGAACAAGAATCTGTCAACAAAATGAAAGAATTCGCTCCCGTTCAGGAGATATGAGCATTTGAAAATCGGAATTTTCCTCTCTCAGCTTTCCCTTGAGAGAAGAGAGAGGTGTACTCTTCTCAGCTAAATATCTCTGCTTGTATAGTAGAGAAAAGTCTCATATTATGTGTGTACACTTGTTAGGCCATGCTCTATCCATAGCCCAAATATCAAGCAAATCTGAGAGATTTTCATTTTTTGGCTAAAAAAACGCATGATGTATACATCATGATTATTTGCAAAAAATGAAAAATTCTCAAAATTGCTCAAAATAACGTATAAGATAGTACTTGAAGAGCTGAACAAGAATCTGTCAACAAAATGAAAGAATTCGCTCCCGTTCAGGAGATATGAGCATTTGAAAATCGGAATTTTCCTCTCTCAGCTTTCCCTTGAGAGAAGAGAGAGGTGTACTCTTCTCAGCTAAATATCTCTGCTTGTATAGTAGAGAAAAGTCTCATATTATGTGTGTACACTTGTTAGGCCATGCTCTATCCATAGCCCAAATATCAAGCAAATCTGAGAGATTTTCGTTTGTTGGCTAACCAAACGCATGATGTATACATCATGATTTTTTGCAAAAAATGAAAAATTCTCGAAATTGCTCAAAATAACGTATAAGATAGTACTTGAAGAGCTGAACAAGAATCTGTCAACAAAATGAAAAAATTCGCTCCCGTTCAGGAGATATGAGCATTTGAAAATCGGAATTTTCCTCTCTCAGCTTTCCCTTGAGAGAAGAGAGAGGTGTACTCTTCTCAGCTAAATATCTCTGCTTGTATAGTAGAGAAAAGTCTCATATTATGTGTGTACACTTGTTAGGCCATGCTCTATCCATAGCCCAAATATCAAGCAAATCTGAGAGATTTTCATTTTTTGGCTAAAAAAACGCATGATGTATACATCATGATTTTTTGCAAAAATGAAAAATTCTCGAAATTGCTCAAAATAACGTATAAGATAGTACTTGAAGAGCTGAACAAGAATCTGTCAACAAAATGGAAAAATTCGCTCCCGTTCAGGAGATATGAGCATTTGAAAATCGGAATTTTCCTCTCTCAGCTTTCCCTTGAGAGAAGAGAGAGGTGTACTCTTCTCAGCTAAATATCTCTGCTTGTATAGTAGAGAAAAGTCTCATATTATGTGTGTACACTTGTTAGGCCATGCTCTATCCATAGCCCAAATATCAAGCAAATCTGAGAGATTTTCATTTTTTGGCTAAAAAAACGCATGATGTATACATCATGATTTTTTGCAAAAAATGAAAAATTCTCGAAATTGCTCAAAATAACGTATAAGATAGTACTTGAAGAGCTGAACAAGAATCTGTCAACAAAATGAAAAAATTCGCTCCCGTTCAGGAGATATGAGCATTTGAAAATCGGAATTTTCCTCTCTCAGCTTTTCTTGAGAGAAGAGAGAGGTGTACTCTTCTCAGCTAAATATCTCTGCTTGTATAGTAGAGAAAAGTCTCATATTATGTGTGTACACTTGTTAGGCCATGCTCTATCCATAGCCCAAATATCAAGCAAATCTGAGAGATTTTCATTTTTTGGCTAAAAAAACGCATGATGTATACATCATGATTTTTTGCAAAAATGAAAAATTCTCGAAATTGCTCAAAATAACGTATAAGATAGTACTTGAAGAGCTGAACAAGAATCTGTCAACAAAATGAAAAAATTCGCTCCCGTTCAGGAGATATGAGCATTTGAAAATCGGAATTTTCCTCTCTCAGCTTTCCCTTGAGAGAAGAGAGAGGTAAATACTCTTCTCAGCTAAATATCTCTGCTTGGATAGTAGACAAAAGTCTCATATTATGTGTGTACACTTGTTAGGCCATGCTCTATCCATAGCCCAAATATCAAGCAGGTCTGAGAGAGTTTCATTTTTGGCTAAAAACGCATGATGTATACATCATGATTTTTTGCAAAAAATGAAAAATTCTCGAAATTGCTCAAAATAACGTATAAGATAGTACTTGAAGAGCTGAACAAGAATCTGTCAACAAAATGAAAAAATTCGCTCCCGTTCAGGAGATATGAGCATTTGAAAATCGGAATTTTCCTCTCTCAGCTTTCCCTTGAGAGAAGAGAGAGGTGTACTCTTCTCAGCTAAATATCTCTGCTTGTATAGTAGAGAAAAGTCTCATATTATGTGTGTACACTTGTTAGGCCATGCTCTATCCATAGCCCAAATATCAAGCAAATCTGAGAGATTTTCATTTTTTGGCTAAAAAAACGCATGATGTATACATCATGATTTTTGCAAAAAATGAAAAATTCTCGAAATTGCTCAAAATAACGTATAAAATAGTACTTGAAGAGCTGAACAAGAATCTGTCAACAAAATGAAAAATTCGCTCCGTTCAGGAGATATGAGCATTTGAAAATCGGAATTTTCCTCTCAGCTTTCCCTTGAGAGAAGAGAGAGGTGTACTCTTCTCAGCTAAATATCTCTGCTTGTATAGTAGAGAAAAGTCTCATATTATGTGTGTACACTTGTTAGGCCATGCTCTATCCATAGCCCAAATATCAAGCAAATCTGAGAGATTTTCATTTTTGGCTAAAAACGCATGATGTATACATCATGATTTTTGCAAAAATGAAAAATTCTCGAAATTGCTCAAAATAACGTATAAGATAGTACTTGAAGAGCTGAACAAGAATCTGTCAACAAAATGAAAAAATTCGCTCCCGTTCAGGAGATATGAGCATTTGAAAATCGGAATTTTCCTCTCTCAGCTTTCCCTTGAGAGAAGAGAGGTGTACTCTTCTCAGCTAAATATCTTTGCTTGCATAGTAGAGAAAAGTCTCATATTATGTGTGTACACTTGTTAGGCCATGCTCTATCCATAGCCCAAATATCAAGCAAATCTGAGAGATTTTCATTTTTTGGCTAAAAAAACGCATGATGTATACATTTTTTTGCAAAAATGAAAGATTCTTGATATTGCTCGAAATAACGTATAAGATAGTACTTGAAGAGCTGAACAAGAATCTGTCAACAAAATGAAAAAGTTCGCTCCCGTTCAGGAGATATGAGCATTTGAAAATCGGAATTTTCCTCTCTCAGCTTTCCCTTGAGAGAAGAGAGAGGTGTACTCTTCTCAGCTAAATAACTCTGCTTGTATAGTAGAGAAAAGTCTCATATTATGTGTGTACACTTGTTAGGTCATGCTCCATCCATAGCCCAAATATCAAGCAGATCTGAGAGATTTTCATTTTTTGGATAAAAAAACACATGATGCAAAAATGAAAAATTCTCGAAATTGCTCAAAATAATATATAAGATAGTAATTGAAGAGCTGACAAGAATCTGTCAACAAAATAGAAGAATTCGCTCCCGTTCAGGAGATATGAGTTTTTGAAATTCGGAATTTTCCTCTCTCAGTTTTCCCTTGAGAGAAGAGAGAGGTGTACTCTTCACATCTAAATATCTCTGCTTGTATAGTAGAGAAAAGTCTCATATTATGTGTGTACACTTGTTAGGTCATGCTCTATCCATAGCCCAAATATCAAGCAGATCTGAGAGATTTTCATTTTTTGGCTAAAAACGCATGATGTATACATCATGATTTTTGCAAAAATGAAAAATTCTCGAAATTGCTCAAAATAACGTATAAGATAGTACTTGAAGAGCTGAACAAGAATCTGTCAACAAAATGGAAAAATTCGCTCCCGTTCAGGAGATATGAGCATTTGAAAATCGGAATTTTCCTCTCTCAGCTTTCCCTTGAGAGAAGAGAGAGGTGTACTCTTCTCAGCTAAATATCTCTGCTTGTATAGTAGAGAAAAGTCTCATATTATGTGTGTACACTTGTTAGGCCATGCTCTATCCATAGCCCAAATATCAACCAAATCTGAGAGATTTTCCTTTTTTGGCTCAACCAACGCATGATGTCTACATCATGATTTTTGCAAAAAATGAAAAATTCTCGAAATTGCTCAAAATAACGTATAAGATAGTACTTGAAGAGCTGAACAAGAATCTGTCAACAAAATGAAAACATTCGCTCCCGTTCAGGAGATATGAGCATTTGAAAATCGGAATTTTCCTCTCTCAGCTGTCCGTGTAGAGAAGAGAGAGGTGTACTCGTCGCAGCTAAAGAGCTCGGCTTGTATAGTAGAGAAAAGTCTCATATTATGTGTGTACACTTGTTTGGCCATGCTCTATCCATAGCCCAAATATCAAGCAAATCTGAGAGATTTTCATTTTTATTAAAAACGCATGATGTATACATCATGATTTTTGCAAAAATGAAAAATTCTCGAAATTGCTCAAAATAACGTATAAGATAGTACTTGAAGAGCTGAACAAGAATCTGTCAACAAAATGAAAAAATTCGCTCCCGTTCAGGAGATATGAGCATTTGAAAATCGGAATTTTCCTCTCTCAGCTTTCCCTTGAGAGAAGAGAGAGGTGTACTCTTCTCAGCTAAATATCTCTGCTTGTATAGTAGAGAAAAGTCTCATATTATGTGTGTACACTTGTTAGGCCATGCTCTATCCATAGCCCAAATATCAAGCAAATCTGAGAGATTTTTATTTTTTGGCTAAAAACAAGCATGATGTATACATCATGACTTTTTGAAAAAAATGAAAAATTCTCAAATTGCTCAAAATAACCTATAATATAGTACTTGAAGAGCTAAACAAGAATCTGTAAACAAAATGTAAAAATTCGCTCCCGTTCAGGAGATATGAGCATTTGAAAATCGGAATTTTCCTCTCTCAGCTTTCCCTTGAGAGAAGAGAGAGGTGTACTCTTCTCAGCTAAATATCTCTGCTTGTATAGTAGAGAAAAGTCTCATATTATGTGTGTACACTTGTTAGGCCATGCTCTATCCATAGCCCAAATATCAAGCAAATCTGAGAGATTTTCATTTTTGGCTAAAAACGCATGATGTATACATCATGATTTTTTGCAAAAAATGAAAAATTCTCGAAATTGCTCAAAATAACGTATAAGATAGTACTTGAAGAGCTGAACAAGAATCTGTCAACAAAATGAAAAAATTCGCTCCCGTTCAGGAGATATGAGCATTTGAAAATCGGAATTTTCCTCTCTCAGCTTTCCCTTGAGAGAAGAGAGAGGTGTACTCTTCTCAGCTAAATATCTCTGCTTGTATAGTAGAGAAAAGTCTCATATTATGTGTGTACACTTGTTAGGCCATGCTCTATCCATAGCCCAAATATCAAGCAAATCTGAGAGATTTTCATTTTTTGGCTAAAAAAACGCATGATGTATACATCATGATTTTTTGCAAAAAATGAAAAATTCTCGAAATTGCTCAAAATAACGTATAAGATAGTACTTGAAGAGCTGAACAAGAATCTGTCAACAAAATGAAAAAATTCGCTCCCGTTCAGGAGATATGAGCATTTGAAAATCGGAATTTTCCTCTCTCAGCTTTCCCTTGAGAGAAGAGAGAGGTGTACTCTTCTCAGCTAAATATCTCTGCTTGTATAGTAGAGAAAAGTCTCATATTATGTGTGTACACTTGTTAGGCCATGCTCTATCCATAGCCCAAATATCAAGCAAATCTGAGAGATTTTCATTTTTTGGCTAAAAAAACGCATGATGTATACATCATGATTTTTTGCAAAAAATGAAAAATTCTCGAAATTGCTCAAAATAACGTATAAGATAGTACTTGAAGAGCTGAACAAGAATCTGTCAACAAAATGAAAAAATTCGCTCCCGTTCAGGAGATATGAGCATTTGAAAATCGGAATTTTCCTCTCTCAGCTTTCCCTTGAGAGAAGAGAGAGGTGTACTCTTCTCAGCTAAATATCTTTGCTTGCATAGTAGAGAAAAGTCTCATATTATGTGTGTACACTTGTTAGGCCATGCTCTATCCATAGCCCAAATATCAAGCAAATCTGAGAGATTTTCATTTTTTGGCTAAAAAAACGCATGATGTATACATCATGATTTTTTGCAAAAAATGAAAAATTCTCGAAATTGCTCAAAATAACGTATAAGATAGTACTTGAAGAGCTGAACAAGAATCTGTCAACAAAATGAAAAAATTCGCTCCCGTTCAGGAGATATGAGCATTTGAAAATCGGAATTTTCCTCTCTCAGCTTTCCCTTGAGAGAAGAGAGAGGTGTACTCTTCTCAGCTAAATATCTCTGCTTGTATAGTAGAGAAAAGTCTCATATTATGTGTGTACACTTGTTAGGCCATGCTCTATCCATAGCCCAAATATCAAGCAAATCTGAGAGATTTTCATTTTTTGGCTAAAAAAACGCATGATGTATACATCATGATTTTTTGCAAAAAATGAAAAATTCTCGAAATTGCTCAAAATAACGTATAAGATAGTACTTGAAGAGCTGAACAAGAATCTGTCAACAAAATGAAAAAATTCGCTCCCGTTCAGGAGATATGAGCATTTGAAAATCGGAATTTTCCTCTCTCAGCTTTCCCTTGAGAGAAGAGAGGTGTACTCTTCTCAGCTAAATATCTCTGCTTGTATAGTAGAGAAAAGTCTCATATTATGTGTGTACACTTGTTAGGCCATGCTCTATCCATAGCCCAAATATCAAGCAAATCTGAGAGATTTTCATTTTTTGGCTAAAAAAACGCATGATGTATACATCATAAAATGAAAAATTCTCGAAATTGCTCAAAATAACGTATAAGATAGTACTTGAAGAGCTGAACAAGAATCTGTCAACAAAATGAAAAAATTCGCTCCCGTTCAGGAGATATGAGCATTTGAAAATTGGAATTTTCCTCTCTCAGCTTTCCCTTGAGAGAAGAGAGGTGTACTCTTCTCAGCTAAATATCCCTTCTTGTATAGTAGATATAAGTCTCTGATTAGGTTTGTACACTTGTTAGGCCATGCTCTATCCATAGCCCAAATATCAAGCAAATCTGAGAGATTTTCATTTTTGGCTAAAAAACGCATGATGTATACATCATGATTTTTGCAAAAATGAAAAATTCTCGAAATTGCTCAAAATAACGTATAAGATAGTACTTGAAGAGCTGAACAAGAATCTGTCAACAAAATGAAAAATTCGCTCCCGTTCAGGAGATATGAGCATTTGAAAATCGGAATTTTCCTCTCTCAGCTTTCCCTTGAGAGAAGAGAGGTACTCTTCTCAGCTAAATATCTCTGCTTGTATAGTAGAGAAAAGTCTCATATTATGTGTGTACACTTGTTAGGCCATGCTCTATCCATAGCCCAAATATCAAGCAAATCTGAGAGATTTTCATTTTTGGCTAAAAAACGCATGATGTATACATCATGATTTTTGCAAAAAATGAAAATTCTCGAAATTGCTCAAAATAACGTATAAGATAGTACTTGAAGAGCTGAACAAGAATCTGTCAACAAAATGAAAAATTCGCTCCCGTTCAGGAGAGATGAGCATTTGAAAATCGAAATTTTCCGCTCAGCTTTCCCTTGAGAGAAGAGAGTGTTGTACTCTTGTCAGCTGAATATCTCTGCGTGGATAGTAGGTGAAAGTCGCATATTATGCATGTACACTTGTTAGGCCATGCTCTATCCATAGCCCAAATATCAAGCAAATCTGAGAGATTTTCATTTTTGGCTAAAAACGCATGATGTATACATCATGATTTTTGCAAAAATGAAAAATTCTCGAAATTGCTCAAAATAACGTATAAGATAGTACTTGAAGAGCTGAACAAGAATCTGTCAACAAAATGAAAAATTCGCTCCCGTTCAGGAGATATGAGCATTTGAAAATCGGAATTTTCCTCTCTCTCAGCTTTCCCTTGAGAGAAGAGAGGGTGTACTCTTCTCAGCTAAATATCTCTGCTTGTATAGTAGAAAAGTCTCATATTATGTGTGTACACTTGTTAGGCCATGCTCTATCCATAGCCCAAATATCAAGCAAATCTGAGAGATTTTCATTTTTGGCTAAAAAACGCATGATGTATACATCATGATTTTTGCAAAAATGAAAAATTCTCGAAATTGCTCAAAATAACGTATAAGATAGTACTTGAAGAGCTGAACAAGAATCTGTCAACAAAATGAAAAAATTCGCTCCCGTTCAGGAGATATGAGCATTTGAAAATCGGAATTTTCCTCTCTCAGCTTTCCCTTGAGAGAAGAGAGGTGTACTCTTCTCAGCTAAATATCTCTGCTTGTATAGTAGAGAAAAGTCTCATATTATGTGTGTACACTTGTTAGGCCATGCTCTATCCATAGCCCAAATATCAAGCAAATCTGAGAGATTTTCATTTTTTGGCTAAAAAAACGCATGATGTATACATCATGATTTTTTGCAAAAAATGAAAAATTCTCGAAATTGCTCAAAATAACGTATAAGATAGTACTTGAAGAGCTGAACAAGAATCTGTCAACAAAATGAAAAATTCGCTCCCGTTCAGGAGATATGAGCATTTGAAAATCGGAATTTTCCTCTCTCAGCTTTCCCTTGAGAGAAGAGAGAGGTGTACTCTTCTCAGCTAAATATCTCTGCTTGTATAGTAGAGAAAAGTCTCATATTATGTGTGTACACTTGTTAGGCCATGCTCTATCCATAGCCCAAATATCAAGCAAATCTGAGAGATTTTCATTTTTTGGCTAAAAACCGCATGATGTATACATCATGATTTTTTGCAAAAAATGAAAAATTCTCGAAATTGCTCAAAATAACGTATAAGATAGTACTTGAAGAGCTGAACAAGAATCTGTCAACAAAATGAAAAAATTCGCTCCCGTTCAGGAGATATGAGCATTTGAAAATCGGAATTTTCCTCTCTCAGCTTTCCCTTGAGAGAAGAGAGAGGTGTACTCTTCTCAGCTAAATATCTCTGCTTGTATAGTAGAGAAAAGTCTCATATTATGTGTGTACACTTGTTAGGCCATGCTCTATCCATAGCCCAAATATCAAGCAAATCTGAGAGATTTTCATTTTTTGGCTAAAAAAACGCATGATGTATACATCATGATTTTTGCAAAAAATGAAAAATTCTCGAAATTGCTCAAAATAACGTATAAGATAGTACTTGAAGAGCTGAACAAGAATCTGTCAACAAAATGAAAAAGTACGCTCCCGTTCAGGAGATATGAGCATTTGAAAATCGGAATTTTCCTCTCTCAGCTTTCCCTTGAGAGAAGAGAGAGGTGTACTCTTCTCAGCTAAATATCTCTGCTTGTATAGTAGAGAAAAGTCTCATATTATGTGTGTACACTTGTTAGGCCATGCTCTATCCATAGCCCAAATATCAAGCAAATCTGAGAGATTTTCATTTTTTGGCTAAGAAAACGCACGATGCAAAAAATGAAAATTCTCAAAATTGCTCAAAATAACGTATAAGATAGTACTTGAAGAGCTGAACAAGAATCTGTCAACAAAATGAAAAAATTCGCTCCCGTTCAGGAGATATGAGCATTTGAAAATCGGAATTTTCCTCTCTCAGCTTTCCCTTGAGAGAAGAGAGGTGTACACTTCTCAGCTATATACCTCTGCTTGTCTAGGTGAGAAAAGTCTCATATTATGTGTGTACACTTGTTAGGCCATGCTCTATCCATAGCCCAAATATCAAGCAAATCTGAGAGATTTTCATTTTTGGCTAAAAACGCATGATGTATACATCATGATTTTTGCAAAAATGAAAAATTCTCGAAATTGCTCAAAATAACGTATAAGATAGTACTTGAAGAGCTGAACAAGAATCTGTCAACAAAATGAAAAATTCGCTCCCGTTCAGGAGATATGAGCATTTGAAAATCGGAATTTTCCTCTCTCAGCTTTCCCCTGAGAAAAGAGGGGTGTCCTCTTGTCAGCTAGAGACTGCTGCTTGTATGGGAGCGAAACGGCTCATATTATGTGTGTACACTTGTTAGGCCATGCTCTATCCATAGCCCAAATATCAAGCAAATCTGAGAGATTTTCATTTTTTGGCTAAAAAAACGCATGATGTATGCATCATGATTTTTTGCGAAAAATGAAAGATTCTTGGAATTGCTCGAAATAACATATAAGATAGTACTTGAAGAGCTGAACAAGAATCTGTCAACAAAATGAAAAAAATCGCTCCCGTTCAGGAGATATGAGCATTTGAAAATCGGAATTTTCCTCTCTCAGCTTTCCCTTGAGAGAAGAGAGAGGTGTACTCTTCTCAGCTAAATATCTCTGCTTGTATAGTGGAAAAAGTCTCATAATATGTGTGTACACTTGTTAGGCCATGCTCTATCCATAGCCCAAATATCAAGCAATTCTGAGAGATTTTCATTTTTGGCTAAAAACGCATGATGTATACATCATGATTTTTACAAAAATGAAAAATTCTCGAAATTGCTCAAAATAACGTATAAGATAGTACTTGAAGAGCTGAACAAGAATCTGTCAACAAAATGAAAAATTCGCTCCCGTTCAGGAGATATGAGCATTTGAAAATCGGAATTTTCCTCTCTCAGCTTTTCTTGAGAGAAGAGAGAGGTGTACTCTTCTCAGCTAAATATCTCTGCTTGTATAGTAGAGAAAAGTCTCATATTATGTGTGTACACTTGTTAGGCCATGCTCTATCCATAGCCCAAATATCAAGCAAATCTGAGAGATTTTCATTTTTTGGCTAAAAACCGCATGATGTATACATCATGATTTTTTGCAAAAAATGAAAAATTCTCGAAATTGCTCAAAATAACGTATAAGATAGTACTTGAAGAGCTGAACAAGAATCTGTCAACAAAATGAAAAAATTCGCTCCCGTTCAGGAGATATGAGCATTTGAAAATCGGAATTTTCCTCTCTCAGCTTTCCCTTGAGAGAAGAGAGAGGTGTACTCTTCTCAGCTAAATATCTCTGCTTGTATAGTAGAGAAAAGTCTCATATTATGTGTGTACACTTGTTAGGCCATGCTCTATCCATAGCCCAAATATCAAGCAAATCTGAGAGATTTTCATTTTTTGGCTAAAAAAACGCATGATGTATACATCATGATTTTTTGCAAAAAATGAAAAATTCTCGAAATTGCTCAAAATAACGTATAAGATAGTACTTGAAGAGCTGAACAAGAATCTGTCAACAAAATGAAAAAATTCGCTCCCGTTCAGGAGATATGAGCATTTGAAAATCGGAATTTTCCTCTCTCAGCTTTCCCTTGAGAGAAGAGAGAGGTGTACTCTTCTCAGCTAAATATCTCTGCTTGTATAGTAGAGAAAAGTCTCATATTATGTGTGTACACTTGTTAGGCCATGCTCTATCCATAGCCCAAATATCAAGCAAATCTGAGAGATTTTCATTTTTTGGCTTAAAACGCATGATGTATACATCATGAGTTTTTGCAGAAAATGAAAAGTTCGCGAAATTGCTTAAAATAGGGTATAATTGATTACTTAAAGAGCTGAACAAAAAAATGTCAACAAAATGGAAAAATTCGCGCACGTTCAGGAGATATGAGCATTTGAAAATCGGAATTTTCCTCTCTCAGCTTTCCCTTGAGAGAAGAGAGAGGTGTACTCTTCTCAGCTAAATATCTCTGCTTGTATAGTAGAGAAAAGTCTCATATTATGTGTGTACACTTGTTAGGCCATGCTCTATCCATAGCCCAAATATCAAGCAAATCTGAGAGATTTTCATTTTTGGCTAAAAACGCATGATGTATACATCATGATTTTTTGCAAAAAATGAAAAATTCTCGAAATTGCTCAAAATAACGTATAAGATAGTACTTGAAGAGCTGAACAAGAATCTGTCAACAAAATGAAAAAATTCGCTCCCGTTCAGGAGATATGAGCATTTGAAAATCGGAATTTTCCTCTCTCAGCTTTCCCTTGAGAGAAGAGAGGTGTACTATTCTCAGCTGAATATCTCTGCTTGTATAGTAGAGAAAAGTCTCATATTATGTGTGTACACTTGTTAGGCCATGCTCTATCCATAGCCCAAATATCAAGCAAATCTGAGAGATTTTCAATTTGGCTAAAAAAACTCATGATGTATACATCATGATTTTTGCAAAAATGAAAAATTCTCGAAATTGCTCAAAATAACGTATAAGATAGTACTTGAAGAGCTGAACAAGAATCTGTCAACAAAATGAAACAATTCGCTCCCGTTCAGGAGATATGAGCATTTGAAAATCGGAATTTTCCTCTCTCAGCTTTCCCTTGAGAGAAGAGAGAGGTGTACTCTTCTCAGCTAAATATCTCTGCTTGTATAGTAGAGAAAAGTCTCATATTATGTGTGTACACTTGTTAGGCCATGCTCTATCCATAGCCCAAATATCAAGCAAATCTGAGAGATTTTCATTTTTTGGCTAAAAAAACGCATGATGTATACATGAAAAATGAAAAATTCTCGAAATTGCTCAAAATAACGTATAAGATAGTACTTGAAGAGCTGAACAAGAATCTGCCAACAAAATGAAAAAAATCGCTCCCGTTCAGGAGATATGAGCATTTGAAAATCGGAATTTTCCTCTCTCAGCTTTCCCTTGAGAGAAGAGAGGTGTACTCTTCTCAGCTAAATATCTCTGCTTGTAGTAGAGAAAAGTCTCATATTATGTGTGTACACTTGTTAGGCCATGCTCTATCCATAGCCCAAATATCAAGCGAATCTGAGAGATTTTCATTTTCTGACATCATGATTGTTTGCAAAAAATGAAAAATTCTCAAAATTGCTCAAAATAACGTATAAGATAGTACTTGAAGAGCTGAAAAAGAATCTGTCAACAAAATGAAAAAATTCGCTCCCGTTCAGGAGATATGAGCATTTGAAAATCGGAATTTTCCTCTCTCAGCTTTCCCTTGAGAGGAGAGAGAGGTGTACTCTTCTCAGCTAAATATCTCTGCTTGTATAGTAGAGAAAAGTCTCATATTATGTGTGTACACTTGTTAGGCCATGCTCTATCCATAGCCCAAATATCAAGCAAATCTGAGAGATTTTCATTTTTTGGCTAAAAAAACGCATGATGTATACATCATGATTTTTTGCAAAAAATGAAAAATTCTCGAAATTGCTCAAAATAACGTATAAGATAGTACTTGAAGAGCTGAACAAGAATCTGTCAACAAAATGAAAAAATTCGCTCCCGTTCAGGAGATATGAGCATTTGAAAATCGGAATTTTCCTCTCTCAGCTTTCCCTTGAGAGAAGAGAGAGGTGTACTCTTCTCAGCTAAATATCTCTGCTTGTATAGTAGAGAAAAGTATCATATTATGTGTGTACACTTGTTACATGCTCTATCCATAGCCCAAATAATATCAAGCAAATCTGAGAGATTTTCATTTGGCTAAAAAAACGCATGATGTATACATCATGATTTTTGCAAAAATGAAAAATTCTCGAAATTGCTCAAAATAATGTATAAGATAGTACTTGAAGAGCTGAACAAGAATCTGTCAACAAAATGAGAAAATTCGCTTCGTTTCAGGAGGTATGAGCATTTGAAAATCGGAAGTTTCCTCTCTCAGCGTTCTCTTGAGAGTAGAGTCAGATGTACTCTTCGCAGCTAAATATATCTGCTTGTATAGTAGAGCAAAGTCTCATAATATGTGTGTACCCTTGTTAGGCCATGCTCTATCCATAGCCCCAATACCAAGCAAAACTGAGAAATTTCCATTTTTTGGCTAAAAACGCATGATGTATACATCATGATTTTTGCAAAAATGAAAAATTCTCGAAATTGCTCAAAATAACGTATAAGATAGTACTTGAAGAGCTGAACAAGAATCTGTCAACAAAATGAAAAAATTCGCTCCCGTTCAGGAGATATGAGCATTTGAAAATCGGAATTTTCCTCTTTCAGCTTTCCCTTGAGAAAAGAGAGGTGTACTCTTCTCAGCTAAATATCTCTGCTTGTATAGTAGAGAAAAGTCTCATATTATGTGTGTACACTTGTTAGGCCATGCTCTATCCATAGCCCAAATATCAAGCAAATCTGAGAGATTTTCATTTTTTGGCTAAAAAAACGCATGATGTATACATCATGATTTTTGCAAAATGAAAAATTCTCGAAATTGCTCAAAATAACGTATAAGATAGTACTTGAAGAGCTGAACAAGAATCTGTCAACAAAATGAAAAATTCGCTCCCGTTCAGGAGATATGAGCATTTGAAACGCGGAATTTTCCTCTCTCAGCTTTCCCTTGAGAGAAGAGGTAGGGGCACTCTTCTTAGCTAACTATCTCTGCTTGTATAGTAGAGAGGAGTCTCATATTATGTGTGTACACTTGTTAGGCCATGCTCTATCCATAGCCCAAATATCAAGCAAATCTGAGAGATTTTCATTTTTGGCTAAAAAACGCATGATGTATACATCATGATTTTTGCAAAAATGAAAAATTCTCGAAATTGCTCAAAATAACGTATAAGATAGTACTTGAAGAGCTGAACAAGAATCTGTCAACAAAATGAAAACATTCGCTCCCGTTCAGGAGATATGAGAATTTGAAAATAGGAATTTTAATCTCTCAGCTTTCCCTTTAGAGAAGAGAGGTGTACTCTTCTCAGCTAAATGTCTCTTCTTGTGTAGTAGAGAGAGGTCTCATATTATGTGTGTACACTTGTTAGGCCATGCTCTATCCATAGCCCAAATATCAAGCAAATCTGAGAGATTTTCATTTTTTGGCTAAAAAAACGCATGATGTATACATCATGATTTTTTGCAAAAAATGAAAAATTCTCGAAATTGCTCAAAATAACGTATAAGATAGTACTTGAAGAGCTGAACAAGAATCTGTCAACAAAATGAAAAAATTCGCTCCCGTTCAGGAGATATGAGCATTTGAAAATCGGAATTTTCCTCTCTCAGCTTTCCCTTGAGAGAAGAGAGGTGTACTCTTCTCAGCTAAATATCTCTGCTTGTATAGTAGAGAAAAGTCTCATATTATGTGTGTACACTTGTTAGGCCATGCTCTATCCATAGCCCAAATATCAAGCAAATCTGAGAGATTTTCATTTTTTGGCTAAAAAAACGCATGATGTATACATCATGATTTTTGCAAAAATGAAAATTCTCAAAATTGCTCAAAATAACGCATGGAATAGTACTTGAAGAGCTGAACAAGAATCTGTCAACAAAATGAAAAAATTCGCTCCCGTGCAGGAGATATGAGCATTTGAAAATCGGAATTTTCCTCTCTCAGCTTTCCCTTGAGAGAAGAGAGGTGTACTCTTCTCAGCTAAATATCTCTGCTTGTATAGTAGAAAAGTCTCATATTATGTGTGTACACTTGTTAGGCCATGCTCTATCCATAGCCCAAATATCAAGCAAATCTGAGAGATTTTCATTTTTGGCTAAAAACGCATGATGTATACATCATGATTTTTGCAAAAATGAAAAATTCTCAAAATTGCACAAAATAAAGTATAAGATACTACTTAAAGAGCTAACCAAAAATCTGTCAAAAAAAAGAAACACTTCGCTCCCCTTCAGGAGATATGAGCATTTGAAAATTGGAATTTTCCTCTCACAGCTTTCCCTTGAGCGAAGAGAGAGGTGTACTCTTCTCAGCTAAATATCTCTGCTTGTATAGTAGAGAAAATTCTCATATTATGTGTGTACACTTGTTAGGCCATGCTCTATCCATAGCCCAAATATCAAGCAAATCTTAGAGATTTTCATTTTTGGCTAAAAACGCATGATGTATACATCATGATTTTTGCAAAAATGAAAAATTCTCAAAATTGCTCAAAATAACGTATAAGATAGTACTTGAAGAGCTGAACAAGAATCTGTCAACAAAATGAAAAAAATTCGCTCCCGTTCAGGAGATATGAGCATTTGAAAATCGGAATTTTCCTCTCTCAGCTTTCCCTCGACGAAAGAGAGAGGAGTACTCTACTCAGCTAAATATCTCTGCTTGCATCGTAGAGAAAAGTCTCATATTATGTGTGTACCCTTGTTAGGCCATGCTCTATCCATAGCCCAAATATCAAGCAAATCTGAGAGATTTTCATTTTTTGGCTAAAAAAACGCATGATGTATAGTATACATCATGATTTTTTGCAAAAATGAAAAATTCTCGAAATTGCTCAAAATAACGTATAAGATAGTACTTGAAGAGCTGAACAAGAATCTGTCAACAAAATGAAAAAGTTGCTCCCGTTCAGGAGATATGAGCATTTGAAAATCGGAATTTTCCTCTCTCAGCTTTCCCTTGAGAGAAGAGAGAGGTGTACTCTTCTCAGCTAAATATCTCTGCTTGTATAGTAGAGAAAAGTCTCATATTATGTGTGTACACTTGTTAGGCCATGCTCTATCCATAGCCCAAATATCAAGCAAATCTGAGAGATTTTCATTTTTTGGCTAAAAAAACGCATGATGTATACATCATGATTTTTGCAAAAAATGAAAAATTCTCGAAATTGCTCAAAATAACGTATAAGATAGTACTTGAAGAGCTGAACAAGAATCTGTCAACAAAATGAAAAAATTCGCTCCCGTTCAGGAGATATGAGCATTTGAAAATCGGAATTTTCCTCTCTCAGCTTTCCCTTGAGAGAAGAGAGGTGTACTATTCTCAGCTAAATATCTCTGCTTGTATAGTAGAAAAGTCTCATATTATGTGTGTACACTTGTTAGGCCATGCTCTATCCATAGCCCAAATATCAAGCAAATCTGAGAGATTTTCATTTTTTGGCTAAAAAAACGCATGATGTATACATCATGATTTTTTGCAAAAAATGAAAAATTCTCGAAATTGCTCAAAATAACGTATAAGATAGTACTTGAAGAGCTGAACAAGAATCTGTTAACAAAATGAAAACATTCGCTCCCGTTCAGGAGATATGAGCATTTGAAAATCGGAATTTTCCTCTCTCAGCTTTCCCTTGAGAGAAGAGAGAGGTGTACTCTTCTCAGCTAAATATCTCTGCTTGTATAGTAGAGGAAAGTCTCATACTATGTGTGTACACTTTTTAGGCCATGCTCTATCCATAGCCTAAATATCAAGCAAATCTGAGAGATTTTCATTTTTTGGCTAAAAAAACGCATGATGAACATCATGATTTTTTGCAAAAAATGAAAAATTCTCAAAATTGCTCAAAATAACGTACAAGATAGTACTTGAAGAGCTGAACAAGAATCTGTTAACAAAATGAAAAAATTCGCTGCCGTTCAGGAGATATGAGCCTTTTAAAAATCGGAATTTTCCTCTCTCAGCTTTCCATTGAGAAAAAGGATAGGGGTAATCTTAACGTCTCCAGGACTTTCAATCCGTTTCTGTAGCTTTTTTGTGATAGAGCTGGCCAAATACTTCAAGTTCAGAATTAGCTATGGTATAGAGTTTAAGGTTTGATTGAAAATTTAATTAGAGAGTGTATGTTTATAAATGTTCTAAGACATACCAAGAAGTTCGCCTCAAATTGACATGTTCACCTTGATGTGTTTTCTCAAGGTCTTCTCATGGATTATAATTGTTAGAGCGGAGAATTTTCCAATATAATAAATAATAAGAAGGCGAACCCGTTAAAAGCTCTTTATCGGTAGAACCAGGCCCGGGGGGGGGGGGGGTTCCAGGGGGCTAAAGCTGGTTGATCGAAGCTGGCTAGCTCCTTCATTTTGATAGATAATAAGCGATTTTTCCAATAGTTTCTGTATTTTTTTTTACAAAATACCGTAACTTGGCTTACTATTGATCCATCAGGCGCAGGGTAGGCGTCAGGCGGGTCCCTTGCTCCAAGCATTGCTAGTTGAAATTTCGGGAGTAACTTTTAGATAAAGACGGCTCACAAGATACGTGTTGCATGCTAGACACGCAACACTTTGTATCATTTTAATATTATTGTGAAACAGTTTGAATCTAAAATTAAATTAACAAGCTACACTGCGATTCATTTAATTTGACGCTTGGCATTAGATAGATAGATGGATAGAGAGATATTATTTCTTTGCTATCGTACTCTACGGTCATCAGCAACGTCAAGAAATGATATTTCTCTATCGATCTATCTAATGCCAAGCGTCAAATTAAATGAATGTCACTGTATACGTTTTGAAACATTTATACAATAAAGGAATGGAATTCCAAAGCAGTCAACGTAGTTTGGTAATATTATTCAGTATTCTGTAAAGGAATGGATTGAAAAATCTTCAATTTGGTTCAATTTTTAATTGTGAAGTTAAGTTTTCATTCGATTATGCTAGTGATTAAAAAAAAATTGGGATTAGTATATTTTACAAAGTGAATATTAATAGGAAAGGGTCGGTAGTTGGAGCAGCAAGAGATAATTCTATTTATATTTTCTTCAACAGACACAAGCTGAAGAATTTGAAAATGAATAATCTATCTTCATTATTATACCTTCAAATTCAAATTTATTTTCCATTTAGTAGCCTGATTCATTAAAACGGTAAAATATCATATAGGCCTAGGCTACTGTATAATTATACTGATGCAGTATGGAAAAAAGAAGCATTTGCAAATAAGCAAAATGGTCAGAGAAAATAGATTCTCTTAGCCCCTGCGCCCACTTCGCAACTGCTATCTGATTTCAGTCAGCAACCCAATGTTGCCAGATGACATTTGGCTGTTTTCGGGTAATCGGGTTATCTAACCTATCAGCCAAAGTCATCTGGCAACGCTGGGTTGCTGACTGAAATCAGATAGCAGTTGCTTAGTGGGCGCAGGGGCTTATTCTATTTTCATCTTAGTAGATGAAATTGTACTACATACTTATTATCCTACAAATTATCCTAAATTAAATTGTCTTCGATAGCAATGACAGTAAACAAGAAGGTAAAACCAAGACAATATTTAATCTTGTTAAATTAACGACTTGTATTTTCCTCGACTACTGAAGAGAAGATAACGACTTGATGAAGCTCCTCATCAGGAGTGAAATGCATCCCAATTGTGTCCAATAATGTAAGTAATAGCATTAATTATTTACAGTGAAATAAAAGTCGTTACTTTAACAGAATTTTCTACAAGTATTTTCATGGAAAACAACATTGAATATTTAATCTATGTAAGTAGTAGGATTTAAGTAATAGGATTGGCTAGTTTAAGTAGAATGTCGGTTGCATTTAAGTAGAACAATTCAAGTAGTAGAATTGTCTCTGGTAAAACCCATATAAAAAGGTACACTTTAAGATGAACATACACTTTAAGATAAACAAACACACACCCACACCTACCGTATATACACAATATTATACACATAAACATTCTTATTTTATAATTTAATTCTGAATTAAAATACATAGCATATTCATCAGTTACAATATAAGAGAGAATCCAAAGACATGAATTGGTAAGAATTGCTAAAAACATTATTCATGAGAATGAATAAACTACAATAAATAGAAAACACAAAAACAATGAGAAAGAAAATGGGTAAAAAGAGGAAAATTTTAAGAAAAGAGTAGGAAACATAAAAAGAGGTATTAATAGCCCGACAAATAATTTTGTGGATACAATAAACTCAGTATTTTTAATGTCAATGATTGTCAATAATAATTATCATATTATTATGAATATTCTGCAATAAATAAAAAATGAGTGTAATAAAATGAATAGTTTAATAGTGGAGAGTAAGTCTCCTCACCAGTAACAATTGATATAGTACAATTATTCTTAAATACATTACAATTGTAATATAGCTCGGTTACTTTACCAAGGCACCTGAGCTGGAATGCTGGAAATCAATTATTGTCATTACAACTTATTACAGCGTTTTACTATGTTCAAAGTGAATAATATCCCATCAACTATACAATATTGATATGACTGCTTCATATTAAATAAATTATTATATACTTACATTATTTTAAAACGCTCTAATCAGGTAATTTATTATTAGTTCAGGTGCCTTAGCAAAGTAAGGTCTATACATTAGTTTTATTGACCTGGTAGTCGACATTCCGTGTTTACACTTTGCAAGTGGACAGGCTAGCTGACTTGTGCAAGTAGACTATCTTACGCTACTTGAAAACTGTAAACTTTTATGTACGTTTTTAACGTGTGAGTCCATTGCAAAAAAACAGTGAAGTTTAGACGTTGCAAGTAGTTAATGCAAGTCTACTTGTGCTAGGCAACTCTGGCAACGTGAAAACGCGGCCTGCACCCAAGATTACTAGACAAAGATTTGTCTAGACTAGATTTACTAGACTAGATTTGTCTAGTAATCTTGGCCTGCACCTACTCTGTGGCTGCACCACTATCATAGCGTATCTTTGGAGCTTCCTGCTCACAGCGCTGTATTATTGAAGTCAGTGGGCCAGCATTGAATAATGTTATCAGAGAGGAGTGCTCTTCTAGAGGAGACTGGATCTCATATTTTCAAGGCCATGATCTAGTGAATTTTGAATGAGTGTGTGAGTGTTTTTCTAGTGGATTGAGTTGTAAGAGAGGGCTCCTGGTGTCAATAGGCTGCTCCATTTAATAAACAATTTCGTGAGCCGAGGGTGGGGGAAGCGGACATCAATTTGTAAGTTTAAATTGAAGAGTTCATCTTGCAAGTCTGTGATTGCGACAGGGTAAAAAATGGCTCTACGACGTATTTCGGTTGATATTTTGCAGCATAAAAAAATTGTTCGAGTTGTTAAAAAAAGCCTACCGGCAGTATCTGTCAGATGTAAGTAATGTTTAAAATGTTATCACTCATTAACCTTATCACTAGCTTACTTTAAACTTTTATAGCCTCTTATCACTTAACAATGTTTCTGATAAAGCATGTGCATCTAACGTTTTTGATAATGGTTTTTATATTAATTAAGGAATCAATGTTTTTCAATAGAATCAATAACTTTAAACTTTTATAGCCTCTTATCACTTAACAATGTTTCTGATAAAGCATGTGCAGTGCATCTAACGTTTTTGATAATGGTTTTTATATTAATTGAGGAATCAATGTTTTTTAATAGAATCAATAAATTTTACTTGAACTAAACATTGAGTTGATAAGAATTTATTCGGCATTCATTTATTTGTCTGAGAGCACTCTAGTGTCAAATCAACTGTCAATCAATTTCAACTTATACTTAATTAAATGCGCTGAAATGAACTTAATAGCCATAAAATAGGCTAAATAATAAGAGTGGTTCTGAAACCACATATAAGATACTTAAATTCTTTATTATTGGTGTTTTGTTCCAGTTAATCAGACAGAACTATGCTATAAATGCCAAATCACATAATGATGTTCTGTGATTAAGAATAATTCAATAGGAGATTTTTGAAGATCAAATAATTTATAATTTAAAGCTAAATTGAACCATTTATATGATAAAGTGATTAAATTGCATTTTTTTGGGTAATAATTGAGTTAATGTAATGCAGTAAATTTACTGTCGATAAAGGAGCATAATGTTCAGTAAATTGAACATTTTATGTTGAAGCGATAATATCGAAATTTTACATTCATTCTATTCGAAATTCCTTCTTTTTAACGAGATTTTAACAATTGAGTGGTTGAAGCTTTCGAATTTTCTTTATTTTTTCCAAATAAAATCCTAATAAAATGTTTTCCCTACAACGTGATTCTTGATTGATAATAATTATTGATGAGAACAAAAATGAATTTCTTTGTTCATATATCATGAACTATAAGTGTTCATAATCTCTTTTTAAATTAACTCCTCGCAATGAATCAAGAGAAGCCCAACTCATGATTGAATAGAGAGGCCTGCTCATGAAAAACTATTGAAAGATTTCATCAATTACATCTATATTGAAAACAAGATTCATTAAATTCATCACAAACTCATATCACAAGCTTATCTGTTGAAATCAACATTTGGTTTGAAATCAACCACTCTTAAAGGCGATTGATGCACGAAACCCTATTCAATTTAACCACCTTAGAATGACGTCATCTAACAGAGTTCAGTAGGAAAACGGTGCATTTTTCCAGAAAATAACATAGTTAATGTTTTCTCTTTCAATAGTCAGTTACCCATTATTAGGGAGGATTCCAAAGTTTTCATTCCAATCATAATTTTAATTCCAATTCATACTGGATGTAAAAATAGATTATGCAGCAACGTTTCCAGGTCGCTATATAAATTAAATAAAACGTGTTTTTTCTGTCATCAGATCAAAACTTGGCAACGGTGGCTAGCGAGCCAGCTGGTCCAAGCGTCAAAACCGAAATTCCAGGCCCCAAATCGAAAAGTCTTCTTGCCGAATTATCTGCCATACAGGTACCGTAATGATAATTATAATCCAATAAGATTTATGGCCAAAGCAAACTAAAAATATGAAATTGAAATATAACTATCGAGAGAGAAGGTATAAACTTTCCTTGATTATTCATCAGAATGATCTAGAAAGATTTATGATCAAAGCCTTCCGACATTTGGGACCTTCGGGCCCCCCCACCGTTCAAATCCGATACGCTAATGATAATATGATCAAAGTTAAACTAGAAAGAGAAATTGAAATATATTTACAGAGAAAAAAGTGATAAATTTGAAGTGACTTTTTGCAGAATGATCTCAAAATCATTTCAATGAAATAAGTTAATTGCAACTTTTTTCATTTATTCACTACTCTTGAAGAATAATTTAAAAGACAATCTTTAGGCTAGGCGTACACCGGTTAGTCAAGACAAGACAAGACGAGATTAGTCACAGTAATTCACATAGTTGCTTATGAAGCAGCACACACCGAGGCAATGACTAATCGGTGTGTATTGCTTCATAAGCAGCTATGTGAATTACTGTGACTAATGTCATCTTGTCTTGTCTTGACTAACCGGTGTACGCCTAGCCTTAGTTACTAATGAATCAGCTCGTTTCTGTAGGCCTACCATAGCAATATTGGTAACATAATTCTAAAAATAATTATCAGAGTAGAAAGTTGAAGAAAGATCCGATTAATTGAAATGGCTTTTAACTCTCTGTGACAATAATCTGAAGGTTGTCCAACGATTTCTTTGATTAAACTAGGCTATACTCCTTGTTGTAGTAAAAGTGATAATTTACTCTACAAATACAATAATTTTAATTTAAAATAGGTCTGGGTAGAAAATTGTAATGAAGAAGAAAAAATGACGCTCTTATGATACACTTATTGTAATAATTTATTATTTTCTCAGCATGTTTTTTAGCCAGACTCTTTATCGAATCAACACTTATCAGGTTAATGCTACTTTGGCAAATGGCATTGAAATTACAAGCAATCTTCCCTGATAAGAAGTACTTAATTTCTGCAATCAACATCTTTTCGAGTATCAGGGTACAATAAAAACTTTGTACACAGTAGCAAGCAGCAAAACAACCTACTCACTTAATTGACGAAAAAAAACAATATTCAACGATTGAAAATTTGAACTGACAGACATTTTTCTATGTTGACGATGTACTGTTTTTTCTATGACTTTCTTCATTGTACTATTTATTTTCTATCTAGATTAGACCTGGAAGATGAAATAAAAGGCTTAGCCTAGAATCAAAAAAATATTAATCCATTATATTATTTTGATATGTTTTCAAGTTACCTATATCGTGTTGTTAGATAGTACCTATTTGATTCAATTGAAACTTCAAAATTGAATTCTTTGATCGTTTATTTATAAAATGTGACTTCTTTATAGTCAATTAATGGCAAATTTCTTATTACAAACTCGAAAAAAGAATTTCAATTGAACTCTTTTGCTCCTGACTTAATGCCTTATGTTATTATGCTATACTGTACTGAGTTTCAAAAATTAACGGCTGGATCTGTTTTTTCATGAATACTTTCTACAAGAACTGGCTGAGTAGCCTACTGTAACTTGGAGTTTAGTAACGTCTACGGGGCCAGTTGCACAAAACTAAATTAAATGTAACCACCGTAAAATGGCGTCATTGCATTGACATCCGGCTCATTGATTGGTTCTCGTTGCATTGGTTCCGTTAGATGACGTCATTTTACGGCGGTTAAATTCAATTGCATCCATTTTCGAGCAACTGACCAGAAGACTCATTGGGCCTTCCCCCTAAGTGGAGCTTGGTCCCCAAATATTTTCATGATGACCTAAAAAATTTTCAGTAATTTAATAAAATTATTTTATCGATAATTTTGATTGAAACTATCGATAATTTTGATTGTAACTATTGATTTATTTGCAGCAAAGCGGCACCGTCCAACTTTTTGCTGACTACGACAAATCTATCGGCAACTATTTGATCGATGTTGATGGAAATGTGTTGCTTGATATCTACACCCAAATATCATCGGTGCCATTGGGCTACAATCATCCAGCCGTGCTCAACGTTTTCAAAAACGACCACAATCTTGTGAGTTATTAAATTTATCGATTTATCCATCTATTTACACTGTACAGCATACAAGTATCATTACTCATTACACTTCTAAGTTATTCAGTGCCATTTTATTTTCAATCTAGTCTACAATCTTCCATTCATTTACTTAGATCCAACTGGAAAATAAAAAAGCATATTTCAACAGTTAACTGTTTTTTATTCAGCTTTTTGAACTAATAAATGAACTTACTATTAGCCTACTTCTGACTCATTTCTTAGGCTAGGCGTACACCGGTTAGTCAAGACAAGACAAGACGAGATTAGTCACGTTTAGTCACATTACTTCACATAGGTGCTTATGAAGCAACACACACCGATTAGTCATTGCATCAGTGTGTGCTGCTTCATATAAGCAACTATGTGAATTACTGTGACTTGTCTTGTCTTGACGTCTTGACTAACCGGTGTACGCCTAGCCTTATTTTCAATCTAAAGTCATCAACTTTATTACATGGAATACTAATTTTATAATACATATTAACTGAAATTTAACGAAGAATAACGACTTCATTTCATTTTATTTGACTAAAATTCATTCGACTTCATTTCATTTTATTTGACTAAAATTCATTTCATCTATAGCCTAGTTCGAAACTGGTGCAAGAAGTATAGCCTAAGCTCTCTTCATAGTCTTCATGTAGGCTACGGTAGGCTATAGCTTGCATTATAGCTTGTATAGCCTACCGTACATAACTTTGCTTATACTCATTACAACTCTTAAGGCTAGGCGTACACCGGTTAGTCAAGACAAGACAAGACGAGTTTAGTCACAGTAATTCACATAGTTGCTTATGAAGCAGCACACACTGATGCAATGACTAATCGGTGTGTGTTGCTTCATAAGCACCTATGTGAAGTACTGTGACTAAACGTGACTAATCTCGTCTTGTCTTGTCTTGACTAACCGGTGTACGCCTAGCCTAATTCATGTACTCAATTAATAATTCTTCATTATTATTATTATTTCTAGTTTATTAATTTAAAAAAAATTAAACAACTTTATGTACAGGCTACTGTTTACGGTCACATTAATTAGTTAAATTTTGGCTATGTACTTTCATGTACTCTTAAATTGTTTTGACAGCTAATTCAATGAACATCTTACAATAATCCACTTCATGTCATTCGAATTCTAATCCCTTTTACAAGCATTAAAAGATGATATACAGCTAGTTATTTGATAATTTGATCTAATCAAGTAATACAGTAGTCTACATTAAATATTCAGTAAAAATATGAAGAACAGTAGAATTGTTTGAATTTTCATCAAGAGCCTTATTTATGACGCAATGCATAAAACCTGCCAAGATTACACGCTATCTTTCTCTGATAATAATTTGAATGAATTCTTCTTATTTTCATTATAGTGAAGCGTGTGAAAGATATGTTGTTTGCTGTTAAATGAAGCATGAGATTTTCAACCGAATAAAATGATTAGAATTTAATAACATATTCCATTCAATGAACTTCCGGTAGATTTCTAAATAATGTATCACTATCACGGATTTCACAATACAGTATTAGGCTACTTTTCTTCAATTTTCAATTCTTCAGAGATGATATGATTTATGAGAATAAAATTTTATGTTAATGTTTTCTACTTTTTCAGAGGTCCTTGATCAACAGACCAGCATTAGGAGTTTTTCCGGGAGAAGATTGGCCCCAGAAACTAAGAGATGTTTTATTGAAAGTAAGTGAGATGGTAATTTCAGGAATATAAACTGATTAATATAGTGATTAATAACTCTTGTTATTGATTTAAAAGTAGCATAAATTGATGATACCACTAACACTGGAAATGCAAATTGTAGGATAAGAAGTGAATCACTTTAGTTAACATGATGATTTGCGTGTCGTTTCACTGCATATCTCATGGGAATTGGTAAAAGTATGGTGGATTTGTCCAAGCTAACCAATCAAAAGTGTGAGATAAAATGACCACACTGTAATTATATTATTTACTAACTTCTGTATATGTTATACAGGGTGTTTCAGAACTCCCTACCAATACTCTAGGGCATTGTTCCTGGGTAAAAACCATATCTAAATATCATATTTAAATTGTCCGAAAGTCCTTAGTTACTCACACAGCTGCCATTTTGTTTTTTTAACTTATTATTTTTTCTCTCAATAATGGTGGAACATATGAAATTGAAACTTTGCACCAACATTTATGACAACTAGACAAAGCTACAAAAAAATTATGACAATTTTTCAAATCCATAAAACAAAATGGCGGCCATTTGAAATTTTGTTTCTTGAATAACTCGGAAACCGTTGATATTACGAAAATTTTACAAGAATAACTTTTTTTAGTAAATTTAATTACAAATCGATTGAAACCTTATTTGTTACGATTGGACCAATATTGACTGAGATATTGCAGCTTTAGTGATAGGTGATCGCTAGAGGTTACTAGCACCCTTTTTTACTGTCTTTAAAATTCACACAAAATAATCTAAAATCGCTTAAAAATAACACGCAAAGTAGACGGAGACTGTTGCTGCAGACTTTAGCCGCAAGCCCAGGATGCACTGCAACCAGCCTCCAGCGGTCACCTACTCTGGATCTACTCTTGATACTCTGTATCAATTTACTATTCCAGGTAGCGCCCAAAGGCCTGAGTCACGTGAACACAATGATGTGCGGCAGCTGTTCGAATGAGAACGCCTACAAGAACATTTTCATCTGGTACCGCAACCAGCAGAGGGGGGGCAGCAAGGTACCCTTCACTGCCGAGGAGCTGCAGTCCTGTATGATCAACAGAACCCCCGGATCGCCCTCACTGTCCATACTCTCATTCCATGGTTGGTTGATCACTGTAATAGAATCGAATAGACTCGAATAGAATAGAATAGAATAGAATAGAATAGAATAGAATAGAATAGAATAGAATAGAATAGAATAGAATAGAATAGAATATTCACTTTATTCATGTAGATTACAAAGTATGTCGCTTAATTCTAGGTCATGATAGTTATTACAATGAACGTCTTTTAAAAATAGTAATTACAGTATCGGATTCACTGAACAAAACATGAGATAAGGGAGATTTTAAATGAAAATAGATAGGTGTAAGTTCAATTCTAGATTGTTAAAGTCGACTTGGGTTCTAGTTAATGATATATTTTATGTTGAAATGAACGTCATTGAAAATAAAACTAATTGCAACATGGTTCTGCATCTACAAGAAATGGCGGAGTTTGGACATATAAATGTCCATTCTTGGAGAAGGATATGCAAGGACATCCTTCCCATCAACACTCAACCGTAAAACAGTAATACAGATAGTGAGTAGTATAGCCTATAGCTTGAGCTACGATTGATGAGCTATATATCGACAGGAGTCTGTTTCATAAAGTCTAGTGGAACAAGAAAATGGGGGGCACACTTTATAGTAATGAATAGTACGAAGTACAGAGAGGCTTGCCTTTCTCCATCGATTTCATAAACATAATGACTTCATCTCACTAGAAATATATTACCAGGGGCCTATTGCATGAGAAAATACAAGCTATAGTAAGACTATAGACAGAACTGATGTGTGCGAATCAATATTTACCATTGATAGTTCAGAGAAATACACTCCTTTCATGTACCTTCTCTCAAGTACTTGGATTAGATTATTGTCATTGTATAGGATTACTTTTCAATTAGATTATTGATAAATAAGATTATTATTGAATGTATAGGTGCATTTCACGGCCGTACCCTGGGAGTGTTGTCCACCACTCATTCGAAGGATATTCACAAGATCGATATTCCGGCTTTTGATTGGCCCATAGCTGACTTTCCCAGATACAAGTATCCACTAGAAGACAACGTCCGAGAGAACAAAGCTGAGGACGAACGCTGTATAGCCAAGGTAAGCTTGAGCTTGCTGTTCGGAACCCACCTAAAGCTGTAGGTCTATTCATCTCTCATCACTAATTCTCTCATTGCTATACTATACTGTCTAGAATTTAAGCTGACATTGTAATCTACATGAATAAAGTGATAAATCTCAATCTAAAATCTAAATCACAACTACTTTCCTCAACTAGATGCACACATTATTTGTTTTATTAACTTTTATTAATTATTATTTTTAAAATTATTACAGTTTGAACCAATTTGAAACTACCTTTCTTTAGGATTAATTAAACTAAGGCTAGGCGTACACCGGTTAGTCAAGACAAGACAAGACGAGATTAGTCACGTTTGGTCACAGTACTTCACATAGCTGCTTATGAAGCAGCACACACCGATGCAATGACTAATCGGTGTGTGTTGCTTCATAAGCAACTACGTGAAGTACTGTGACTAAACGTGACCAATCTCGTCTTGTCATGCATTGACTAACCGGTGTACGCTTAGCCTAAGATACGGCCTAAGTCAAAAGTCAGTACCAGTTGTAAATATCGAACCATACGTGACAAAAATGTTGTGAAAATGATTTAAGATGCATCTTCTCCAAGAAAGGCTAGTAGCTGTGTGTGAAGAAAATGAACGATTTCTAATGTTTCAGGTTGAGGATCTGATTGTGGAGTATGGCAAAAAAGGTGTACCAGTTGCCGGAATAGTGGCTGAGCCCATTCAAGCCGAGGGGGGGGACCATAGCGGGTCCAATGAGTTCTTCCAGCAACTTCAGAAAACTGCTAAGAAGGTCGGTTGATACGATTTCTCATTTTAAACTCGTCTGTTCAAATTTAATTCAATTAGATTTATTTGCCAAAAAAATACACTATCAAAGTGTTGCTCCATTGATAATCAATTGCTCAAAGATCGTAAATTTCGAAACTTTCAAATCTTGGAGATTATGGTACTTTATGAAACTAGAAAATTGAACAAACAGCAAAAAGTGCCGTTAGTTTTGTTCAAATTTAATGCTAACTTATAAGGTCATAGTGGCTGTCAAAGTGGTTTTGCAAAACTCTATTAATATTGAGTTGTTTGTCCATACTTTTTTCTACTGATAAAATAATAACATTTATTTTAAAAACACTTTTAATAGAAATAATTTGGTAGTAGAAACAAATTATTTAGTAGAACAAATATTATTTCTACTTAAGAGTGTTTTTAAAAATGGGTCTTTTAATAGACTATATTTACACGTACAGTCATAAATTTTTCCTTGCTTCCTGGTTTTCTTTCAATTTTTTGTTTCACTCAAAACCCCTACACGGGCTGTCATTAGGGGTTTCCAAAAGTATTTCATTCAAGAAAGATAAGGATTGTAGAAATATTGTACAAATTAGATGAAATCAAATAAGATCACAAATTTCAAATGTGTGGTTCGGACCCGGGACCCCTACGGCTACGCATATGATATACGTAGTATACATGTAATTCAACAGTCTAATAGATGAGTTTTATGATATTTTTAATTTTTTTTGGCAGCACGGAGCCGCCCTGTTGATAGACGAGGTGCAGACGGGGGGAGGGCCGACAGGCAAGATGTGGTGTCACGAGCATTTCAATCTGGCAACACCGCCTGATGTGGTCACATTCAGCAAGAAAATGCAACTGGGCGGATACTATTTGAAGCCTGAATTCGTGTAAGTAGCCTACTCTGCTTTGCAAGTATGTTTCCCGTCCAAAGTTAAGGTGGGATTTCGTTACTGCGACAAAGTGCCAAAGCGGAGCCCGAACCAGCGTTGCCAGAGGCAATTGATGAAAAATCCCAGCAATTTATAGTGGTTATTTCTCATCAATTGCATCTGGCAACGCTGGTTCGGGCTCCGCTGCGGCACTTTTTCGCAGTAACGAAAACCCACCTTTAATAAGGCTTATCTAAGCACAATGCCCCGTAAAGTTTTTTGTATAATTTCTGGTATAGTAGGCCTAGAATCTTTTTGATTTTCTGGGTGTGAATGACTGTTTAAAGTTTGACGTTTCCATGGTAACGGGTGAAGTAATGCTAAGATCTATCCTAAGGCTAGGCGTACACCGGTTAGTCAAGACAAGACAAGACGAGATTATTCACGTTTAGTCACAGTACTTCACATAGTTGCTTATGAAGCAACACACATCGATTAGTCATTGCATCGGTGTGTACTGCTTCATAAGCAGCTATGTGAATTACTGTGACTAAACGTGACTAATTTTGTCTTGTCTTGTCTTGACTAACCGGTGTACGCCTAGCCTAACATAACATCTCATAGTCCATCATAACATAACATGACATCCTCCGAAACATAACATAACTCGTTACTTAGGAAATAACGTTAGAGACCATTCATTCGCTTTCCGCCAAATTGAACCAATTCTACAATAATACAGTATTGTTGTTCCCTTTTGACTTTGAAATGTCATACTTGTCATATTGCCCTATCCGAAAATCTAATCACAACTTGGATAAGAGTGCTTTCTCAAAATAAACAACATTATAAGCGCTTGCTAACTATAGCCATATGGACTAACCCAAGTTATAGAATAAAAGAGGTGGGTCGGAGTGAAGCGGCTTATTGCTGGGAAAGTCGTGATAATGACGTCACTTCAGTCCCAAACTGAAGTACGTACAAACTGGGTACGATACGAGCGGCGAGCGGAAACCTGAGCGGCATGTAAGCGGCGGGGGTGGCTACGATACAAGCGACACTTCTCAACGCTCACCTAAACTTTAGGTTACTTTGAACATAATATATAGCCTAGTACAAATACGAAATATAGATAAACAAACAATGGGTTTATATGTGAGCGGCGAGCGGCGTTAAAAATGAAATCAGTTTGGAAATGGATTCATGAGCGGCGCCGCTCATCGCCGCCCGCCGCTCAGACGTATCGTGGCCAGTCTCAACAAATTCACACGCAACTAAATGAGACCCGAAATCAGAGCGGCGCCGCTCTCGCCGCTCGTAACGTACCCGAGGGCCCGAGGCCTTATATGATGCAGGCGTAATCATGACCGATTAGTCATTGCATGAATTGCATCAGTGTGTGCTGCTTCATAAGCAACTATGTGAATTATTGTGACTAAACGTGACTAATCTCGTCTTGACTAACCGGGGTACGTCTAGTCTAAAACTTGAGAAGAGTAGGCTCAAATAAAGTCTACTTTTGAGCCATAACAAATTGCAAAAGAAATAATTCCAGTTGAAAATAATATTTTATACCTTTCTTGGCAATGATCTCGTTGAATATCTTTCTAGCACCTTTATGAATGTGCTTTTGAACCTATTATTCTTTCCTCTAATGAAAACTAGTGGCTATAGGCACAAAGTAGGAAGAAATTTCTTCCTACTTTGTGCTATAGGTCAGCAGTAACGTCATTATCTCTAATTTCTCAGCAATCAGCTGCACTCCGACCCACCTCTTTTATTCTATACACCTTGCCAATTTTCTACTTTTGATTAGAAACTTAATAAGCTCAAATAAATTACTAGTACTAGTTATCTTTCAAATGTGATCAGAAACTTAATAAGCTTTAACCCTTTATAAGGCAGACTTTCTCCAAAAGTCAGAACCCTGGCACAAAGCTGTTTTACAACATTAGGCTCTACATAACACATAGAATATATAAAAAATTGAATTTTCATGTTTTTGATTAATTTTTTTTTAATTGAATTTTCATGTTTTTTTTTCAAAAAACCTGTCTGTAAACGGGCAGTGGCATAATATATTCTGCCACCAAGTTAGGGTCAGTGGCAAGTATATTGCCACCCAAAAGAAACAGGGAACTGGATGATGCAGAACACATTTCAATTACGATAGAACATGATCATAGTATAAACACACTCAATATATCAATAAATATTCAATAATTACTTACATTTGGAAGAAAATAATCCACTTATGTTAGTCAAAATAGCAGTACAGTCTCGTGGACGCCGAATTACATAACCTCAGAATTAAATTCACTTCACACAGCTGATCAAAAACGGTGGGAAACACTTCATATTTATGTTGTCAACAGATAGCAGCACAATACAGCAGGATTCAATTAACATGTCATAAGTCAGCTGATCCAGTAATAATTAAACAGTGACTTCGACACAATAATAATAAGGCTTAAAAGTCTTAAAGACCTTTAAAGTCTTTAAAAGACCTTTTTAAAGAAGACCTTTCAAAGAATAACTTTTTAAAAGACCTTTTCAATAATCTATGAGATTCAGCATTTGTAGGTTAAGTATTGTGATATTGCTCTTTGAAACAGCTGATTTCTGACAAGTTGAATTGGATTCTGCTATACTACACAGTTCATTTGGTGGCAGTATTTTTTCACTGCCCGTTTGAGAGCTTTAAAAAAGGGTGGCAATATATCTGCCATATTACTGATTTCAACATATTTATGTTTCTACAGAGCAAACCTACCCTACAGAGTATTCAACACGTGGATGGGCGATCCTGGCAAAATTTTGATTTTGGAAGCGATTGTCAACGTTATCGAGAAAGAGCAGCTGTTGAAAAACGTCGAGGCCACCGGAAAAGTGCTCTACGACGGAATCAAACAGTTGGAAAAAGAGTTTTCCAACGTCATCAGTGCGACTAGAGGTCGGGGAACTTTCCTCGCTTTCGATGCGGCTAGTCCCAAGGCCCAGGGACAGATATTGACCGGTTTGAAAAATAAAGGTAAGTTTTATTCTCAAAAACACTTGGAAAACAATGTAGAATAGGATAGAAATGAACTTAATGAAGTTGGATTTTGTGTTAATGTTTCTTGTGATTAGAAAAAAATTGTTTTATTTTTTCAGGAGTACAAGCCGGAGGCTGCGGGGTACAAGCCATTCGCCTGAGACCTGCACTAACGTTCCAACCCCTTCATGCGAATATTTTCTTGGATAAACTTCGCAGTGTCCTGCAGGACATCAAATAAATCCTTAAGGATATGCATAAAGGAGCCAACACAAATCCCTTCTCAAACCCATCTGGTATTCCCCCTCTACGCTGAGAAATGAAAACATCGCTCTATTAGATGAAGTTAGGCTAGAGAGTCCTCTCTACCATTCAACTTTAGAATTATGCTAAAAAACGTTTTTGTATAGATTAGTATGTTGTATTTGGTATCCATATGTTTATGTATTGACTCAATCTCTTCAGAAGCTTTCATTGAAAAAGTGTAAGTTCTCAATCCTCAAGTATTATTCCAATGTTCAATATTATGTTTAAATTATGTTCAATATTAGAGAGGTTTTGCAAACACCGTAATAAATAGTCTACTATATAGTAAAAAATGTAATAAAAAGCCTTTAAGTTGATGAAAAGCCTACGTAATAAAAGCCTATAAGTTATTTGAGGATACCGTCTGGTTACCGGTATTACTAGTATGTTGATAAGTAGTTTTACTACTTCGTCTACTACGTTAATAAGTAGTTTTGAACCAAGTTTAAACTATCGTTTCCTCAAACGATTAGCAACGTTTAGCAAAACTTTGTCCATCTCTACACATCATTGGTATTATAAGAGCTCTTATAACTAAACTTTGTCCATCTCTACACATCATTGGTATTATAAGAGCTCAAATTGTATTTAAGTACGGTATTTATGAGGGCATACATTGTGGAATACTATTTTATTTTTATAAACGAATGTTTTGCTTTAAATTCCTGAATTTTAATAATTATTTGAATACATTAAAAGTAATTTTACATTCCATGCATATATTTTCAATGATATATTACGGTAATCACTTCTTAGAATTAATATTGCAATAGGGAGGATGTGCCCACAAATTGAAGCATTACGAAATTTAATATTGTAAAGCATTAATACAATTTTATATCAATATTAAGCATCCCATTTTGTGTTTCACAATGCAATAAAAGAAATAACCTTAGTAAGTACCTAATGTTTTGTAGACTAAATGTCAAACGCTCTTAGCCTTTCTATTATTATCCTATTTATATCAAAAATGTGTTTCCCCCTTCTTGGTAATTTCAAATGTATTTTATTCCAGTAGAATTATTTTTTAATGAAAATGCTTTCATGTTACAATAATATTGATGCACAATTTTAGGCCTAAGCTTCTATGTCTTCCATGAGATATAGCCTATAGAACACTTGGTGTTTCGTTAATGTAGTAATTTTAAGCTCTATTGTATATTTATGGCAAAAATTTAGATGCATTTTTAAATTCTCATATTTTGAGAACAAATAATAATTAATCGTAGAGTATAAATAATTAATCTACGTATAAAAATTCGTAGAGTACTTGAATCGAATTGATTATACGGTACACTAAATGCACATTAATAACTCAGTTTTATGCGATTTCAAGTGTAATCCAATGTGATGTTCATCAATGGTGGTACGGTACCCAATTTATTCATGAATTTGATTTTTGCTCAATCCAAATTTGTTTGATTTATTTAATTTCTACCACCTACAATTTGTAATGGAATTTAAATACCTTTTACTAGTTATCAATTGGAAATTCAACAGTGCTTTATTCCATTATTAGTAATGAGAAGTGTATTTTATGAATATTATTATCAATATAGCTGTAACAATTCAAACCTCCCCGCTCAGAATAGTCAAATTATGTAGGAAAAGCGGAGTCATCACTCTGACCACCGAGTTGGACTCTTGAACGGGTGGGGTGATGACTACCGGCAGAACGTCAGAACGCATGGAACGGGCAGTGCGGACGGAAGTGAGAGAGAGTTCGATAGTGGTGTTGTAGTAATGATGAATATATGAAGTTTTTAAATTCAAAGTAGTCAATTTATTTGTGTTTTTTAATCAATAACTAACAGGGCCCAGACCCTCTAAACCTGGTGGTGGCAGCGACGCTACACCGCTGCTAAAGCTCGCCACGACTGCTATAAGTGGTGACCTCGCGGTGGGATACGAACTTTTTCATAACTTAAAATGCTGTTTTTAAGTGAACTTTCAGTCTCCGAAATGACATAAGTGCCGTGATTTTTTAATTTGTAGTTGAACTGTGATCGATTTTGCTGTTGAAATGTGTGTTAATTTTGTTGTTGAACTGTGCGCAATTTTGTTGTTTAAATGTGTTAGCTTTGTCGTTGAACTGTGTTGCTGAATTTGTCAATTGAAATGTGTTAATTTTTTGTTGTTGTTTCGTGCTAAATTTTGTTTCTGAACTTTATTGTCGAACTTTTATTGAAATTTTATTTTTGTTCAAATCAGTCATGAAAAGTGAAAAATAATCAGTTGAAAAATGAATGAACAGTTGAAAAATCCGTTTGGAAAATCATTCAAATGAAATACGAAACCGAGCGCGATTGTTGAACTTTGAAATTGGCAGTTGAAAGTGAAAGTGCTAGTCAGCAAAACGTGGACAGCGGACGGCTCCAATGGATCGGCAGTGGGGACGTTAACCTTCTCCAACTTTTGGGCGTTGGCGACTACGTCACGAGGGTCATCGCTCTACATTCGACACGACTCCACGGTGGCTGCTGTCATCAATCAGCTGTTGTACGACTGACAGTTGTCAACATGGAACAACGGGGTCAACGATTGCGGCCTTCCACGATGGTGCGGATGCAGATGAAGACGTCAATGAAATTTGGTGAGCAATAATGAGCTGCATCATCTACTACTACTAAAATGATATATTTTATGAAATTTAAGGAGATGGAATTCTCCATTGTTACAATAGGATAACATACAAATTAGGCCCTCATTCAGATAATTAAGATTCATTCATTTTACTATTGTTGTTAAAAATGCTGAGTTAGTTACACTCGTACTATTAGTAAGTCGGATACCATTGTTTATTATAAGATCATTCAAGTTGATATTGAAAATAGTTCAGCTAAAATAGAAATTATTCAAGTCACGTAACTTGATGGAATTGTTGTTTATTATTATTGTTGATTAATCCAGATGCATAATCTATAAATGCATAATTTATAATTGCAAGTTTACGATAGAAATTAGAAATGGCTGAGAAAGTTAATTTTGAGGGACAAGAAGTTGAACTTCCAGTGGCGTTTGAAGCTCTAGCAACTAGATTAAATGAACTTCAGACTACTTTCAACCAAAATTTGAATAGAAACCTAAATAGAACCGATGAAAATATAGTGAACATGGAACTCACTACGTCTTCACCCATAGAACAGAATGTAAAACCAAATTTCGATTTAGTTAGTAGTATTCCAACATTCAATGGAGAGCAGTCCGATCAAATTCATTCTTTTCTCGATACAGTTGATGGAATTTCTGAACTGAGTGGTTGGTCCGAATTTCAAAAGATTCAGATTATAAAATTAAAGCTCACTGGAAATGCATTACTTTTCGCTAAATCAGATGATAAGTGTAGGAATGCAAAATCTGCAAATGAAATTAGGGCAGCCTTGGTTGAGCGTTTTGGTGATAGTCTACCAAGTCGCTATTACTACGAACAATTAGCATCAATTCATCAGATGAAAGGAGAATCCATTGAGAGATATGCAGATCGAGTTATGGAGATAAGTAGGAAAACACTTAGAGTAACAGCAAGTGAAGAGGCTAATAAGATTCTCAGAGAAGAAGCTGACAGGAGAGCAATGGAATCATTTTTAAGAGGATTATATGGTGAAGTAGGGAAGCAAACACGTATAAAATTTCCATCATCTTTTAAAGAAGCAGTAACAACAGCCATAGCAATTTTCAACTTAGAAAGGAAACCTTTTCAACATGAAAACGAACCGTATAAAAGAGTATTTGGTACGCTAACTCAACAAAGTTGCTACAATTGTGGGAAGATTGGACACATTGCTAGAGACTGTAGGAAGAGAGGTGTACACAATCAACAAGTAGACATTGAATTTTGTAATTTTTGTAAGAGAAAGGGCCATCTGGAGATTGAATGCAGAACGAAAAAATATTCGAAAGAGAAAATTTGTAACCATTGCAACAAGCAAGGCCATCTAATACAGAATTGTTGGGGAAATGGAAGAAGAAGGGATGACAAAGAAGATAGAGAAGTTGTTAAACAGCAACGGGACCTCAAGACCGCCGTTGGGAACCCCAAAGATATTTAAATTCAGATCACTTTGGTGATAGGTCTGGACAGGCGAGGAGAAGAAAACCCAAAATTGTATCAGCATTATGTCAGAGTAGTGCAAAAGAACTAGTTGTGGATGGAAGTATTGGAGAAGTGGAAGGAATGATTGTAGTTGATACTGGGGCACAAGTTTTTATCAAAAACAAATCGCAACTGGCACGATTAATCCAAGCAATAACCAAATTAGAGGCATCACTGGAGCCCCTACGCGAGCGCATGGGACAGTGAGAGAAGTTTCAAAACTGGAAGGGATGGAGGTAAAATGCGACTTAATAGTAGTGGACTTACCAGACTCCTATATTGCAATACTGGGACATGACATTCTCAAATTAAAAAAGTCAGTCATAGACCTTGAACATAATATTTTATTAATGGAAGGAATACAAGTTGCTCAACTCTACGAAAGAGACAGTTGGAATAGAGATTACAGATTGAGTGGCCTTATGACGGTTGAAGAAGATAATTGCCAATCAAATAATACAAATATGAAAACTGAAGAAAGTACTAAAACAGATTCTACAAATTCAAAGTTAAATGAAAATAAAACCTCAAAATTACCATTAAAATCGACAGTTCATGTTAATGCATATTGTAGAACCAATCTCACAATACCTGCTCGATCAGAAAGAATAGTTCAAATCAAATTGGGAAAGAACAATAAAGAATTAAAAAACGAATTGGAAAATAAAATCATAATTACAGAGCCAGTAACAGTCAAAGTCCATGGAATTCTAATAGCTAGAAGTCTTTCCAAAATAATGAATGGTATGTGTTGGACTAAAGTGACAAATGTAACCAATGAAGATTTAACACTGTATAAGAATACTTTAATTTGTAATGTAGAAGAGCCTCACTTAAGCAACGATACACAGCATGGAAAATATAAAGGTGTTAAATTGGCTAGAGATAGAACCGAGGAGTTTGAAGCTAAATTAGAAGAGAAGTTAAGTCATCTAGATAACGAAGAGAGAAAAAAGATAAGAAATATACTTTGCAAATTTAGTGACATTTTTAGTCTTGGAGGCATTGAGAATCTAGGCTGTACATCAACAGTAGAACACAAAATTAATACTGGTGATCACCCTCCTATTAATAAAAGGCCTTACAGAGTACCACATTCACAGAGGGATGTGTTGAAGAAACTGATACAAGAACAACTAGATAAAGGAATAATTGTAACCAGCACATCACCGTGGTCAGCACCCGTTGTCATTGTTCCCAAAAACCAGGTCCTGATGGTGTCGTTACCTACAGAATGTGTATTGATTTTAGAGAAATTAACAAAATTACAGTTCCAGAAGTATGGCCTTTACCTGATATCCATGAGACACTAGATTCATTAGGAGGAAGCAAATATTTCACAGCACTTGATATGAACTCTGGATTCTTTCAAATAAAAATGCATCCTGAGAGTCAAGAGAAAACCGCCTTTAGTACTCCCGATGGACATTATGAATATACAAGACTGCCAATGGGACTTATTAACTCGCCAGCAGTGTTTCAGAGGCTTGTAGACTCTACCTTATTAGGTTTAAAAGGAAAAGCATGCTTACCGTACATGGATGATATTTTAATATTCAGCCCTACAATCGATCAGCACACTAAAGATATTGCCGAAGTACTGGATAGATTCAGAGATGTTAATTTGAGTGTTCAATTGAAAAAATGTCAAATTGCTAAGCCAGAGATAAGTTTCCTAGGTCACATTGTCACAAGAAATGGAATCAAGCCGTGTCCTAAGAAGATACAAGCTATCAAAGTATTTCCTCGACCCAAGAATGAGAAGGAGATTCGTGGTTTTGTTGGTTTATGTAGTTATTATAGGAGACATGTTTTAAAATTTGCTGAAATTGCCAAACCTCTAACAAAATTAACTAAAAAGAATCAAAGTTTCGACTGGAATGAAGAATGTGAAACTGCTTTTCAAAAGTTGAAGGAAAAACTAATCACAGAACCGCTACTTATTTACCCAGATTTTTCAAAAGCATTTATTCTCAACACAGATGCAAGCAACTTTGCTATTGGTGCAGTTTTAGGACAAGAAATAAATGGCGTTGAACATGTTATCGCATATGCATCTAGACAACTCAATTCAGCTGAGCAAAATTACAGTGTAACAGAGAGAGAACTATTAGCTGTTGTGTGGGCAGTCAAATATTTCAGATGTTATCTCTATGGTAGATCATTCACTTTATATACCGATCATAGTGCTATAAAGTGGCTCTTATCACTAAAAGATCCATCAAGTAGATTAACAAGATGGGCATTGAAGTTAGCTGAATACGATTATAAAGTAATTCACAAGCCTGGAGTGAAAACACCAATGCAGACTGTTTAAGCCGAGTTATATATAAAAATACAGTCGAGAACCTGCCATTGTTAGACTTGGAAATTATTCGAGAGAAGCAAAGAGCAGATGAAGAGTGTCAGCACCTACGAGAGTATCCTAGTTTCAAATTGAGTCCAGAAGGGATTATTCACTTTAAGAAACGAGATAAGAAATTGATTGTTATACCAAAAAGTCTACGAGAAAAAGTTATTCGACTCCACCATGATCTTCCATCAGCCGGTCATGGAGGTATTAAGAAAACAATTGCGAGAATTCAAGAAAAGTTTTATTGGCCTAAAATGAAGAATGATGTGACTAACTTTATAAGAGCATGTGAAGAATGTAGTAAAAGAACAGATTATGGAAAATCAAAAGCACCTCTAGGAAAATTTAAAGAAGTGGCTGAGTTTGGATACAGACTGTCTTGTGATATACTAGGCCCACTTCCGTTAACCAAGTCGAGAAACAGATATATTCTAACAGTAATTGATCATTTTACTAGGTATGGAGAGTTTATCGCCCTACCAGATCAAACTGCTGAGACAATTGCACAAGCTCTAGTACAGAGAGTGATAACAAGAATAGGCGTACCAATGGAATTAATTACTGATCAAGGAACTAATTTCACGTCTGATTTGATGAAATCAATGTGCAAACTTCTAATAATTAGAAAATTACAGACAACAGCATATCATCCAATGAGCAACGGTAGAACAGAAAGAGTTCACAGAACCATACCGAAAATGTTGAGTCATTATGTCAACAAAAATCAAGACGACTGGGATGAACTACTAACCCTGGTTAATATGGCATACAATGCAGAGCATGAATCAATTGGATACACACCTTTTGAAATGGTATTCGGAAGAAGATGAGAACACCGCTTGAAGCTGATCTCACATTGACTGAGGATACAGAAATTTATTCAAACTATCTAGAAGATCTAAGAAGTAGATTACAGAGTATAAAAGAAATGTCAGTTGAATGTCAACAGAAAACAAGGAAAACGCAGAAGAAGCAGTATGATAAAAAGTCTAAAACAAGTGAATATCGTGTAGGACAGAAAGTATATCTCTACGTACCACAAATTAGAAGGAAAAGAGTAAAGAAATTGTCGAAACTATGGAGAGGACCGTATCGAATAGTAGAAGTGAAGTCAAAATTGAATGTCGTTCTAAGAGTAAAAGGAAGAAACGTAGTTGTACACGTAAACAGAATAAAACCAGCGCTTTTCTATGAACAAGCTGGAAATGAAGTCTTGGAGGGAAACATTCCAGATGAAGAACAAGAAGAAGAGCCAACAGAAGACGATAAGGAAAACGAAGAGGCGTTAGGAGAAGACAAAGACGACGACGATGATGATTACGACGACGACGACCACGAAGCGAACAAGACGAACAAGAGAAAGAGAAATAAACCCCGTAGATATAATGATTTTGTAGCGTATTAATTGTAATTATATAAGCATTGATCATAATAATTAATAATTATTCAGATAATAATTTGAATTTCTAGCGGAAAGAATTAAAGCAAGTTTACTATAGCCAGGAATAAAAATAAAGAGCTAAAACAAAGTGTGAACGATTTGTATGTTGAGTACGTTATGTAAGGAGTGCGAAAGTGACGGCCAGTGAATGTTGATGATTGTGGATGAATGAATGTGTGATTGAGACTAATAATAAAAAAAAAAAAAAATAATAGGACCAATAATAATAAAAATGTTAATCTACAAACCAATAAAACTTTTATTTGCTAAGTAATTATATCAATAAATATTGGAGTGGTAATTAATTGAAAACTAAATACATAATTCAGTATTCAAGAATTCTTATGGCTTGCTTTAATTCAATCCCACCTTAGTAATCAAGAATTTGATACATTGTTTAAAATAAAGTATTACTGTTATATTATAATATGATAAGATATTTGGAAACTGAAAGTAATTTTGAATTATTATGTGTAAGATCATGAAGAAGAGACACTGATAAAAAGAAATCTAACTTTTGACACGTTAGGAGAAATAAGGAAGAGCCTTGCTGATGATCACGTTAGCATTGATTTGAAAAATCTTCTGACATATAATAAGGATAAAAATATATATAGTATAAAAATGGTAAACTCTCATGTTATATTAATCTATTTAGTTATAAGTATTGGTTGTATAAGTTTGATGCTGGTCGCAGTTATTTTGTGTCGCAGGTATAACTGGTGCAGGGCAGAGCAGACAGAGCAACCAAGCCACTTGACCATCAGAGTCGACGGAGGCAGTCCACTAGCCAAATTAATACAAGAGACTTCAATGAACTCCAACACTTCCTGCAAGTCGACTGAACAATCCGAAAGTAACAATGGAAGTACCTAGTGCAGAAACAATGATTGTGTGGTGGTTAAAACAAATAATTATCAATAACTCTCAGTGGGAACTCAAGTGGAAATCTTTTATTTTTTTAATTTAATTACTTATAAACGTGGACTCTGCTCTGTGCCAATCAATTACTCTTTGTAAACTTAGATTAGATCATTTATTATTCAATTGTTATACTCTCTCTCTCTCTTCTTTAATTCAAAAATTGTTTAATTGCTTTCATGAAACTTAATTTTAATTCTTTATATTTTTTCAAAATTTAATGTTTAATTTATTTTTAAAGATGTGCCAGTCATTATTATATGGCCCATCTTTTCCATGCGGAGGGGTGATGTAACAATTCAAACCTCCCCGCTCAGAATAGTCAAATTATGTAGGAAAAGCGGAGTCATCACTCTGACCACCGAGTTGGACTCTTGAACGGGTGGGGTGATGACTACCGGCAGAACGTCAGAACGCATGGAACGGGCAGTGCGGACGGAAGTGAGAGAGAGTTCGATAGTGGTGTTGTAGTAATGATGAATATATGAAGTTTTTAAATTCAAAGTAGTCAATTTATTTGTGTTTTTTAATCAATAACTAACAGGGCCCAGACCCTCTAAACCTGGTGGTGGCAGCGACGCTACACCGCTGCTAAAGCTCGCCACGACTGCTATATAGCCTATCTATTTCTGAGCCATTATGATTGGTATTCTATTTTAGTTGATAGTTCTAGTAAAACTATTATGGAAATTATGTTATAAAAATCTATGTATTTTCCTCTTTATACTTCAGGGTAGCCTACTCCTATTTATAAGAAGTACGGTATTGAATACAATAAGTATAGGTAATTTTTAATGTATTTGCTTTAATCTATAGCAATAATTTAGTTTTATTTGAAACTGATTTCATAGTCTGTAGGGTACCCAGTAGAATTATAATTATCAGTATTAAAGAGAATTAAATTTAAGCAAAAAGAGAATATACTACTCAAATAATTATGTCTTCCATTGAATAGCCTTGATCGAATAGTTATAGGCCTCCTTAGAATGTAAATAATAAATATTGTAAAACCTTAAAATTTATTTTTATTCTCATGTAATTGAGGTTTTTGTTGAAATAAATATATATTTGTGAATATTATGTGAGATTTGTGATTCCATCTATAAAAATCTTATAAATGTTATATATAAGCATGCAGCTTGTTTTTGCATGTTTATTGAGAATATAAGAGTCTAAAGACTATTGACCTCAACTATATAGTAGAAAACGTCTTCCAATTCTTGTCATTCTATAGAAGGATGAAATTGAATTTAGACGATCTTTGTTTTTTCTCTTAAAATGTCTACTGAAGTGGAGTGACCTAAAAAATAATATCCTTGGTTTTAGAAGTTACTGGAATATTTTGAAAAAGTTATTGGTTTGAAAACACGTATTTTTGCATTCGATTCAATGATAACCTAGCTTCAATACCGGCCGATTGTTCACTCTTCTGTCGCATGAGCGCGCTAGTATCCCAAAATCTAAGCGTGTATTTCAGACGACTCTTCCGAGAATTCACCTCCACCGTTCTCTCAGTTCTCTGTAGTCAGTTGAAGTTGAAAAATAGGGTGGGTAGGGTAGATCCGGTCGGTAGATAGAATCTGACCTTCAAACGTGAATGAGCGTTGTATGTGCATTATATCGAATAATGAAACAAACTGGTGTGATGAGGAGCAAAAATCTTGAAAGGACCCTGATAGGTTGAGGGTACAAAGTGGTTGTTTGGGGAAATTCATTATTAGAAGAATGGCTAATTCTTTAGAAGTATTATTGATGGAACGGCTAAAGTAGTAGGACCGAATACTGCAGGCGTTCTGGTAGGAGTGAATAGTAGAGGATAGAGTATCGGACATCGGATCTCTCACTCTGTTTTTGCGTGTCGTCTTCCAAGAAATTTCTCCCCGATTTTCAAGTTTTTAGGTCTCGTTCTCAATACCGTGCACCAATCTACAACATCAATATTCGTGTTTTATTTCTCTTCACTTCACGTTCACAGTTTCACGCACTTTTACCACAGAAAGGGGGAGAGGGCTCTGAATTTATTATCTCTGACTGCTTGTACAGTATACTTATTCAGTCATTCAGTACCAGCCAACAGAGCAATAATTTATTATTATAGCCATTCCACCATTGGCATGATTGGCGTTGCTAGCGTCATCTAAAAGTATTTCTTCCATCTGCCTCCTATTTTACTAGACAATTTTCTCACTCAGCATGGATTCTCCTTCTCCTGTTCTTGTAAGTACCTTAAATTATTTCCCATGTTTCTGATAGGATCATAAAAGTTATTATTCTTTTAATAATTTAATTTGTACAGTGCATCCACAGCTTGTGTACCGTAAATAGTAGATTTCAACTTTAACATCTTTTCACTAATAGACTTGTTCAGTTCTTGTAAATACAAGTAGGCCTACCGTTACGGTACATTATTAATTATTTCCCATGTTTCTGATAGGATCATGAAAGTTATTATTCTTCTTCAGTAATTTGTACAGTAATTGCATTTATTGTAGTAATAAGTACAGTGGAATAACATATATTTACGTATATTGGACAGATATTCTTTAACCGTTCTCGAGACTCAAATCAATGTATCATTATGTGTCCTATGTGTCATTATGTGTATCATAATGTATCATTGATTTGAGTCTCGAGAACGGTTTGGATTAGATGGATACAATAAAGAATATTGTATCGAAAATTATCAATTCTGTCAAAGAAATATTCTGTCCAATATACGTAAATAAAAATTGTTATAATAATTTTTCCATAAATAAACTCGTAGAATTGAAAATTTTAGAAGTTACGTTTCAATTTTTTATAAGATGAAGTACCGGTACACTGGTTTTCAAATAACAGTACGGTACTGTAAATTTGTCTAGCTGTGAGAACTCGGTGGCTCGTTGATGTAGGCTATGTGAGATACCGGTACCGTACAATTTGGTATAAAAAAAAAAACAATTTCACTTCTGTAGGCCTATACATTCAGTGTTAGAGTATTCAGTGAGTCCGGTGAAAAAGTCGTGTTTCTACTTGAAACTGATGATGCTTTGAATACATACATAATACAGTGCATTTATTAAGTCATGCACTTCAAAACCTTTTATATTCTTAATGAAAAAACAACAAGGTATATTCAATATCACGATTTTTTTAATAATAATAAAGATTTATATTCTTATTAGTTATTACTATTACACAGTACCTTCATAAAGATATATAGGCCAATACGGTACCAATATGAACAGCATACTTTTCTTCAACTGTAATATAATATGTTCAAAATAGCTGTCTTGTTCATTAATACAAATTTAACTAATTTTACCACTTTTGTTGACTCATTGTGCAGGTGCCATCCCTCCCCGGCTTTTCAGATGCTGTTGAAGAGGAGGAAACTCTCACAAATGAGGATGATGAAGTAGAGCAAGTGAACGAAGAACTCATCGAGGAAGAAGAGGAAGAAAGACAAGGTCAGTTGATATGATGGCAAAGTCTCTGTTTCATTTTATTCCAACAATGTGCAGTAAGTAGGCATCATTCCTCATTGTCACCCACGACATGCACCAGAGCTCAACCTCACAATAAATAAAAGAATAATTAAACAAAAATAGTTATGTTCATCAAGGAAACTTAGTGTATTCTAAGCCTCTACTCACACTAGGAAACTGAAATCGCGTCGCTCGGCAACTGGAATAACAAAACATGTGTTTTCAAATGATGACGTTCAGACAACGCGGTTGCAGGATCGTCTGATCGTCATCATTTGAAAACACATGTTTTGTTATACCAGTCGCCGAGCGACACGATTTGAGTTTCCAATTGTGAGTAGAGCCTTAGTCCTAAAAATTGTACACCGTAATTTATTGTCCTTTGAAAAAGCTTCATAAAACTTGACAGTTGATTAGAACTTCTCAACCACAAGTATGATTTGAATATTGAAATTCTTCAAATTGAATCTATTTTGATTTACTCTTCCCTTCTTACCCTTCTCTTTCTCCTGTAAACACTATTTTATCAATAAAAATATTGCAACTACACGAATATACGTTCTGGATTGAGACACTTGTCTTTCATGTTTCCTGTACAATCATGTTGAATTGTTATTTTTCAGAAACAACTTTGCCCATTGCATTTGTCAAGCTCTATCGGATTGAAATTCTGGATAGAGTTGCCAGGACACACTACCGGAAGCAGAGCTCAGATGAGAATCCTGTAAGTCAAGCAAGACCAAGTTCATAATAAATTATTGTTTTTCAAGTTCTATTGGATTTTTGTCTCGATTATTTTTCATTCGTTCAGTTATGAGCATGATTTATATGTGCTGCTGTTGTCTGGCTGGTTGATGTGGTACTTACATTATGTCTCAGAGAAGAGACTGAAGCTGAAGAAGCCACACGAATTAGTTTAGTGTTGAATGAAAGTTGGTGCGAGAGTGAAAGTGAAATGGCAGAGTTTTGCTACTATGGAACTGTGAAATTTTATTAGCTTTATACTCATAATATAGGGAGTCTAACCATGGGGTTGTACTTTCTCCAAAAAACTTTAGCAACTTGGGTCAAAATAAGATAGCTTATTAGTCTTAGACTAGGTGCTAGGATAAACAAAAAAAGAAAAAAAACATTGTCTATTCAGGCCCAATAAAGACGGAGTGAATACACACCCACCCACAATATTGGTCCATGGCATTATGATTCAAATTTCAATTCATATGTAACTCAGTAGTTGAACTATCATGATGTTACTATGTAACTTGTTCATTTACCAAATATTATATGGTAATATGTTCACTTACCAATATTCACGTACCAAATCCATACAAGAATATTCTGAAATCTGAATTATTATTTTTTAACATATTTATATTGTCATAACTGGAAAATTAAACTATTTGTTGAGGATATTGTTATTTATCCAGTTAATATATAAACTACCTATAATACACATGATGAAGAATGTGTGCATCCTTTTTGTGCTGAAAACAACTATGTTCATAATCTCTGATGCTAGACCATCTCTTTCATGCTCAGGCAATTATCAGATGAAATTATTCGAATTACAATTAATAAAGCCCTTAACAATTACTGTAACCCTATTCACATTGACAGACACAGATAGACAGGTATGGAATGGCACGGCATGCTAAATAGATATGAAAACCAATATAAAAAAGCAGAATATATGCAATACGTACTTGTAAGTGTATGAGTTGCTTTAGAGATAAGAGATGAGATTTAGATATTCAGGAGATGGGTTGAAATAGAAAAGGAGAATGAAAGTAGAAAAAGAGGAAAGAACAGGAAATGGACTGAAGTCATAGTGATGAGGGTAATTCAGGTAGAAAAAAGTAATAGTTGATAGATGCTAGAGAGAGCACCTGTATAATACAATATTGTTTACTAATTCTGTCAACTTCAATAAAAAATTAATCAATCCTTTTGGTTTTCCTTTATACATTTGTGTATTTGTGTTTTTTTTTGTGTGAATAGCACTAAATCAGTTGATGATTGAAGAACTGCAACAGTTTTTGGTTTTTGAACTTTCAGGAGACTTCATCATCTGCTGAGAGTGACTCTTCTCAAGATGAATATGAAGATGAGGGGCACAACAGTGAAGTTGAAAAAGGGAGAGTAAACAAAACATCATCAGGCAAAACTCACAATAAAATACCTCTTCAGTGTACGTATTGTAATAAAAAATTTCCTTGCATTTCAACGATGAATATCCACATGAGAACTCACACAAAAGAGAAACCGTATCAGTGTACAGTCTGTACTAAAAGGTTCTCTCAATCTACTCATTTGAATAGACACATGCTTACTCACACCAAAGAAAAACCTTATCAGTGTACAGTCTGTAATAAAAGGTTTTCTTATTCCTTTAATTTGAAAACTCACATTCATACTCACACTAAAGTGAGGGCTCACCAGTGTACAGTCTGTACTAAAAGGTTCTCGTGTTCTTATAATTTGAAACAACACATGCGAACTCACACCAAAGAGAAACCATATCAGTGTACAGTTTGTACCCAAAGGTTCTCTGTATCCTCTTCTTTGAATAGCCATATGCGTACTCACACCAAAGAGAAACCATATCAGTGTACAGTCTGTACAAACAGGTTCTCGCGTTCTGATCATTTGAAAACCCACATGCGAACTCACACCAAAGAGAAACCTTATCAGTGTACAGTCTGTACTAAAAGGTTTTCTCAATCTTCTGCTTTAAATCTTCACATGCGTACTCACACCAAAGAAAAACCATATCAGTGTACAGTTTGTACCCAAAGGTTTTCTGTATCCTCTTCTTTGAATACCCATATGCGTACTCACACCGAAGAGAAACCATATCAATGTACAGTTTGTACTAGTAGGTTTTCTCAATCTTCTAATTTCTATACTCATATGCGTACTCATACCAAAGAGAAGCCTTTCCAGTGTACAGTCTGTACTAAAAGGTTTTCTCAATCTTCTAATTTGTATACTCATATGCGTATTCACACTAAAGAGTAACCATATCAGTGTGCAGTTTGTAACCAAAGGTTCTCTGGTCCCTATCTCTTGAAAAATCACATTCTCATTCACACCAAAGAGAAACCTTTCCATTGTACAGTCTGTACTAAAAGGTTCTCTCAATCTACTCATTTGAATACCCACATGCGTACTCACACTAAAGAGAAACCATATCAGTGTACAGTTTGTACCCAAAGGTTCTCTGTATCCTGTTCTTTGAATAGCCATATGCGTACTCACACCAAAGAGAAACCATATCAGTGTACAGTTTGTACTAAAAGGTTTTCTCAATCTTCTGCTTTAATTCTTCACATGCGTACTCACACCAAAGAGAAACCGTATCAGTGTACAGTCTGTACTAAAAGGTTCACTTCATCCTCTGCTTTGTATTCCCACATGCGTACTCACACCAAAGAGAAGCTTTATTAGTCTACAGTCTGTACTAAAAGGTTTACTACATCCTCTGCTTTGAATACACACATGCAAACTCGCCTTCTTCTCTGATTCATCTCTTCTTTGACTTATTAGTTTACAGTTTCATACAAAGAGCTGCAATCAGTGTCTGTGTAAATTTTCACTGTGCCCTCACAGATGAGGTTTTTTGTGTATTTGTTTATGGTGCATTGGTCTTCTCCATGTATAAAAACTTCCAAGCCTTTATCTCCTTGTTCAAATTTGACTAGAAGTGTAATGTCGAGGTGCAGAGCATGCCAATGGTCTGTTATAGTTACAATTTGTATGTAAACTGGGTGATGCTCTGTATCGTGTTTACCGTACCATGAATAAAATGTCATAACAGTATTTATAAATTGATAGTTGGTAGTCTAGACTTAATTCAATAGAATACTGATATATGTAGTTAAGCAGGTTTATTGAATGTTGAAAAATTTATACAAAGAATTCTAAAGAATATACTATCGATATTGTAGAACTTTTCTATAATAATTGAAAACTAGGGATGGGTATTGATACATTGATGTTTTCCCCTAAACATTGATGTTTACTCTTCAATGTTTTTTCTAGACATAATGTTTTTCTCCAAATTGAAAAATTTTCATATTAGTTTTGAATTTTGGTTGTTTTTATTCCTTCAAACTGAATTCAAATCAACTGCCATGGAAATATGTCATCTTTGTTTTTATTTGAATTAGGCATAGGTTCCGGTATAAGCAGTAAATAGCACAATCACCAGAGACAGAGTAGTAGCAGTAGAGTGCTTTTACAAAATAATTTTTGTTGTCTCAAGTCTGAAAATTTTGATCTTGAATGGTAACTCACTCACTCATTCACTGAGCTACTGCTCTTTCTGGTCAATCAATATCAGTTTACAAAATTAATCAAGTATTATTTATAAAATTGTGCAAAGAACAAGATAGTATCAGGCTTCGCTTTTTATGAACAAGGAAAATAATTTTCTAGAGATATATTCCATGACATTTACCATCCAGGCTTTGAAGCTGTCAATACAAATCTAACCGTTTGAAGAAGACAATTTATGTAAACTACAAATAAATCAGTAAACTTAATACCAGTCCATTTCAAAGATGCACCGATTTTTTAATTATTAACAAATTTATTCCAATAAATCAATTAGAAATATCCAAATAAATTAGACATAGGCTATCATCTTTTCATATGTTTAGTTTATTTTAAATGTATTTTGACTTTAGATTATTATCTATTTTTTTATGTTATCATTACCAATTAGACAAATCTTTTCACATATATTTAGTTTGTGGTATTTTTTTAGCTTCAAATATTATGTAAATACAGGGTGTTTCAGAACTCCCTACCAATACTCTAGGGCATTGTTCCTGGTCAAAAACCATATCTAAATATCATATTTAAATTGTCCAAAAGTCCTTAGTCACTCACACAGCTGCCATTTTGTTTTTTTCACTTATTATTTATCTCAATAATGGTGAAACATATGGAATTGAAACTTTGCACCAACATTTATGACAACTAGACAAAGCTACAAAAAAATTATGACAATTTTTCAAATCCATGAAACAAAATGGCGGCCATTTAAAATTTTGTTTCTTGAATAACTCGAAAACCGTTGATAATACGAAAATTTTACAGGAATAACTTTTTTTAGTAAATTTAATTACAAATCGACTAAAACCTCATTTGTTAAGATTGGACCAATAATGACTGAGATATGGCAGCTTTAGTGACAAAATGGCGGCCATTCAAAATTTTGTTTCTTGAATAACTCGAAAACCGTTGATAATACGAAAATTTTACAGGAATAACTTTTTTTAGTAAATTTAATCAAAAATCGATAAAACCTTATTTGTTAAGATTGGACCAATATTGACTGAGATATGGCAGCTTTAGTGATAGGTGAGCGCTGGAGGTTACTTGCACCCATTTTTACTGTCTTTAAAATTCACACAAAATGATCTAAAATCGCTTTAAAATAACATGCAAAGCAGACGGAGACTGTTGCATTTTTGTAACAGACTTTAGCCGCAAGCCCAGGATGCACTGCAACCAGCCTCCAGCGCTCACCTATCACTAAAGCTACCATATCTCAGTCAATATTGGTCCAATCTTAACAAATAAGGTTTTAATCGATTTGTAATTAAATTTACTAAAAAAAGTTATTCCTGTAAAATTTTCGTATTATCAACGGTTTTCGAGTTATTCAAGAAACAAAATTTTAAATAGCCGCCATTTTGTTTCATGGATTTGAAAAATTGTCATAATTTTTTTGTAGCTTTGTCTAGTTGTCATAAATGTTGGTGCAAAGTTTCAATTCCATATGTTTCACCATTATTGAGATAAAAAATAATAAGTGAAAAAAACAAAATGGCAGCTGTGTGAGTGACTAAGGACTTTTGGACAATTTAAATATAATATTTAGATATGGTTTTTGACCAGGAACAATGCCCTAGAGTATTGGTAGGGAGTTCTGAAACACCCTGTATAATGTTTGTTATTGGACTTGGAAAACAAAAATGTAATTATGTAAAATGTCATCTTTACTGAATTCTGTATCTGTTTCTGTATTGTTTATTTTTTGTACTGCTTATTTTGTGCTCTCCGTTTCATTTATTGTATGTCAGTATTTTTGAAAGAGTAAAATAGATTGATTGATTTCAAATTGTAGTTTTTGTAAAAATCTCAAATACAGAAATACTGTACTGTTATACCGGAGTGGATTTTGTATTTGATTGTGAATGATGATGTTATTTGCTATTGACATACTTATTTATGATGAGTAGTTGAATCATTGTTGATTTAGCCTATAGAAAGAATATGAATGTTGAGTGTCCATGTTACAGTAGTTTATGTTATTGAATAATTATTTTTATTAACATGTGCGATTTTATTATACTATTCTGGAGTAATAAAAAAATTTAGTTACTCCCACATGCTGTTTAAATCAATTTCACCTGTGTTAATCTATCAATATCAGCCAATCAGCAGATGGGATTCATTTTGAGGACTTGCTCACCATTCGGTGATGTGGTGCCACTGAATTGGTTATTATATGATTCTTATTTATAAGTCGCTTGTAAGAAGTATGCTTGAATACGGTTCTGAGATATGGAGTCCATACACTACCACCTAGAGTTACAAAGCCATAGTGCTAGGTTATGACGTCATCAGTGGTCGATGGGCTGAATGTTCATCAGCTTAACAACTCAAAAAGCTTTACTAGTCGTAATACGGTAATAGAAACTATTAGAAAGACTAATTCAAAACATCTCATTTCCCAAAAATATTTCTCTTAGTAGAAAATACACATTAGCCTTTGAGAAAAACCAGTTCCAGCTCCTTAGTTGAGAATTATATTATGTTAGGCAGGTTGAATGTAGGGAATAGAATAGAATAATCACTTTATTCACGCAGATTACAAAATATGTCGCTTAAATTCTAGGTCATAAAAGTCATTACAATGAACGTCATTTAAAAATAATAAATACAGCATAAGATTAACTGAACAAAACATGAAGTAAGAAAGATTTTAAATGAAAATATATAGGTATAAATTTTAATTCAAGATTTTTGAATACAACTTAATACTAGTATGATATATTTTATTTAAATGAACGTCGTTGGAAATGTAAGTAATTGATTTTGTATCTACATGAAATGGCGGAGTTTGGACATATAAATGTCCATTCTTGGAGAAGGATGTGCAAGGACATCCTTCCCATCAACACCAGACCATAGAATGAGGGATGGAATGAGGAGAGATTTGTGCTTCAAATTGTAACTCAGGTTTAATATGAACTAAGTAAAAATTATAAGTACATATAATTATGTATCATTAATAATACTGCAGATGAATTCCATATATCAATCAATAGGAACTATTTATAGTTTATCATTTTATGGATTCTATGTTTTTCTGAATTCTAAATTAGGCTTTGTTTAATAATGTGCAGTACAATTTGTTTAATAATGTACAATATGAACTGTTCTTATTCAATCTTTTTAGAACACTATTCACACAATATCCTGCAAGATAGGTAGTCAGTAGAGTTATCTCTGTGTCCAATTTGTTCAAATCATCTTCAGTTATATCAACATTTTCATGTGGCATCTGAAAAAAAAGATACAATATTCAGTCAACTCCAATGATTTTAGAACAATATTGAGCATGAAATGATATAATATGAAGTTATTGCAGATTGAGTTATTAGTACTGTAATTGAAGCATCCAATCAAATGTATTTTAGTGGGATGGTAGTCATAAAATTTTACAGAATGCTGTGGCATGGCTAACAAGCCCATGATCAACATAATCATTAGGCTGATTGCATATAGTTTATGAATAATTATAAATTTCGTTGATTACACAAAATGCTCATAATCACTACAATCATAAATACACAAAAAAGCATTCGATGCTATTAAAAAATGACATCTCAATTAATTTTTTCCAATTAGCTTTCACTAGAAAGCAGTACATTACATTCCAGAAAAGGAAGTTAACTCAATAGGATTGTTGTCAATTCATGATGCATGGCTACTCAATCCATTGAATAAATGATGAATTTTTGTTTCTGTCAAGAAAACAGTAACATTAAAACAATCACTTTACATAGAAAGTTGTCCATTTCAACAGCATTCAAATTCTTTGCAAAAAGTTTATAATAATTGAAACAAAACGTTTCAGGTTAGGTATGCCATCAAAGCATTTGCAAAGATTGTAGAAGTATTTTAAAAAAATTATGAGTAGCTATTACTCTTGAATAGTTGATTAATGTTCAGTTAATGAGTAGATTTTGAAACTTACCTTGACTCAGTGAGCAAAACTCATCTTTAGTCTCTGAATTCACAAAATATACTCCGTACTTCAAAGAAATCAAACACCATATGTAGCTGTAGCCTATGTGGTTAGAATGAGAAAGTAGAAAACAAACAACAAGACTGCTTATCCACTAATAATGACGTCAAAAGATTTTTGAACAAGCAGCGCTATGGCTTTGTAACTCTAGGTGGTAGTGGTCCATATCATGCTGATAGAATAGGTGCTCTGCTGGAGCGGTTGCAAAACAAGTTTTTAAGATTTATGTATTTTAAGAAATTCAATCGCTACTTTCCATTTGATTTTCCAACAGAGTCACTGAGGAATCTATTCCACATGACATCTTTAAAAGTGAGACGTGATGTTAGAGCACTTATCTTTCTCTTCGGGCTCCTAAATAACGAAATTGATTCCCCGTATTTGCTCTCCAGGGTGATATATATATCTCACCTGTAGCTCGACGCACTGAGTTTTCCTTCCTGGTTCCTCGCTCCAGAACTCTAAGAAATTACAACTCTCCTTTGAATAGAATGCAGAGAAGCTACAATAGTTTGTCTGGGTCCCTGGATGTCTTTTGGTTCTCTCGCGCTAAATTCCGAAGAATTATATATAATAACTTGATTTGAGCTGTAATCCGCTATGTTATAATATACGTGTGGTGGATTGCATATGGTTTGGGACGAGGTTCAGCTGTATATAATTGTAATTCAGTATTTGTAATTTTAATTTTAGATCAGTAATTGTAATTGAGGTTCAGTGGTATGTAGTTGTAATTTAGGTTTCAATCATCTATTGTTTTTATCATAGTTTTATTTTTATTTTTTATTTTCATTTTCATAATTATGTATTTGATGACTACAGTGTTATATTTTTCTCTTTATTTGACTACTTTGTAACTTTTCATTTCATTTATTTTTTTCTTATTTCTCTTGTACAATAAATTATTATATTCTATTGTAAACTGTTATGTAAAGGAGACAGATTTGGGGTAACCCGTTGTCTCCATTGCTAAATAAATAAATAAATAAATGAATAAATAAATAAATAAATAAATAAATAAATAAATAAATATATCCATAGATATGTGGACTTTGGATACATTTATGAGAAACTACTTATATACTCATACAAGTCAACTTTTTCTTGGCCTTTCAAACTCTAGCATGCATCTTATACATGTGTGCGTACTAAATCTACCAATATATATGTACTGTACTTCAAGATAATACAGAATCTTATTTTCTTGCCTATTATGGATTTTGGTACAAGTAAGAAACTTTGATAGCCTATGATTATTTATCTGTGAGTATATATATTTTATACATTCCTTGGTTAATGTTGCGGCATTGGCCAGAAATAATTTGAAAACCTTTTTCTTTTTTCCACTAATTACTGTTTTACTAACTTCCCCCCGTCTCTCTTAGGCCCAATTCACATAGAACGGACCTTGGGCGGAGACATGGCGCGGACATGGATCATTGTACTATGCACACCTAAAAAAGCAGCTGTTTTGGTGTTTATCGGGCTATTTGATTGTATAGATTGTAGAGAGTATTCTCTGAGCTCATAGCAAGTTTAGTGGCCAGTCCCTAAAAGAGCCCAGCAGTCCACTTTTCGCTGAGTGGTTTTGCTATAATGACATATCAAGCGATGACACAGCTAACATAATTGTGTCCTATACATAATTATGACCTATGTCTTATACCTACCTAAAGTATAGCACGATCCATTCAACTTGTCAGAAATCAGCTGTTTTGGAAATAATTAAACAGTGACTTCGACACAATAATCAAAAGACTTAAAAGTCTTAAAGACCTTTAAAGTCTTTAAAAGACCTTTTTGAAGAAGACCTTTCAAAGAATATCTTTTTAAAAGACCTTTTCAATAATCTGCGAGATTCAGCATTTGTAGGTTAAGTATTATGATCATATGCTCTTCGAGCATATGTTTTCTGACAAGTTAGAAGGATCCTGCTCTATGTCTTATATTGAAAATTAAACATGTATCTTGGTTCCAACATTCCAGCTGTTTTACTGAGAATTTAAAAAAATATATAATTTTTAAATAGACAGCCTAATAATAATGAGAAAATTGTTAAAATAATATAAAAATTATTTATAATAGTGATTGTCAATCTGACATATTTAACATGACAATGACAATGCCAGAATCTGGCTGCAAAACCTTAACCTCACCTTATAGTACGCCAATACTATACTACAATAGGTACTACTTAATTAGTCATTAAGGTAATGAAGCTTCATTTTCATACGATTATATAACTTAGGTATATATATAGTGATTGTGATATAATGATAAAAGACGTTTTATTGGCATTCAAAAATGAAAGACACATTTTTATTGTCATGATGCACGAATAGCTACAAGCGCTCCAGGTGAGAAGAAAAATAGATTTTGGTGAGTAAATAAAGCTACCCTACCTATAATATTTAAAGGAAAAGTAGCTTTTCTTCATAAATAGCCATCATACTTGAAAACTATTCTGGAAACTGTTTTTTGTTACATTGTAATGATTCCTATCTAGCAGAATTTATTACAAGAGAAGAACAAGTACTTGGAACAATCTAGCACTTGGCTAATGAACAGTTCAGTCACAACCTAAATAATTTATTAACTTTCATTAATTACTAGACTAACTCATATTAAATATCAATAGGAAAGATATGAATAATTAAGATGTTTGCAATAATTAAAATACCGTGTATGTACCGGTAACAACAATTCCTGTAAAGTAGGTATAGGCCTACTACCCAAAATATTATTTAAATATAGATTTTAACTCTCACCATAGACTAAGCAAACGAATGAAACATCTCTACTTTTACTATAAATTTTAATAATTGAATGTGAAGTGAATGTAATAAAACTGCAATCATCGTAGGCTACACATGGATTGGAAGCGATATCACTACATAGCATTAATAATTATAAGAGTAGGCTGGAGCAAGGGGGAAGGATAGAAGAAGGTGTAGGAAGAGGAGGAGGAGGAAGAGTAGGGAAGGAGGATGGGAGGAGTAGTGTGAACAGGAAAACGAGGAGGAAGAAAATAATGAAGAATAAGAAAAGGAGGTTGGGGAGATAGTAGAAGGAGGAAGAGTAATGAAGGAGTAGAAAGAGGGGAATGGTAAGAGGAGGGGAAGAGTAGTGATGGTGAAGGAGGTGGAGGAGGAAAAGAGTTTCCCCCAACCGCATGAGAGTTCACTCGGTGTTGTTCGGTATTCCTCAGTCAGTAGGCTTGCAACGTCGGTTAGGTTAGGTTAGACGCGTTTGACGGTCGCTAGCGGCTTTTTGCGCGTTTTGAACGCGTGTGTGACACGTTTTTCTTTGTAGGAAAATGGGTGCTGACGATGGAAAACACGCGGAAAATGGAAACGGAGTTGGAAAACAGAATGGCACACATTTACACGATATCAAACCTGCAGGTAGGAAAATGAATGGATTTTCATTAGTTGTTATTATTTTGTATTTTCATGTTATTTTGAGAAAATAATGAATATTTTTACTAATAAAGTTTCATCCTACTTATAAAAATAGTGGTTTTGAGGTTACTGTATTAATTTTGTAGTTTTGAGGTTCATTGATAGTTGAAATGATTTCATTATTATAGGCTTATGCCCGGTTTTTCAGTCGCTCAATAGACAGTTTATGGATCCAATAGCACTATTGAATCAATAACCATGTGTTTTCAAATGCAAAAAAAGCTATTGATTCAATAAGTTTATTGAACGACTGAAAAACCGGGCATTAATGTATCGGTTGTCATTCTTGGAAAAGAAAAATTATTCCAAGAATATTTTGAGAAATAGACAATTGACTTGAAAATATAACACAATATTGGTAATAATGTATTGAAAGTGATTTACCTGAAGGCCTATACGTTGTCATTCTTGGAAAAGAAAAATTATTCCAATAATGTTTTGAGAAATAGATAATTGACTGAAATACAAGACAAAATTGGTAATAACATATTGAAAGTGATTTTCCTGATTTCCTCATCATTATATAAATCCTCATAATTCCTCATCTATCCTCATATTCCTTATTAATCCCCATCATTATTCCTCATATAATCCTCATGTATTTCCTCATCATTATATTGTCATCGTCACCTAAATAAGGTACTGTATTAAAAAAGAACTTTCTGTTTCAAATAGGTCTTACAAAATAGACAATGGATTTGAAAATGTGCACAACAGATAAGAAAATAATGAATATTCTACTTACCAAAATTTCCTCCCACTCATAATAGTATATACCTGCAAGGAAACGTTCATTGGAAAAAACATTGTTTGTAGTCTAGAGGTTTACTTACTAGATTTATGAATAAATACTATGCACATAGCCTTTTTTACTATAATTTTATTATAGTAAATAATAGCCGGTATTTACTAATATCTACTTATTGGGTGTAAACGTTGATCATCAAGCTTTTTTTTAGTGTACTATAGTGAAGTTTCTGAAAATATAACCAGGAAAATATTGAGTCATATGAATTTCACACAGATATGGAGAATTGAAGCTTGGGAATTGGGGAATTGAATTATCAAAGTAACTTGTTGAAGAAAATTGTAATAATAAATTATATCAAGTGATTGAGGTTCGAATTATTGATATCTTTTCGCATTTAATTTCTGAAGTCAATTGTTAATAACAATTCCGCCAATGAATTCCGCCATCTCTTGTTATTTATATTATAACAGATTGATAATAGGGTAGCAGGGTAATAATCATAGTATATAAAGTAGCAAACCTATCAACTTCTATTGAATAACAGTATATAATTTATACAAAAACAACTATTATTTATACTATTGAAAAACAAAAATTCAATTGTATGTGTTCATAACTGGGACAAACTATCCAGGCTTCGCAACAGCTCATTTCAGGGACTTTTAAAGAAATAACAGGCCCCAATATATTGTAATTAAATGTGTATTATAATTATAATCATTCAGTATATAATTTATAGGCTTGTTTTATATTCATTTGTGAGTTATATCCGATTCAAGTAGCTATTAGATGCTTAAATTTTAATCAATCGATCAATATATAAAATAATGTAAAACTTTCTTTGATTATTTTTTTCAATTACCCTACACATAAAGATTAAATTAGTTTATAAGAATGTTTTTGTTTTAATTTTGTCTGTAAGAAAACAATGGCAATAAATTTTATTTTGATTTGATTTGAATAACTATTGAAGGAATGATCTTCCAATTCTTTTCTAGAACGGAACAGCAAATTACAATAAATACAAACCATTTACATTTTTACACTGAACCTATAGAAAAGGAAACATGTTAAAAGGAAACTGAACTGACATAGAAAACTTACCTAGATCAACTGAATTTGGCCAATAAATAGTTTCCAAAATTGATGTTTTTAAGATAAAATAAAAGCCTATATTATTATGGTCAAGAGAACTGAATCTTTGTTAATCTGGTTCCTAATGAAGCCTAATATTTTTTTTTGAAATCTGGCCTTATCTCTCGGTTGCCTTGTTTTAAGCTTAAAAAGGCTTAGTCTGTCTGGTTTAATATTTATTTCAATATTTTATGCCTTTCTCTCCGAACTCTTTCCGGCCTATTAGATCTATCATTTTTTGATGGATTACGGCTCTTGTTTGACCTCAACATATAGCCTATATAATTTGACCCAAAGTTTCCATCGATATTATTTTTGTGTTTTCGTTTTGTTTATTTCTGTGGGATCATATTTATACTAATTGGCTTCTTTGACCTTTCGAGATTCAACATCAAAGTGTTGAATTTGAATAGAATAAGTTTATTGATAATGAATTCTGCGAACTCTCAAGAATCTCTGTAACTAGAATAACCTGCTTTAGAAGTAAATTTGCCGTTTGTAGTAGCTTGAATGTTTCCAGAATTTTGGGTATACTACCACACTTGAAAAGTCTTGTTGAAATTATCAAATTCCACTTTAAAAAACACTAAAGCATTCTTACGTAACCATCAAGATGAATGAATCGATTTAAGAATTAAAAATGATCATTAATTCTTGATCCATTTTCGAATTCGAATTGTGGCGTATACACTTTTGATTCACTTCACTTTCACTTACCATGATGAGTTCATGAAACACGAAATAACGCTCCAGTCAGTGAGTAGACAAATTTCTCTCTTACATTTGAAATAAAATGACTGCATGTCGGTATTGAAGTGAATCAACAGTTTGTAAGAATTAGCTTGAAGATTACGGATTAGAAGATTACGTGAGAACCATTTGAATATGAATAATTATACTGTACCTCGAATTCTCTTGAAGATGGCTACTGATAGAATGCTACCAACATTCCGTATGAAAACAGTCCTACTTCCTAGGACTATAAATGTGAATACAAATATTATCAACGATAGTTAACTTCCAATAGGTGTAAAGTTTCCTTATGTGATTCGTAGCAGAAAATATAAAGCTGGCGATGAAAGTAGTATAAATATGTTGGTTTTGTACCAACTCTGTCACCAAGATGGCCGCTGTCACAGATGGCCGCTGTCACAAGATGGCCGCTGTCACCAAGATGGCCGCTGTCACCAAGATGGTTGCTGTAACCAACATGGACGCTGTAACCAGAGCGTTCTCTGTAACCAACCTATTCACTGTAACCAAATCTGATTATGTCTCCAAAATGGCCGCTGTAACCAATTGGAATTCTGTAACCAAAATTGACGCCGGCACCACAATGGCCGCTATCACCACAATGCGCGCCGGCACCATATGTGACTTTGTCACCACATTAATTGCTGTAACCAACATGGCTACTGTATCTTGTGAGATAGCCGGATCATGAAGACAAGATAGAACCTCACCCAGCTCTACCGCCCGCCTTTTTTTTCAAAAAAAATATTTTCCCACAAATCGGCTGATTAGCAGACTAGCTGACTATCTCACACCTAATTAGAACCTAATTACGTGTGAACATTATTCTATTATTCCTGCTTCAAAAAGTTGGCTTATTATAGATGAAATCTCAGCTGAATGGTTATCATGACCAGCTGACTGTGAGCCTATCAATAAAGCTGGGAATCTTTCGACTACGTCTACTCCCACATTGTCAAAAACATACGCACTCTCTACAGCTGGCTCTTCCTGTCTGTCCCAACCATACTTAGCTCCTGATCTCAATTCTTCCCTATCCCCCTTCTCCCGCATTACTCCAGCTAATCATCATAATCATCAGCCACCATCTGCATCATCATCACCGCCACTTCCATTGGTCACGTTGACAATCTCACATCTCCAGGAAGATTACAATAAACGATTTATTCACAGTGCCAGACTTAGAGGCGATAGGATTTGTACCGCTCACTCCTGTCCTCCACCTCCTCCTCCTCCTCCTCCTCCTCCACCCAAACCCAGTCTCACCAATCGCCTGTGCAGATCCCCAATTGATGATAAGTTTCCATAAACTTGTTTATTCATGAGATTCTTTTCGGGTCTTTCTTTTTTTTTCTTGGAGCAAGCAGTTGGGTGGATGACAGAGCTCTCTGTTGTACGTGCCATCATGTTCTTGATCTTCATCACCCACTCTGCCCCTCCCTGTCTACTAAGCTGAAAAAGATCGCACATTTTGTCTGGCGTTGATCCGTTCCGCCCCTACCCTCAACAGCACCGATAGTCAACGGTATAGATGGAAACATTTTTTGATAACATGTTTATATTTCTAAATCCTGCTCTGGTTTTCAACTATTTACGTTTATCTCGAAATGAATACGGTTCATGCGTTAGTATTCGCTATTATATTGTCTTATCGAGCTTACACCATATAAATCTGCATCTGGTTTATTTCGAAAATGAGTTCTAGCAAGCCGTGTGACAATGGATATCTAATTGCATCTACATATAAATGCTTATTGTCGAATCTTACAACTGAATTAGGTCCGAATTTAAACTGATTGCTTTTCTTATCATAACTTAATCCAAAAGAAACGTTTTTCTTTTTTACAAGAAATTCTTGTATATATTTTTGCGTTAATTTCTGTAAATTACTCTGTGGGTATGAATTATCATCATCAACTATATCATCATCATTATCATCTGAACTTATCACCACCTCATTTCCTTCTTCTTCTTCTTCTTCATACTTGTTCAGCATTTTTCTAACATGTTTCCTATTATTATTATTATTATTATGCGATTATCAAAAGAAGATTTCAATTCTACAAGTGGTTTTATTATTGGGCTAAATGTATCTTGTAAATCTCGTTCATTAGCTCTTCTGCTACTAATCAACTTTTTATGTTTATTAACAATTGAATTTCTTAACTTGCTAATAGTATTCTGTAACAATTTTGATTTCGTTTTAATTGATTACGAACATGATGATTACGAACATGATGGCTATCTAAATTACCATCAGCAACAGTGTTACTACTACTACTACTACTACTCAACTTCGGACTTGTTTTTCATCCTGACGCTGTTCACACATCTAACGCGCTTAATACTAATAAATTTCTTCAGCGCACACGCGCACCTGTGTTTTAGCTAATAATAATTTCAGCTCAAAACCATTCTTATATTTACCGCTTTGTGGTGTTAATTCAAGATTGATTGTAATGAATGCCCTCTTATTAGATCTCCATACACTATCACACATTTTATGAAATGCTGAAAACTCATGTCTGATGCAACATAATCTCTAAATATTAACTTTAAATTTTGTAAATCAGTTCGAAATAAAATAATATAATTAACATTGTCGCAGATTATGTTTACCTGCAGCGCAAAAGATTGAACCAAATAAACGCAATCAAGATTATAATGACGTCTATGCAGAAATAAGATGTAATTTTCGATCGACCTTCAAAGATAATGTCATCGAAAATAACCAATGAATTTCTTCTCAACTTTTCTGGCGGAGGGATATTGTCAATATCCCCGCTCATGAACTCATCAATATTTTTCAACCCATTAAAAATCATTTCAAGCAGTCTATATTTTTGGCTGATGCAATGATCTACTAAACCACATAGACATTTTCAAATGTTAATGCATTTTCATTAACAAATCAATGATAATAAGAGAGATGTTTTTTCCCACAAGCTGATGGCCCACGATAATTAAAACAACGTAATTGAGCAAGGGAAAATATCTACTGTTTTTTCTATTCTTCTCACAATTTGATTGTGAACTAGAGTTTAACAATAATCCATCAAAATCTAGTAGACTAATTTCTTGCTTTTGATGATGATGATGAATTTTGTTTTTACATAATGTTTTAGAAACTTTTGAATTAACCGACATATTGAGAAGTAAATAAACTAATATCGCTCTCTCACATGATATGCGCACGCACAGTCTGACATCTGCTCATCAACCAACTGAAATATGTTTAATATCTAATAACTATATGGATGAGGAGTATGCACACACATAATAATAAACAAAGCTGTATATTTCTATATGTTGCAATTTATTTTTTTTTTTTTTTTTACAAATCCATATTGGTCTATAGTGATGGTTAAAGTTATACATTGTTTATAGAAATATCTTAAATTAATTACTACTACTACTAAATTACAACGAATAAAACTTACATACAACTAACACAATTCCAAAATGATTATTATACGTTTTACAATTAGCAACATATTACAGTAGGTTGTTTTTTGATTGAACACAATAATTTTAGCTCTTTGATAGCGTGATAAGTTTTAAAATGTCTGTAAAATTCAACAAATTAACCAACATTTGTTTTCTTCTTGGTTTTCTCTCACCAATCTTTTGGGGAAGATATCATTATTACAGGTATGTGAAATTCACAATTCTTTCAGCTTTTCGAAAATCATTAATTTTCCTAAGCGTGGTGGATGACAAACTAAACATTCTTGTTCAGATTACAATTCAAAAATTTACATGAATTTGCATGTGCTGCAATTTCTTTTACAAACCTGCGTTTATTTTTATTCTTAGCATCAAAAATACAATAATGTGAAAAATGATCAATTTTATGGTCTCGGCTGTAGAGATATTCTTCTGCACTTAATGCATTGATGACAGACGACAACACATACATGAGAGTTTACTAACACATCTAAGTCACATTTTCTACGTTTTTTGTTTTGTCTCTACTGAATTAACTGGAGTCTACTATGGTTTTTGAAATTTGCTGTGTAACATCATTTGATATATCATTAGCTGTGACCAAATCATCTGGCGTACATCATTATCAAAATCAGCAGATGATGATGATGATGATGATGATGATGATGAGGATGATGATGATGATGTTATTTCATCTGTCTCAGTTATATTTTGCATATTTTCTTCATCTGTATGCTGTAAAAAAAATACACATATATAATTTAGCTATATTTTCTCACGGTCTCTCTATCTCTTTCTGTTTCGAACATTACAGTCTAGAACGAAAAAATCAGTTTAACAAAGTATTCTTTATGTTACTAAATTTTCCAATGGAACCCAAGAATTAAAATTTATCTGAAAATCCTAACCATCGAATTAACGCATGATTATTTTTCTTTGGGTAATTTTTTCAACAAGATATACTTTTTGTTCTGCTGGTGATAATTGAGTTTTTAATAATTCATCTGCATAAAATGTTCCACTAATATCATTATTTTCCAAATCGGCTATTTATATAAACAATCGGTTTAGATATTTTTATAATCTGTGTTACGACCTAAAAGCTTTCGGTGTATAATTCATTGTATAACCCACTTTTGAAAAATATGTTTATGTTTGCTAATACGGACAATATCATTAACAGGGGTAGGTCTATTAGAATTTTTGGTAGTTTATCTAAACAAATTTCTTATGAAACTATTGATTCTTGACAACACAATATCACTGTTATTTTTATTCACCTGTGAAGGTGCCATACCAGTTACTCTGTGTTTTCGATTGTTATATTCAGAAATTAATTTATCTATATAATCAATCCAATTATATGTCCCATTTCTTGTAAAATATTTAAATAAACGAGTTTTCACGCTCGATAAATCTCTCGGCCATAGCACGCTGCAGATGCTGTAAGTGCTATGTTGATTAATTTTTAAATTTATCGGCTAAAGCTTTAGCGATGTGGATTATGGAATTCAGACCGGCGGTCGCATTGTAAGTTGCGACATTTTCTGCTGCATCAAAATGCCTTTCAAGCGCTGGAGTGCAACTTTCCTTGCCACCCCTTCGTTTTTCAAACCAATTGCATAACCTTTCTTTGAAAAACAATTAACTGCAGCTAGAAAACTTCAAAGTTTCTGTGTAACTTTGATAGCGATGATAAGTCTCCTAAATCAATTTTGAATCAGGTCATGTTGATTCTTAACAATCGTTGGTCCTAGTTATAAAATTTTTTCTAACTTGCTTATGTAATTCAATGGCGATTTTATTTCGAACTTGATTACGATGCGGGTGTAACTAATACAATCTTATTCGCTCGCTGCATAATCAACTTCTTCTCCTTCTTTTCTTCTCTTCTGCTCCAATACGACCGTTTCCGGACAACTGTGCATTTCAAGGATAACCAGTCACTGAGCTGTCACACGCAACACAATCCTTGTCCTGAATAGAAAATGAAAATCAACTTCCCGCTTCCGGCTTCTCGCCTCTGAATGCAAACAATATTTGCAGGACAGACAGACAGACAGACAGGCAGGTGTTGTTTGCCAAAAATACTTTCAGTTCAGGATACAGTGTGAAGTGCCTTCACACTCAGTTTCTCGAGATTATAGCGAGTAAGCATGATCTGTCAGTACAGAAAGACGTTTTCGTTTTGATTGTGAGAGCTTCTTCGCCTTTTGTCCTCTTTCGTCTCCTTCTCCTACTTCTGCATTTCTTTTTAGCTCTCTGCAGTTGAGCGCTGAAATCTGAATTCAATCTTCGAATATCACAGTGCCCTCATGCTGGGATTCGGGGAAATAGGGTTGATCCAGCGTTTGCTATCAAACGGTGACAAAGCTAACTTCTTTTGATTTATAGTAAACAATTCATGCAGCTTACTTTTTATTTGATTAAAACTTACATAGTGCAAAGTTTTGTTGAATAAACAATTTTGTAATGCTCGAACGCCAATCTATGCTTAACTGTGTTTCGGGTACACCTTTTGCTAGTTTCTTGACATCAAGATTAGCTACAGTTTGCAGGCTTGATAATGATGATGATGATGATGATGATGATTGATCGTATGCATATGTGTATGCATACATTTTTGAGCGTAAACCGCAGAAAGAGTATATTGGACGCGATCCAAGTTCATCCTTCCAAAATCCCGGAATTTTCGCAAAAGCGGTGAATAGCACTTATGATTTTTGGATAGTTGGAAAATTCGAATCTTTGTGGATTTAATTTCAGTATTTCATACACATCGTCACAATGTGTTATGGAATAAAGCAGACTATCCGTATTCTGTCATACATAATTTCACTTCAGAATTTTCAAAGATTTTCAATATATAATCATAGTGAAAATCATAAATTTCATGTTTTATGTAGTCAAGTATCGTAGCACCCAAATATAGGGGCTTGTTAAGGTAGCATTCTGTTTTTGCAAGACTTACACCGACTACATCATTTCCAAATTGATACCAGTTTTTACTGTTGGTTTGCTTATAACTTTATCGAGTTTAGTTGGGTTTGTAATTAGCTTAAATTAACGATGTTTGCGTGTATTTTCACACGATTTTCCGAATATCGAGTTCACGTTCAATTTCCAGAGATCTCTCTCAAATTCATTGGTAGCCTGACGCCTTAATGATGTGTTCATCTGAATAAAATCTCGCAACCAAGGTGATTGCTTATAACGCAACACGCCGATGAATTTTTGTCAACTTTAGACCGAGCTTTGTGTATAGCTGTAGGTTCACAAGATTTAAAATGTAATTTTTCTTATCATAAAGTGTTGTCAAAAGTTTTTGTTAGCTGCATTACCACAATCTACATTTACACGTGTTTCACGTTATCGAACTCACCACTGCCGCTGCGCCGCTGTTGCTGCGGTGTGCGCCGCATGCAGCACTGTCTGTCTCATTACTTGTGTGTTCTTCTTCAATCTCTATATTTTGATAGTGTGAAAATAATTCTTTTGGCGGATAACCGTGATGAGGTGCGAGCGGTAGATCGCTGTGAAGTGGTTGAAGATGTAGCGAAAAGTTAAATCACATTCAAGTGTAAAAGCCATATGGTGAAGCGTTAACATCTATATCTTGCCACTTGAAATTAGATATTTCTTCATCGCTAACCAACAGAATTCACCTTGTGGAATCGCTTTTCCTAAACAAAACCATAAAGGTTATTTTGCATCAAGGTAAAGGAGAGAAGTGGATGGTTTTTTTCTGATCAAAACATGACATAAATTTATTATTAGCTTGACAAAATCTCAAGCTAATTCCCGAAAATTCCACCTCTTAATCCTCGTTCATAAAACAAATGTTTTTCAGGGATGTCAATAGTTGAAGTTGAATATTTGTTTGTTTTAACATTGCACACCATGCTAGGTGAGGGAGGCTTAGAAATTGAGCACAATCAAGTTCGTAAATATTGTAATATTTGTCGCAAAATGTTCAAACACTGTACAAAGAAGCAAAACATCTGTTTTCAAATAAAGATCATGGTATTCTGCAAAAGTTCTCATTTCAAATGCTTCCCACACTTTTTTCGCGTGCTGGTAATCTTCTTCGCTTATATTCTCATCAGTTAATGAGTTGAAAAACTTATCGCGAGCAGGAAGTTGTGTTTCATTGAATTTAGTCTCATCACACAAATATTGGTACGGGAAATGACCCTTCTGTAAAAGAAGGCTAATTCTCTCTTCATTTACGTCTGGAAACGAGGAATAAACTTTCCTAAATACATGTCTATTATGCTCAATGTCTGTATCACTATGCAAATTATTTACTAATGTTGCTAGTGATGTATTCAGAAATTGCAAACTATCAATGAATTTGAGAATACCAATTGACATTGTTAAGATCTTCTCAGATGATTGAGCAATGCAGTTTATTTTGTACTTTTCATCATCATATTTACCCAATGCCTTATCAAAAAGAGTTGTCATAAGATTTAAAAATTGTGAAATATTATAGGAATAACAGCTTTCTGCTTAGCATTGACATTACAAGCGTTGTGTGCGGGTCCGATGTAGCGCCCAGTTTTGTGACAGTGGTGGTGCACCTTTGTTATTTTTATTTCTATCAGATAATGAGGTATGACATAGACAACACACTGTCGCAGTTGTGAATGCAAATTTCTGTTCATTCGTCAGCTGTTCCATTGGGGTTTCATATCTCAGTTGCGGTTCCAAAACTTCAGCATGTACAAGTAATTCATCAATGAATTTTTCTACAATTGGTTCACCAACGTAAGAAGCACCTAACTACTTTCAGCCCAAAATATATCTGAGAGTTATCTTTGACGATAATATAACAATAACCAGACGGGACATGTTTATTCAAATTAGTAGTTGCACTAGCATTTGATTGTCCTTGTTTTGTATGATTATCTGTCATATTATCATCATCATCATCTGCATTATCAAGTGAAGAATTGTCTTCATTGCAATCATTATCATCATTGCATGGTGTTAAAAATGCTTCAAAATCTGCACACAGTACAAAGATTTTATCGCTGCACTATAATCACGAAATTTCATAATTGATTCACGTTCAATTTCCTCACGCGGGTACCGCACACTTTGCGCGCCGAATGACTTACATATAGCAATGTGTTTTTCTAGATTCAATTCCCCATCTCCTTGACCTGCGGGACTATGTTCATCTGAAAACGATGCAGACAATATGGACATATGGATGTTTCATTCTTATTCTTTGTACGCCCCGCTAATAATCGAGAAAGACCATTTTTCTGTTCACGAGTATTAATAAGACAAAATGTTTATTACCAAAGTCGTTGGTGAGCAGAAGGAGATATATAAGATATTTCCGCTTCACGAAACTTTGTTATCCTTGAATGGGAAAATTTTTCCGTATTAATACAATAACATAGTATGTTTATTGCGATCTGTGGGTTCAATTTTTCAAAAAGATTCAAATCCTTATTAGCTACTGGAATGTTAAACCGCTCACATTAACAATTGGCATAAGTTTTTTCAAATCCCTAATACGATTATTATGCGCTTGTATTAAAGCACGCCAGGACCGACCATAGAAAACACATATGGTCTTCTCTGTTTTGAACATTTATTAGAGCCTTTTGTTAGCCAATTTTGTGGTGTAGGTATGTAGCTACTTCCAATAGATGATCCGATATTGGATTATATCTAACTACATGTACATCAGCATAATTAATTTCTCCCACAACCCAACCCGAGCCATTTTCTGTGAATTGATCCAAAAGAGAAAGAATTTTCTGTTTTGCTGCTTGTTGTAAAAAATTCGTCTCTATTATCTTTGTATGTTCAATAAAATAGCCGAATTTGAATTGAAAGATGGTGTAGCAGTCTTCACTGTTTCACCTTCTTCGAGAATTACAATTTTGAGCAATGTCACACTCACCGACATAAACCATTTTATGCTGTTATGCAAATTACGTGATTTTTCCATGAAAATCATATATTTTGCTAGACAAATTTCAATGAACAGTTTCAAATCTAATTGCAGTGAATTCGGTTTATATCTTGCTCGTATACAGTTTTTCGTGATACTATATGTATAACTTGTAGTAACTTCCATATTATTGCATTGATCCTACTGTATGCAATAATGATTACATGTGTTAATCATAATTCGAGAGAAAGAGAGAACTCAGAAATGAAAATATAGTTAAATTAAAAGTGAAATACAATTTTAAACTTACAAGAGGTTGTTTAGTCTGAATTTTCCCCATCCACTCTAGATTGTCGGCTGCAATAAAGTTGACGCTGTTTTGATGATGATGATGATGATGATATGGCGATGATGGTGGTGATGATGATGATGATGGTGAAGAGCAGGTGTGAAGATCTTGTTTATCCTTGCTTGAGATGAATGCACCATCTGCTCCGCCTACATAATTTGCAGTGCGAAAATGCAGGTGCAATAACGTTCTCCTGTCCTTCCCACTGCAAGCTTCTGTGAAATTACAAAACAAAACCACAATTCAGCTGCGTCTGGAAATACGAGAGTAGGAGATTTTTTCCAGTATAAATACAAAGTACAAATGTTTATGCTTCATCATTCTCAATTCGTTCATGCTGTTGCTTTCGCTCATCAATTGCTTTCGGTTCTGATATTAATTTCAATTATTCGTTTCGTTTACCAGTGCTGTCGTGTTATTGTGTACAATAATGTCTGATCAAGTTTTCAACCTATAAGTTTCCAATCGTATGGCTATAAAAGAAATTGAGGCTTTTCAATTGAACTTCTCACATTCAACTACAACTATCCGCAGAGTGCAAGGATCGCTAAGACCAAATTCGGTAAGAGGCCGGTACTACGATTACACTGCCACCGTGGGAAACCGTGGAAACAACTTCAGGAGAAGAAGGCCGCACTCGCAGCAGCTAGTGCGCACACATCCGACACCGATCCTAACGCATTCAACAAGGCACGGAAGCGAATGATGTTTGCAGAGGCAGCAGCTCTTGCAACACAGTCAGTTGCTGACGAATCAGCAATTGAGGGGCGTCTGGAGTGATTGAAGATGAGATCGAAATATCAACTATAGAGCAGGAAAATTACAGCAGTGAGAAAGAGGTAATTGACACTTTCCTCCCCGTCGTTATAATCAATTTATAAACGAGGAAAATATAACAGATTTTAACAAACGCTCATTCGAGGTAGTTTTCACGAAAAGCAATAATACCGATTACACTAATGTTCAATTGATTGAGGTATTATCGTAGGTTAATTGTTATGTGTGCATAATGAAATTGTCACATGCACACATAACAATCGATCTACAACATAATACCTCAATCAATTGAACATTTTGTGTTCAATTGATTGTTTTTCATGAAAACAATGGAGGAAAAAGTTTTATGTTAATAATAAATTAACATTATTGACTTAAATGTTTTTTCATTTCACGCACTTTGTTTTATTGAGTAGTTAAGCAGCAAACAGCAGCAACTAGCAGATATATAGTACTTGTAGAAACATCAGCAATGGTAATAGTAGAACTGATCACAGCCATATAACAGCAAAATACTGCAGACACACAATCTATTGTCGATGTTGAAGTTCACACTAACAAGCCACAAACATATATAGAGAAAATGATTGTGATAGTTGAATGTAAGTTTTATTTGTTGTAATCGAGAAACAGAATATGCGTAACTATCTGCTAGAACACACCTCACACAATGATGAGCAGAGAGCTAATGCCTGCGTTTTTATACCAATATTTTTCTATGAGTGCAGGTGCGTGCATGTGTTTTCGCATGCATGTCTCATCCGATGCGTGAAAAAAATCGCTACTTTTTGCCATTAACATATGGTGGTGATGGCAGGTGCGTGCACGCTTTCATCTACATGTTTCATCCTGTACATGAAAGTTCGTTGCTTTATGCCATTATTATGCAGATAATACATGCGTCATTGCTCATTAAAATTAGTGCGGCTTCAATGACAATCTTGATAAAAATTGTTCTTTGTTTAGTATTGATTGTGGTGTGATAGTGTGAACATCAACATGTTTTGTGAAATTACTCTGAAGATTTAACATGTTGTTGTTGCAAGTTGAACGAATGTGATAATATAAATCATCATAGGTATAACACCAACTATAATATTATAATGCACATAGAGGAATTTTTGAAAAGACAACAGAAATTATTAAATGTTTTGTATGTGTGCATTATAAGCATAGTTGTACTATCGATTTATATTACTGCATTAGTTTCAATTAATAAGTTATCAGATGAAGATACAAAAGAACACCGTTATTCAGCTAATTCAACTCTCAAAAATTTGGTTTCAAACAAAAGTTTCACATTACAAAATGTTTCTACGAATATTACTGATAATGTAGCAGACGAATCTGATTTGTTTTCAAATAATTTATCTTATAATGAGAAATTGAAGCGTGACTCGTTGGATTATATAAAAGCCTGTATATCAAGTGCAAAATATTTTAATATTAGCAATCACTTTAACGATGACATCGATAATTGGTATGACACTTTTAATGTTGAAAATTGCTAGCGTTTGTGCTTTTAATGATGAGTATAGAGATTTTCTAGCTGGGTGTTTTACACAAACATCAATAGAACACATAAATACAGTATTGAATAAATCGATGGTTTTCTGTGATAGGAGATGATGATGATGATGATGATGAAAAAGTTGATATACCTAATTGTCACATCAATTAATTGCTCAGTAGTGTACAGACAGTTGTGGAGGAAGCATGGTAGTTGTTCTAAATACCGTTGCTAAGAGGCTGAGTCGTAATAAACAACGCAAAATCAGAGGTAGGGGTGTTTTATCTGCTGCAAAAAATTTAATTGGTGATGTAGCTTCATTGGCTGGTACTGCAATTAATAAAGGTATTGATTATTTACCATGAACTCCATTTTCCAACTTACAAATTCTGCGGACCCGGGACCCGATCTCAGAGCTCGTTTAGCCGGAAAGATCAGCCTATAAACTCTCTTGATCGTCAATGTTTGGCTCACGATCTTGCATATGAGAGATTTTCAGATTCAAGAATAGAAGTTTAGCAGATAAAAAACTAGCTAATAACGCCTGGGAGATGGCTAAGGATCCAAGTAAATCACTTGGTGAGAGGGCGTTAGCATATTTAATAACTAACATTATGAATGCTAAAAGTAAATTTTTTGGCGGTAGAGTTAGAAAAATTCGTAGGAGACGCAAACGTAGTAAAAGGTTGTCAACAAAAACTGTGAGTAGTGGTAGTGCATCTGTAACATCGAGACTAAGAAACAGTGCACGTCAGAAAACAATTCAGCATTTAACCAATAGCGTAAAGGGTCGAGGCTTCTATTTAGCACCTTACCCGGAAAATTACGGAGGAAGTATTCGTAATCTCAAACTGCCGAAAAGATCGGCAAGTACTGTGGCTAGATCACGGCGCCGAACGCAACCCGCCGATCAGAGCAGGAGAAGGAGGAGGAGGAGGAGAAAACGAATCACACGTAAGTAATGATGAAGAAGAAGAAGAAGATTCGACGTAGTCGTGGGCTTTCTAATTACGATTTACTCGCATATGCGAAGCAAATGCAAGTACAATTACGTGGTGTTTATATGCTGGATAATTTACCGAAAAAGGTGAATATAAACGAAAATGCAATTATTAATTTATCTCGAACAGGCTTAGAAGGTTCTCACTGGGTATGTTTTCGAAAAGCTGGAAATATTGTTGAATATTTCGACCCAATCGGTAATCTAGCTCCACCGAAATTATTACTAAAATATTTATGTAGAAAAAATAATGATTGCAAGATCTATTATAATTTTACATCAGTTCAAAAGTAGACACAAACATTTGGGAGAATTATGTTTACTTTTTCTAGCGAGACAATTCTAAACAGCTTAAAGCATATTTTTTTTTTGCAAATGCAATTCCGCAGTTAACAACGGAACTAGATGATCTCCAAGGAAACATCTTACAGGTGTATATATTACATGCGTGTGGTTGGAGAATTATCGAAGTTGGCATTTGAAGAATCAGATTTGGGGAAATTCACAACTAGGGTTGTCTTTAGAGAAATAATAGAGCTTCCACTTGATATACGAAGAGGAAAATCTTGAAATGTATTAGCAAGGTAACAAACTATTTATCCATCCCTAGTTGTGGATTTTTCCAATTCTGATTCTTCAAATGTTAACTTCTCGATAATTCTCCAATCACACGCATTCGATAAAGTTACAATGCAACTTTGATTGTAGAATATATAACGGAATTAATTCACTAATATTAACAGTTGTGAACAGACAGTTATCAGGTGAACATTACAATGAGTAAACTTGTGACATTGAGTGATAATTCTAGCGAATTATATTTAACTCTACAAGAACCAATTCATTTAGAGAATGAATGGGAAATTGGGATGGTTAATTTCACATGTTATAATTCAACAGCGAATATTAATGAAGGTATTAACAATAAAATTATGTACGGTGATTTAGAGATTGCACTAAGAACTGGTGCATATGAAATTGAATCAATAATCAAAGAAATTAAAAACATTTACCGTCTGATCATGGATTAAAAATAATCGCAAATAATAACACAATGCAGTGTGAAATCTATTCAGATAAACCTTTAGATTTGAGTGCAGAAGACAGTTTGGCAGACGTTTTAGGTTTCGAACGAACATGTTTAGCACCCGATAAATGGCATTATTCCACACAAATAGTTAAGATTAGGAGAATAAGTGCAATACGAATTATGTGTAATTTAGCTAGTGGTTCAATTTCTCATAATGGAGACGAAAGTCATGTTATCTATGATTTCGCAACCGTCTGTACCGCCAGGATACTTGATGATAAGAAGACAATCACCAGTAATTTACTTAGCTATGAGTACAAAATGTAATTACTAGCATTTATGTAAAGATAGTCGATCAGAACGGACGTCTAGTAGATTTTCATGGAGACAGAGTAAGTGTGTGTTTACATTTAAGGCAAAAGAAAAGAGAAATGGGAGTTGTAGTGTATAATAATCCAACATCATCATCATCATCAAGAAATATTGATACAACACATGTAAGTTGTTATAAAAAAAGAAACGTATGAGTCAGATGCGCAAATCAAAAATCGTAGTTTACGCTCAACTACGTTAAAGGTAACACCTCGTTACGCAAGAATTCTCAGAGATTTAGGATTTAAAGTGAACCCTCGTCATGTCGGCGTTTAGTGAAATATTGAATATTAATAATCAAATTAGTATTGACTCATCGATTCAGGGATATGAAGTTCATTCCTTTGTACCATACACAAACTCAAATTTCAATAGTTCAGACGAAATAAGAATAAGTATTCAACCGTCTGAATTATTCAGTTTACCTTGTGAAAGCTACTTATATGTGGAATTCAGCATAACTTGTAACAAAGATGAAATTGTAAGGAAGACAGATACTACACGGAAACAACAAAGTTGTTCCGCACCGTATACTGTTAATTCTAACCCTATAGCAAATTTGTTTTCAGAGATTCGATTCGATTTATCGGGTCATGAAATACAACGCCTTCGTTATCCAAATATTGCTTCACAAATAAAAGCATATTTATGTCAACGTGCAGGCGTTGACACGAATTCATTTGAATTGGCTGGAATTAAATCATCTGGCTGGAGTAATGCAGATCATAAATACCAATTTTTAATGCCGTTGAAAATGGTTATGGGTTTTTTCGAGGATTTTCAACAAATTCTTTTACATGTTAAACAAGAATTAATACTTGTTCGTACATCTCATGATAAAAATTTAATTACTAGTGCACAAGCAAAATACTTAAGTGTGAATATTAGCAAAATTTGTTGGAGAATGCCATTCGTAAAACTCGCTGATTCATTGCAATTGAGAATGTTGAAATTATTGGATGATGATCACCCATTACCCATTGGGTTTAGACACTCTGAAGTTTTTGAATACCCGCTGGTACCTCTTTCAAAATCCCATCATCGGGTGGTAAAACCAGCTTCATTCCAGGATATACCGAGTTTTGTTGTTGTCGGTTTCAAACTGATCGAAAGAATCAGTATACAAAGACAATGGCTGAATTTGATGATGTATCAATAATTAATATGAAATTATTTCTTAATAATATATATTTTCCTTATGAGAATACCCAATCTAAATTTGAGATATTTTATCAAATGTTTCTTAATTTTTCAAAAAGCTATTACAATTTAAAAGTTAGTGATGAATATGGTCTTGCATTAACATTTAATGATTTTAAGACCAAAGCGTCATATATGTAATTGATTGCAGCCATCAATTAGAACTATTAAAATCAAATGCAGTTGATATACGTTTAGAGTGGGAATGTAGTGTAGATGTAAAGGCGAATACTACAGCCTATGCTATGCTAATTTCCGATAAACTTCTCACATATAAGCCGCCACCGGCATTGTGACGCAAATTTAGATTAATTCAGTTGGTAGACATGTGTATGCATGAGAGAGATAGATGGATAGATAGTGTGCACATGCTAACATATTAGTGTTTAATTAGTTTTAAGTGAATAGTCGGTGCATAGAGACGTTACAGTGTATGTGAGAGTGAAAGATGGCGGCAGCTGGTGCGGTAGACACGAGTGCAAGCGTGGATACGGGTGAGATGCAAGATAATGTTAATTATCAATGCAACGAAGACATTAATAGCAATAATAATTCATATGCAGTTGTTGAATTTCATTGGTTCAGAGACAATTACAATAATCACATTATAAAGGAGTTAGCTTTTGCAAGTTATGGTGAACAACTAACAGACTGGAAAGAGGGAGTGTTTCATTATCAGCCACCTTATAATTTATGTAAACTCAATGATGATAAAATTAGACATGTATTATGGTTAACAAAGCATTATCATTTACTACCGTGGGATTGTGGAAGGAAAAATTCAGTAAAAATCAAATAAGAAACTTGCTATCAAAATATAAAATAGTGTATACTAAGGGTGAGGAAAAACGTAGATATCTTTCTCGTTTTCACAATGATGTGAGAGATTTACCACACCGATGGAAAAACCAATTTATAATCCACATACAAATGAACATTGCAAACAGCATAGAAATAATTATGGACGATGTGCATTAACTTGCATACATTACAGGAACAAATAGAAAATTATATTTTGAATGCTATTGATAGTGGTGATGAAGATTATAGTGATGATGATGATAATGATGATAGTGATAAAAAGCTGTTGCAGTAGATGAGAGTAATGTAAAAAGCGGAGATAATAAAGAAGAAGAAGAAGAGGCGATGGCTGCAGAGAAGAAGAAGAATGAGGAGGCGGCGGAGGAGGAGATAAATGAATTTGATTATTCACCAGTAATTAACAGATCGAAGTCGTTAATGAATATGTTTATGAATCAAGAAGATTCTAAAGCTAGTAAAAACGAGGAAGAAGCACAAGATTTATATAATAATGATGATTATCTATATCAATTAACACATTTGCGTGTATTAGCACAAAATGGATTTTATTATTGTCATAAGAACGATGCTATCAAGTGTTTTTGTGTGAGAACCCATTAGAATTTCACATCGCAAATGTTTGCGCCCTGATTATAGAGATACAATTAATTTTAATGTGTTGGTACCGCATCCACCTGATGCATCATCCTTCCACAACCGCCGGAACAGTTTCTCACAAACATTAGTACAGAATGATTAGTGTATGTGTTGTGTGTGAATAGCAAGCAGACATCGCGACAAGGACTTGTGATTTGTGCGTCGAGGTGTGATATTGAGGAAGCAACAGCATCATGAATCCGGTAGATTACAGATCGATTGAATTAGAAGAGAAATTAAAACACATTATCGAATGTGTTGACAAATTGGATAATGCTATTTCACGAGCATACACAACAGGAGATTTGTATATAATAAATTTTGCTAAAAGTTGAAATCTACATATTTGTCAACAATTAACAGCGAAGATATTCACGAATATCTGGGCTACAGTAGACCGTTATTATTGGATGTAGATAAATTGATTAAAATTGAAACTTATATTTATGAAATGATGGCGGACATTGTAAATCAAGAATGAGTGTTAAAAAGATTATATCAATGGATGTAGATTTAGTAGAAGAAGGAGAAGAAGATGCACTGCTTAAAAACAAATCAGCATTTGAAAAACATCTCATACATAAACTACGTTATCATAGGTATGAATGTTATGGAAAAGATTATGGACATTATATTATGTGTATAAATCCTCAAGCAATGAAACAATGCATCAGTTCATTGGAAAATGTACTTCAGATTCGTGCTTTTATCGACTAATGCAATCACATACAGCGGATAATCATCGTGAATTTTGCAATGGAGCTTATCATACATTCAACATGTGTAAAAACAAAATTGATAAATTTTCGTGTAACTTGTGGAGGAAATTCATGTATGAAATATTGCAAATTATTTCGATCGTTAAACAGTGTACAATGAGCAGCTGCAACATACATACAGGCTTTTTTTAATTAATAATTGCACTTCAATTCTAGCATCTGCAAACTGCAACGATACAACGATGGTTTAATTAATTATTTCGATCGTTAAACAGTGTACAATGAGCAGCTGCAACATACATGCAAGTTTTTTTTTAATTAATAATTACACTTCAATTCTAGCATCTGCAAACTGCAATGATGCAACGATAGTTCAATCAACTTTTAACGGACATGTTTGAACTTGAATAACGGAGAAACACACACCTGCTCGACAGGTGTGCCAATAGGTGTGCACTTGAACTAGAATGCTGGTTGATGCATTCATTATCTGTGAGATCGCCTAGCTGTGAACATTGCGTGCGTGTAAGCTGCTGCTGCTGCTGCTGCGGGAAAGTATTCAAAAAACAATTAATAATGCCGATTATTAGAACAAGTCCGGCCATCACGCAACGAGTTTCAAGAATCGCTCAACGCGAAAGCGAGAAACATTGCCAACAATTCGACTTTTAGATTTAACTGAACAATTTAGATATCCGATAATTTCAGCACGAATGGTTACGACTAAATTTGGAAAACGAGTTATTGTGCGAGTGTTGTTCTACAGTGATGAAGAACTGACAAGCAGTGCTAAACCATGTGATATATTTTTACCGGAAAAATTTCTATCTGTTGTAAATGCAGATAATATATTGAGTTTTAATGGAAAGGAAAAATATGTATTGATTACGGAACGTGTGAATGGTTCAATCTACCCGAGTTGCACAATCGACAGGATGACAAAGGCTGAACTTGAAGAATATCCAGAGGAATTACAATCACTAATAATGAACGGAAGAGATATGGACACCAGATGTTAACTGCTGCTGCTGCTGCTGCTAACGTTATTCGAGCTCCTGCTTCTTCAAATTCTATTTCTACTTCTTCTGCTGCTGATGCGTTTGCTGCTTCTTTTGCTGCCATTGCTGATAATCTTGCTGCTGCTGCTGCTGTTGCCGAGGTGATGGACACGGCAGAGGACGCTGATGTACGAGAAGATGAAGAATTGGACGACAGTGAGGAGGAGGAGGAGGAGGAGAAGTTTCAGAAGATGGAAGGTGATGAGAACACTGAACGGATAATTGACATTGGAACTATGTATGATCGCTTAATATTATTGCTGTTGTTGTTGATAATTGCATTGCTTTTACTATTGTTGCATAATTTATTGTATGATTTAGCTGTTAACAAATTACATTGGTAAAGTATAAATAATAATAATAAAGCTGAGATTTTTTCTTTAAATATGGTTTTCTAATTTCCGTAGCATTAGAAACCTAGTTCATCTAGTTTTTAGTACTTCTATTAATTGCATACATATGTGAGGTGTGTACTTGAGCTGCACAGTTGAATTATCATTAGTATGATGATAACAATCGATCGATTTGGAAGACCGCTGAGCCAAGTCCAGCGGTTTTGATAGTGATAATAACGAAAATAATAATATCTTTAATGGTAAGCGTAAACGCCGCACGCATTTCAAAGCAAAAAGTGGAGATAAAAATTAAATACTACACCTGCACCAACTCCAACTAATACTCTCATCCCATCAAAATCTGAAGAAACACAGACTGATAATGCTGATTGGTTAGGAAATTATGAAAATTGGGATGATTTTATTAGTTCATCAGATGGTCGCGTCTCAATGTTCATTCTAGACGAATTGTGAATTTAGGTGCACCGCTGAAAATAGTGATGCAATAAATAAACAATATCTATTGAATGAAATTGACACCGTGAAAAACTTAAGCATTACTGATCTTTCAGAACGTCTGACTAAGTTAGTGGAAGACAAGGATGTAGTAAATAGAACGCATCTATTGAATGATATCGAGAATATTAAAATTAACTATTAACGATCTATCAGATCGCCTATCTAAATTGGTAGAAGAAAACAAGCACAAAATAAACAATATATATCGAATATAATTGATGAGAAAGCAGTGATTCTCAATGATGTGTCAAAACAGGTAATCAAATTAGCAGAAGACAAAGATGTAGTTAATAGACAATATATATTGAATGTAATTGGGGAGGAGAAAAATCTATTCTCGCTGATCTTACAGGTCAAGTTAACAAATTAGCAGAAGATAAAGATGTGGTTAATAAACAAATATATTTCGGATGTGATTGGGGAAGAGAAAAATCTATCCTTGCTGATCTTACAGCTCAAGTTAACAAATTAGCAGAAGATAAAGATGTAGTTAATAAACAACATATTTCGATGTGATTGAGGAAGAGAAAAAATCTATTCTCGCTGATCTTACAGGTCAAGTTAACAAATTAGCAGATGATAAAGATGTAGTTAATAAACAACATATATCGAATGTGATTGGGGAAGAGAAAAATCTATTCTCGCTGATCTTACAGGTCAAGTTAACAAATTAGCAGAGGATAAAGATGTAGTTAATAAACAACATATATCAAATGTGATTGGGGAAGAGAAAAAATCTATCCTTGCTGATCTAACAGGTCAAGTTAACAAATTAGTAGAAGAAAAGACAGAGTAAATAAAGAACATATATTGAACGTGGTTAGGAAGAGAAAAATCTATCCTTGCTGATCTAACAGGTCAAGTTAACAAATTAGTAGAAGAAAAAGACAGAGTAAATAAAGAACATATATTGAACGTGGTTAGGGCAGAGAAAAATCAATCATTGATGATTTATCAGGTCGATTAACAAAATTAGTCAAGACAAGGTTGGCGGTGATGTTGGTCGACGGTATCAGAAACTACAACTAATATTGGTAAATTATCGCATTTAGTTCGTAATAATAGAATCTATTGTGATACTAAACTAACACAAATGCAACGAGATATGGAATCAATGGACGCCAAATTCATGAATATGATTAATGAGAAATTGAGAAAATAATGGTGATGTAATTATTAGGTTCTAATTAGGTGTGAGATAGTCAGCTAGTCTGCTAATCAGCCGATTTGTGGGAAAATATTTTTTTGAAAAAGGCGGGCGGTAGAGCTGGGTGAGGTTCTATCTTGTCTTCATGATCCGGCTATCTCACAAGATACAGTAGCCATGTTGGTTACAGCACTAATGTGGTGACAAAGTCACATATGGTGCCAGCGCGCAGTGTGGTGATAGCGGCCATTGTGGTGCCGGCGTCAATTTTGGTTACAGAATTCCAATTGGTTACAGCGGCCATTTTGGAGACATAATCAGATTTGGTTACAGTGAATAGGTTGGTTACAGAGAACGCTCTGGTTACAGCGTCCATGTTGGTTACAGCAACCATCTTGGTGACAGCGGCCATCTTGGTTACAGCGGCCATCTTGGTGACAGCGGCCATCTTGGTGACAGCGGCCATCTTGGTTCCAGAGTTGGTTCCAGAAGTAACATATTTACACTACTGAGAATTACAGCGAATAAAGCTGGATTTCATCATTCTTGTGAGGAACTCATCTGTCTATATTATTATTAAATTTTCACCCACAGTATCTTACTAATTAGTTTTTGAACATCTTCATTCTTCATTACTTGTTTCGATTTTACTTATGTATAATTCATACATAGAAGGTACAAAACATGCTTTCACCTATCCTTTTCTGTGCTTTCGCTCAAATCTGTTACTCTCTTAATTTATGAAAGTAGTCAAAATTTATCCCCACCGACAAAAGCCATACGCTTAATAAATAATAAATAAGAAAGTAGTCCTAGTCTAGGATAACTTTGAAGAAAAATTCTGAACTATTTTAGGATTTTTGAATAAAAACCTGAGTAATGAAGCACTCAATCTCTCGAAAACAATATTCATTTATTAAACAACAAATTTAATAGGTGTTTATGCAATGGTTGTATTATGAGAGCCTTTAAACGACGAGTGAGATACCGATATTAAAATATGAGCGTTGTTTGTAGATAGTGTGTCAATATGCGGCGAGGTTAAAATATTATGCTCTTTACGAGCTCTTATTTTAAAACCTCGGTATCTCACTCGTCATTTAAAGGATCTCATAATACAATCATTGCATAAACAACTATTAAATTTGTTGTTTAATAAATGAATATTGTTTTCGAGAGATTGAGTGCTTCTTGGGACTTTCGAAGGGACGTTGTAATCACTCTGTACATATCTTTTGTGAAGACCATGTTGAAAATAAAAAGGATTGAATTTCTCAATGAAATTTTTTTTATCGTATGGCTTTTCTATCGTTGGGGAGACCCTTCTCGGGTAGGTTCCATCTCGCCTTATTTTTTGTATGAAATTTATTTTTGCTATGAAATAGACGTATATCTATGTGCAAATATGAAATATTCATCATCAATTTTCACACACTTTATTGCAGCTTCAGTTTGAACATTGAGCATGAAAATATAATCGTGTAGGCTACTTGTAATAATATTTCAGATGTTGATTCAACCTCTAACTAAACTATGACCTACAGACTACATTAGTGCTGATTGATATAAAAGTTTGGTGTGGGTTGATGCCAAACTCTCTCAACTCACGCATCCTAATGAATTATTCAATACCTCAACATAATAAAGCATGATACAGTAAACAGTATTACAGTGCGGCTTCATTGTGTTGCCAACAATCTTGAAGAGTTAAGAATGACCTGAAGTAAATATGATTATTGTAAAATTGTGTATTATAATGAATTTGCCAATTACAGACAAGGAAAAAATCATCAATGATTAATATTGTTAGAAAATATCGCCTGCTGATAGTGCATGTTATCTAACTACATTTTATATACGAAATTTCACAGAAAATCAAATTGAGAAAGGTAGAATACTTATTTTTTCTTTAATGTAATTGACTAACTTTAATTTGAATTGATTCGATTTTGAAATTTCTCTATTGGTCCTCAACAGAAATAATACTCAGTATAACTAAACTGAATCTTTAGTACCTAACTGAACGATCCTCAGTATATTTCAAATTTGAAATATTCCTTGGGTTTGTAGCGATTTCTTTGAGAATATGATGATTTCCTGACTTATAAAGCTTCGAGAAACATTTTCAACGATAACAATATCACAATTTAAATAGAGTGAGCCAATTTAGACTCCTATAAAAGAGGTTTTCTGGTTTCATCCGGACTTGTAAGTTATCTTCTTTGAACCCCAGTTTGCTTCGTATGTTTAATATACCAGCAATCTGGAATATATTCAAATTTTCAAACTTTAGTTAGAAAGTGAATGTATTTATTTATTCAGTAATGTAGGCTAAAAATAATACTTAAAGGAATATCCAACAGGCTAACGCCTGAAACTGTCCCTTTTTCAATAAAAAAAAGCACAAAACATACATGATGGAGAAGTAATATTTTTGAAGCTTATTTGGGTGTGTCTCCTTATTAATAAAACAGCATCTAATTATATACTTTGTAGCCTACTTGATAACAAAACTAGTTTTTATTTCTAGCGTATCTGTTGACTCAAAGTTCGCTTCCGTACTTTTATAGGTCTTTAATGACATAGTAAACGTTTTCCAAAAATAAATATTAAAACATGTCAGTCAGTTTACTGTGGTGTGGAAATAAAATAAATTATTAATTCCTAAATTGAATAAATTCATCTTCCTTACTTCCTACATTCCACTTTCGCATACATACATTTGAAAAAAAATGTAGCGGTATAGTCTTGTAACTTGAAAGAGTAGGGAGATTCGCGGTTGTTCCACCACTACGTTTATAACTATGTTATATAGGAACTTGCACTAGCAATTAGTATTAGGCTAGGCGTACACCGGTTAGTCAAGACAAGACAAGACGAGATTAGTCACGTTTAGTCACAGTAATTCACATAGTTGCTTATGAAGCAGCACACACCGATGCAATCACTAATCGCAATGCCTTAGTACTGTTAGTACTAGTAATATGCAATTTGTTAGGTGATGTACAATCGGAGGCAGAGGCACTTTTTTTGCTGTGATGTTGCCCACATGAGCTCTTGGCTTGTGCGTGGGTGATGGGAAGGGTGATGATGATGATGATGAGAGGTGAATGGACCTACAGCTTTAGGTGGTGCCCGGGCCACCGAAAAATTATGTTTTGTTTTCATGCGAAGAAAACACGGAGAGGCAGGCCTCAAGCGGTTACCCTTACAAGTATTTACTGCTAACCTTGTAGCCTAGTACAAATTCAAATGTCTAATTTCTAGTTCAAGGTTTACATATTTTGCAATGTATTCGTCCTAAAAATTAATGTATTCAACTTACATTAACACTATTTCAAAGAGATACATATGACCTGAGGCTTCTAAATTTTTAATGGTGTGATAGATAAATTCAAATTATAACAATCAACATTTAAAAGTAGAAGAAGAAGAAGAAGAAGAAGAAGAAGAAGAAGAAGAAGAAGAAGAAGAAGAAGAAGAACAGAGAAGAAGAGGAAGAAGAAGAAGAAGAAGAAGAAGAGAAGAAGAAGAAGAAGAAGAAGAAGAAGAAGAAGAAAATGAAGAAGAAGAAGAAGAAGAAGAAGGAAGAAGAAAGAAGAAGAAGAAGAAGAAGAAGAAGAAGAAGAAGAAGAGAGGAAGAAGAAGAAGAAGAGAAGAAGAAGAAGAAGAAGAAGAAGAAGAGGAGAAGAAGAAGAAGAAGAAGAAGAAGAAGAAGAAGAAGAGAAGAAGAAGAAGAAGAAGAAGAAGAAGAAGAAGAAGAAGAAGAAGAAGAAGAAGAAGAAGAAGAAGAAGAAGAAGAAAAAGAAGAAGAAGATTGTAAAAATGAATAAAATTGAGAATGGAAATGTTTTTTGTTTATGACTTTGATTTCATCATAAAATATTTTTTCCATATGTTCAAAGCCAATGTGAAATTCATTCTTATTATGTAGGATTTTGCTAAAAACTCACTTTTCAATATTGGTGATAACTGTTTCTCTCAATACAGTTGAGTGGAATTTTACGACTGTTTTGAACTTACGTACTTTTTAACGTAGTGATAATTGATTTAAGTAAACTCTGGGATGCTTCGCCATATATTCAAGTGAGAGATATGCGTCCTTCTTTTGAAACATCAACTTCTTTGAAAAATATAGGGCATTCAGAATTACGATTGTTGTTTTATTATGAAATTCAAAGCAATAAATCATTGTAACTATTATTATGTTGAAATTTATATTTCGCCAATAAAAGGTCAGAATACAAAAGTAACATACAAAAAACATGAATTAAATGGGATTATTGGTGATGTAGATGTAGCCTATAATGTAAATTATTGGAGAGTACTAAAGAGTCACTATTGAAATTGTAGAACTGGTCTATAATAATTTATTTTGTTTTCATTTTAATTATTATTGGAACATAGATGAGATTTGATTGGTTCCGCTCCGCATTAGAATGTACTGTAATGTATAATACAAATTTGTATTATGTGGTCGCCGGATCAACAAGACTGTTTTTAAAAGAAGACAGGCGCCTGTTAGTTATATAATTATAGAATAGAAGTTGTGTACTTGAATTTCGAATTACTGTTCAATAAAACTATAATTTTCCATAATAATAATAATATAGATACTTACAAGAGCTTATAATACACTTATATACCTATCATATAGCTGTATATGAACTGATACAATTTCCTATCATGAAATGGATGTCTGTATTATGAGGAGATACATTTTACATAAAAACATTTCTAAGTGAGTAATAATTGATCAATTTACACTGATGGAGAGGCAATTATTTTTTATTACATCATAGACTGCAAATTATCATTTCTTTATCACTTCAAATAGTGTTTTAATTATTGAGAATAACATATTTTTTCTACAATAATTCAAGAGATTTATCAAATCAAATCGTCTCTAAAAAATGATTCTCATTGCCAAGGGCTCTCTCAACAATGAAAGAGCCTTTTGTTAGCAGACAAATTCAATGTAAAGTGCTATTAATGTTTTTCACATCCGGCTTCAAGAAAAAAAACACAAAAAAGCTGGTACAAAACACCAAGCATTTGAAACGTAATTTTCCAAAGAAGAAGAAGAAGAAGAAGAAGAAGAAGAAGAAGAAGAAGAAGAAGAAGAAGAAGAAGAAGAAGAAGAAGAAGAAACAGAAGAAGAAGAAAATTTGAGCAGAGTTTCCAATAACAAAAAAGATTTGAATGGATAATTAATTTATAGTAGCAGTTAATTAGTAAAAAAGGTTAAACAGTAATGGTAAGAGAGTTTTAGCAATGACTATTTTAACTGTAGATTAATAGTCAATGGTTAAAAAGGCAGACCGTTGGTGAAGAAGCTGGTAAATCATTCCTTTGAAACCGTAACAGGTGCAATCCTGGAAATCCAGGCCTAATCCTGGAAAGAAGAAGGAATCTATGCACTTCTGCAGCCTAGCCTGTAAGTTTTCCATAACATTTTGCAGCATATTGACTTGTATTGTACTCCTTCAATATCGTCCCGAATTCGTTGTTTTAGGGCTGGGATAGTTCTGTGTTGATTGTTCTGAATTACTTTTGTAACCCATAGCAAAAAATCGCTACTTTCAAATCTGTAGAGTGAGGGGGTCCAAGGGAGATATCCCCGTTTTGTTCCATCCCCAACCCCCGAAACATTTTCGAAAAAGAGGTTAGAAAAGTTTTGAAAGTAGTAAGTTTGACGATTACAATACTTTTGGTGATTTAGCTCCAATAACGGCGGATTGATTTAAATACTACGTCACCATTGATAAAGTTTGTGAATTGTTTTTGAATGGCCGGTCGGCCATTCATTATAATCAACGCCATTCATAAATTCAGTGAACCGTATCATCGTATTATGTCACAACTGCAACACCATATTAAAAATAAACTGATATCTGATTTAAGTCATGTAGACTCAAAACAATCTGAAGCAGCTAAATAATATCGGATGAATTTGAAGCCAGAAAAACAGAGTAGAACAGTTCGGTTTGGTTATTCCCATTACAATAACACAGTGAATGGTTAACCTTCAATTACGAAATTAGCCGTGAACGAATGGATACAGCTTGGAACTGGAAAAGAAATAAAACTGTTATTAAAATTGATAAACTATGAGTTATTGTTGGATGACTACTTTATTAGTTCACACTTAGGAGCTGTAATTAACTAATATCTAATACTGTAGTTCACACAGGCGCTATGCAATTAACTGGTTGAAATTGTTCTGAATAGCATTTGACAGTATTAGTATTGACATTTTTTTACTATTATTGTTATTTCATTGACTACTACGGTATTATTTATAGTTGACATTATTCATATTGATTAAACAAAAAGGAAATTTAGATAGGCTACTCAAATTCATCACATTCACATGCATCCGAAACTTACGTACATTGCAAAATTAACGAGGAAACTATGTAAATAATTAAGAACACGGTTACCGTTTATAATGGAAACAAACAAAAACATACACTGGGGAAAACTTCCAGTTTATTAAGCGTTGTTTACATTTGCCAGTGATCAATGTTTATAACGTCTCAGGCTCAAGAACTCTCATTCATTCTTATAAATGGTGTAATCAGTGACATTGAAGCATAGTAGCCTATAATATGACATTTGTTTATTATGGTATCAAAAATTACATTCATTCTCCTAAATTGTTCATAAATTCTTAAAAATAAGTCAACTAGCAGTCGACCAGTAATTAAATTATGATAATTTATAGATAGTTTAAGAATAATTCTTAAGAACAAATACCTTCAATAATACCATAACATTCCAATATATGTAACTTATAATGCAATTTACAGGAATAGTTAAGCGTTCCCATACCTATAAAAATTCAGAAATAACAAAACAAATGATTATTCTACTGGCGCCAGCCGACTGGCATTATGTGTATAAGGCAATACAGCAAGCGTTATTTTCTCATTCATTCAATGCTTGAGTGTGATTGGTTGTTGAAACAAAATGGCGACTACTGTATCGACTTCTTGCTCTTCTGTGATTGGCTGGCTTGGTCTCGCTTTGCTATTGGTCGTTTCTGCCAATTCCCGCAGAGAAAGCATGCTTTTTGTATACGGTTAAACATTCTGGTTGGAGTTCTACTGCAAAAGAATTATTATGAAATCATGGAAAGTACAGTGATGAATGGTTTTATTTTACTGTAAAACGGTATTAAAATAATACTTTAGTATAGTACAGTCTATTATTCAGTTGTAGCTGAATTTGAGGGAAAGGAAAGGCAAAAAGAAGACTGGATCAGGTGAGAAATACGGATTAGAAGGAGAAGAAGAAAAGAATAGGAGACGGAAATGAGGAGATTGAGAAGGGGGACAATGTAGGAGAACAAAGAAAAGGGGAGGAGGAGAAGGAGGAGGAGGAGTAGGAGGAGGAGGAGGAAGGAGGAGGAGAGGAGGAGGAGGAGGAGAGGAGGAGGAGGAGGAGGAGGAGGAGGAAGGAGGAGGAGGAGGAGGAGGAGGAGTAGGAGGATGTGAAAAGGTGAAGGAGGAGGAGGGTCATAAGGAGAAAGAGGAGGTGAGATGAGGAGAAGAATGAGGAGGAGCAGAACGAGGGGAGAAAGAGAAGAAGGAAGAAAATGGAGGAAGCGGAGAAGGAGGATGAGGAGAAGAAGAATGATGAGGAGGAGAAGGAGGATGAGGAGGAGGAGGAGGAGGAGGAGGGGAGGAGGAGGAGGAGGAGGATGAGGAGGAGGAGGAGGAGGAGGAGGAGGAGGAGGAGAAGGAGGAGAAGGAGGAGGAAATAGGAGAGGAGGAAGGAGGAGAGGAGGAGGAGGAGGAGGGAGAAGGAGAAGGAGGAGAAGGAGGAGGAGGAGGAAGGAGAGGAGGGAGGAGGAGATGGAGGAGGATGGAGAGGAGAGGAAACAGAAGTAATAGGAGGAGAAAGTGGCAAAGTAGCAAGAGGAGGAGGAGGAGGGAGGTGTAGGAGAATCAGAGTTAGAAGAAGATGATGATGATCAAGAAGAAGAATAAGAAGAAGAAGAAAACGAAAGAAGAGCATGGCTGAGCAGCTAAAGAATTGAGACTAATCCGACAGGAAATCTTCTCTAGCCTTTGAATTGAGAATTTAAATTGGTCGGACACTTTACAAATACGATTTGACAAGTCAGTCAGTCAGAAGTGGTTCTCTAAGTTGCGATTCTGGAACAGGCCACTTCTAGAATCATAATAAAATAATATTCAGGCTAATCCATTCAGAGACCCCATCTCGACTAGTTCTCGGAACAGCTAACAAATTCAGTTAAGCGACGTTGCCAGTGGACAGTTTTGGAATGGGTTGTCACATGTTGCAGATATTTGTTATACGTACTATAGATTTGAATCTGATTTGTAATAGCTGAAAAATTGGGCAAGCTCACAGTAGAACGTATTGCAATTATTATTAAATTAATACTTTCACTTATAATCTATAAGCTATTGATGCTAGGATAAGGGGCGGATCCAGGGTTGAGTCAAGATAGGAGCTTAGGAGGTAAAGGAGTATAATCATATATTTTAATATTCCATTGGCAAACTGGCAACCTGTGAACTTATCATGTTTGTTGTATGATACATAGAAGCCTTTAATTTTTTTGAACATGAAAAAACTTTGATTTCAATTGAAAAATTTGTTCAATTATGATATTATGAATGTTTAAATGTCAAGAGCAACTGTCTCAATGACTCCGATGATAATAATAATTGATTAAAAGAAATCGTCTTCTTTGTAATTAAAACTCCTAGTTCAACAAGGAAGCGTTTTATTCGCGTATAGTTGAGATGAATCAAACTGATAAACTGAGTTGTTCTGCAAAAAATTCAAGAATAGAATGACAGCTGAAAATTTGTCAAGTTTTACCAAACTGATAAGAAATTACATGTGTATGATAATGTATGTTGACAGATTCCCATTGAAAATGTCAGCACATGTCTTATTCTCGAATGTCTCATATCTATTTTATGTGAGCATCTTGAAAGCTTCTTCGACTTAACTTGAAATTAATTGACGCATGTAAGATGTTTCAGAGTTGAATGTTTTAATAAATGGAATCATTTTTATGGTTTTGAAAAGGTTGACAAGATTTTTCAAAGTTTCTTACACATTATTTCATTAGATGATACGTCCTATATTCTATTGAGATACATGCTATACTCAATAAGTAGTATTTTATGATGTATAATATAATTATATATATCCAATCCAGTTTACATAAGGGATTGATCCCTTTTTCTCCATTGGTTTGAGCAGAGGTTAGTTCTATACTTCCACTCATACTATTATTTATTGTCCTTGTCTTTTCTGACAAGCTTGGAAACAACCTCAGCAGAAACTCTGATTATCCTTAATACTAGGAGAAATATAATGATTGAAATAAAATATAATGAAAATATAATAAATTCAATTCGAAATCTAAACCTAATTGTATACAATCACAAACACATCATTTCAATCATTATCATCATTTCCATGAAATTACAATTTGAAAAACCAAACACTTGATTTATGGAAAAGTACATAGATATAGAAACTGTTCATATGTACGTGTATAGACTAACCAAATAATGCCAACTCTGCAAAACTTAGATTTACAGAACTCTGATATATGCCAATGTTTTTGGCTTGACTGTAGATATTAAATAGAGATTGGTATACCATAGTAGTAAGGAGCCTAGATTTGTTCTTAGCATAATATTATAGATCTCTAGTATAGTATATTATTATAGTAAGGAGCCTAGATTTGTTCTTAGCATAATATTATAGATCTCTAGTATAGTATATTATTATAGTAAGGAGCCTAGATTTGTTCTTAGCATAATATTATAGATCTCTAGTATAGTGTATTATTATAGTAAGGTATAATATACCGTATTGTATAGTTTCAGTATAGCGTAGGTCTTCATGGCATTGAGACTCCTTCTTACTCCTGAGACTCATGCCTTGAATAAATAACGCCTAATTTATTGTCCTAGTCTTTTCTGACAAGCTTGGAAACATCCTCAGCAGAAACTCTGATCATCCTTACTTAATACCTAGAAAAATATAATGATAAAAATATAAGGAAAAAAGTTTCTTGGAAATTCCATACTGGTATGACCTTGACATACTGTTTTCAAGAATTCTCAGGTACGTACTGTATTTTATTTTTATTGGAATTCTTTAGCGAAGATAATCCTTTCAAACCGGTTTCATCTGGTTTCATTTGGTTGTTGAAGAAGCAAGGGTCATGGCTTATTTCTGCTGGCTTATACAACAAAGATAATATTACTCCATGCACCTGTTGTTTATGAATGATAAAAGAAAGAATAGTCGCCCTAGGCTAGACCAAAATATTGGGAATGAATTTGGTTACTACGGAATGTTGACAATTTTGAGAAAGGACATAAAAATAGGGGCTACAGCCTACTTATTTACTACTACAGACACTGTATAATAACAGTGTGGTCATTGGTGTGAAAAGGTCAATAACATTGTGTTGGAACATTTTTTATTCCCGCCACCGCCATACTTTTGCCAAATTTTTGAATTTTGATACGGGATTACACTGGCAAACATGAACCTATTCACTCATTTGTCAAACTTATTCAAAGAGAAACATCAAAAATAACTTTTCCAACATTAAAAGTAGTCTCTCTATTTTTGGTATTGCTTTAAAATCTTTAAATGATGAAAATCTAAGGTTAGGCGTACACCGGTTGGTCAAGACGAGATTAGTCACGTTTAGTCACAGTAATTCACATAGTTGCTTATGAAGCAGCACACACCGATGCAATGACTAATCGGTGTGTGTTGCTTCATAAGCAACTATGTGAAGTACTGTGACTGAACGTGACTTATCTCGTCTTGTCTTGTCTTGACTAACCGGTGTACGCCTAGCCTAACACTGGCAAAGGCAAATTGTAGGCTGGAAATGTATCAATGTATCGTTATGATTCTAATATGTTTTCAATGTTAATCTTATGGGAATTTGCAGATGTATGACTGGGTTCAACAAATCAAAAGTGTGACATTCAATGACCACATTGTTATTATACAGTATCTGTAGTTAGTACTTTGAAAGCCACAGTCCACACTCTGAAACAATCTAAATAATTTTGCTGACAAATTTTGTGAATTTGAATTGTCAAATTAAGGAAACAATCTCAATTTGAGGAAGAAAATTGAGTGAAAGATGGAAGATGTATGGCAATTTGTCAGTCAAGATGACCAAAAAAGGATTAGGCCAAAAAAAGTTGGTGAGGCTTCCAAGGTTACTAGAGATAACAAGGTTTCTAGTAACCTTGGGACAGTACCCAGCTGTCAACGTTTTCTTGTTATATGAATAAACAATAAAATGACATCACATAGTCCCAGCACAATCATACATGCGCCATATAATAGCTATCAACAAACAAATTCTAATTTTAAATATATCTATGGTTCGAACATAATTATACTGTATAGGTCTAGCTACAGAGAGTGTATAGTATACTGTATAGTTAAAAAAACGTGTCTTGGTTAATTTCACTAAGGTACCTGGACTGCACTAAGAATGAATTACCTCATTAAAGATTGTTATAATGTTGAAAGTATTATGAGTTCGTCCCCAACGATGCAGTCATTTCAATATTGTATACTAGATGAACTTCTTGTACTTTTTTAAGTAATGTTAAATAATTTATGACTTCTAAAATGACAATAGTTTAGGAACTTATACAGGAATTACTGTGGTAATTACAGTGCCTATAATATCAGTGAACCAGGTTGCAGATCAAAACAGTCAGCGAAAAAGATAAAATAAACAGAACCGTATGCAAAACTCTATTGCAAAATTAACAGTTTAGTGAGCGGAAAAAGCATGGAACTACCGGATATCCGACCTTACAGCAGGTGTTCTGCTATCATGAGTTTTATTCGAAAAGTGAATAATGAACTAGAAAAATGCGCAAACATCAACAATGGTTTGGCACGAATCGCTTGTTTCAGACAGAGAAAGAGGGTGAGAGAGAGAAAGAGTGACAGAGAGAGAGAGTGAGTGAGGGAGTGATAGAGAGGGTGAAAGAGAGAGAGGGGGGAGAGAGAGAAAGAGTGAGAATGAGGAGAAGAGTGTTTGTGCGCGAGAGATTTAATTCCGGATTTGAACAATATTTGAATCGTCGCTCAGTGAGTGATATGAATGAGCAAATGAATTCAATGAATAACTATGAATGAACAATGATTTAGAAACTTGGATAGTGTACTGGAACTTCCGAATGTTTTGGTCAAGGTTGGCTAATTTAGCCTGGTTCAAATTTCGCTATTGTTTCGCTTGAATAATGCCGCTTTCTAGAGGTTATTCCACCTTGGATTCATGGTTAAAACAAAGAGATTGAACCTTTCATTCATGAAATATGATCTATAGTCTGTTCAGGGAAAGGAGAGACGATGTAAATAAACCTGTGCGTGCGAGAGTCTAGCTATAGTGCGATTCACGTCAAGAAGTCAGCATTGCTTAGATGGGAGTTTGCTATCCTTGTTCAGCACAAGGCAGTTGCTGATGTCTCTATCCAATTCGCACTGTGCATAGTTGCCGCACTGTGCATTGTTGTCGCACACAGTCCCAACAAACACGTTTGGTGCAGTTTTCTCTTTCTCTCTCAATGAAACTTGGCATCAATGCTCCTCATATAAACAATGCTGACTTCTTGAGGTGAATCGGACTATAGACCGATTCACAGTAGAGCTACTGAAATATTATTATTATTTAAATTCAATTATTATTTATATTATTTTCAATTGAAAATTATAATGGTTCCTCTCAAGTTATTTATAATGGATGATAGATAAATTACTTTATTTTTCCACTTTGTACATTACATAAGTGTTGTGGACAAAGTTGAGGCATAAGAGCCCCCTCTTCCACTTAAACTACAGTATAAAAAAACAACAATATAAAAAGATGATAGGTTGTTTATAGGTATCAAGCCAATGCCAATTTTCAAAAAAATGTTAACAGGTTTTATTTTGAAGGCTAGTTGAGGTCATAATTGTTGATCATAACAAACATTCTAGTACATAGAACACCTTGATGGGCTGTGTTGAGGTCAAAATGGACACTTGTCACCTTTCAAGCTGTGTAAAAAGAGTACAACAATGAAGCGATTAGATAATAATTCGATATGAAACTAGCCGCGATGCTACGATGAAATAAATTTTGTTATGGCTTTCAGGCCAAGTCATGCATGCTAATTTTCAAGGTTAGATTCAACACATACAATAACTATATACACTGTTGTTTATTCACTGTGTAAGCTGTATACTAACGGGTTTTTCAAAAAGGAAGCTCACGGAGCTTAGACTCGGACAGTAGTAATACAGTAGAATTCATTCACAGTGGTTGAGTATTATTCATTTTTTGTATAAAACTATACTATTCAGTATTTTGCTAATTATCATTTATGGTGATATTGTGAGAAAAAATATTCTCAGTTTTTAAGAGATGGTACCGGTACAGAGCCTCAATTAAAAATTTTGAAAAGATAAATTTTCTCACTACAAATTCTACATTATTTGCTAAGTGTTGATCAGAAAAATACAGAAGTGATTCTATTCATTTTACCCTTTCTGTTCCTAATGGCGCGGTTTCACGTTACCAGTAGACGTGTAGGTTACTGGCATGCAGGTTGGTCATATGATCTTCCACTCTACTGTATACAAACAAATAGGGCAATGCACACTGACTGGTTTATTACTGTTCCATTACTGTTCTTTTCCTCCATGCATTCAATTTCATCCTTGCTTTTTTATTGATATCTATTTAAACAAACACAAAACGACACCATTTATTTAAATTACACTCTTCTATGGTTCTGCACAAACTTATCAAAGTCTTTCACAATGTAAACAGAAATATTGTGCAATGTCTTTTTTTGGTAAATTCGAGTACATTTTGAAAGCGTCGAGTGGGACAGACTGAAGAAATGATAAAGAGGAGCACTCGACAATCATAAAGTGTCAATGAGTTTTTGAATAAACTTTCAAGTGTTTGGTACATTCCGTGAAACATGTGCTAACAATCTGTGCTATCTGGAGCTCTCTCTTTGTCTCTCTCACACTATCTCTCTCCTCCTCCTCCTCCTCCTCCACCTCCTCCTCCTCCTCCTCCTCCTCCTCCTCCTCCTCCTCCTCCTCCTCCTCCTCCTCCTCCTCCTCCTCCTCCTCCTCCTCCTCCTCCTCCTCCTCCTCCTCCTCCTCCTCCTCCTCCACCTCCTCATTTCCTTTTCAACCTTTTATGACCACTCTTTCAAATTCCTATACAGTACTTGAAATATTGCAGTAAGGTATCAATATACAGTATTTTGAAGTCATGTCTAATCAACATTGTATGAATTTATAGACTCGGTTATAAAGTCTCAAATCTTTGAGGCGGCTTTTGATAAGAATAATAAGATTCATTTTGAATAAGGCATTAGTGTGTTGCAGTACCCGCAGTATTAATATCCACGTAATTTAGATAGTGATTTTGATATCCCTTGTTAGCCAATAAAATTTTGGCACTGATGATGGAACCGTCTAAAAATAGAAAAAATTCAAAATTTGTCATTTCTCGAAAGCATTATTTTTTTGGGGGGGATTGTTCATAAGAAGTGCTCTAGTAGTTGTAGTTCTGTAGTAGGAAGTTCAAGAAGAAGTTTTTAAGGCTAGGCATACACTGGTTAGTCAAGACAAGACAAGACGAGATTAGTCACGTTTAGTCACAGTAATTCACATAGTTGCTTATGAAGCAGCACACACTGATTAGTCATTGCATCGGTGTGTGCTGCTTCATAACCAACTATGTGAATTATTGTGACTAAACTTGACTAATCTCGTCTTGTCTTGACTATCCGGTGTACGCCTAGCCTAAGAAAACCCGCTGAGTAACAATGAATTTAATCGAAAAATATAAATAAATAAACTTGGTAACAATAAATTTCATAAAATAATTGAAATAAATTTAAAGTGATAATCGATAAATTGGATGTGGTAATCATTGATAGCAATGATTATCTTAACGCCGGTTTCAAAATCGTCAATTAATATCTATAGCCTACTTCTTATCAACTGTGATCGATTAGGCTATACAATAATGTTCTTATTTATTTTTATCGGAGTGAAGACCCTTATGGATGGGTTCCACCTCGCTTTATTTTTGGTGTCGGTCACCCATTACAGAGCTGTCTTTAGTGTTCGTGATCGATTGATACTTCAATACTGACCGGTTAAATACTGTACTAACAAGCTCACAGGTGATCGGAAATTATTTTTAACTGGCGTTCTACTGGCCGATTTGGCAGATTATAATATTGAAGAATAATTCTTTGTTTTAACTCATGTATAGTCAAATGAAGGCCAACGTTAATTCAGAATGCAATCTTTCAACTTTTTATTGGTCTCGTGATTGCCCTATCAAAAAATGATTGACACATTTACACTCCGCCTTATCATGCTTTGTACAGTCTGCCCTGCCAACATAGACAATTGAACGCGGGAGGTAAGCTTTGAGCTATAGCTATCTATTTATGGATTTGAATGCCAAAAAAAGCTGTCTGTTTATTTTATTTTCAATTTTGTTTAAGCTATTCTCTTGTTGATTGGGTTTTTTATTGTTGCCTCGTGTTGTAAGACTCAGAGTGAAAATCCATTTATCAGGAATGCAACACAACAACAAACTTGAAGAGCTATCAATTGCAAAATACACAAATCGATTGCCAGGACTTAAATTATTATTATCAGTCGCCGTCATTTACTTAGGTTTTTTAAACGAATATATTCTATTTTAGATTGATATTAATTCAATTGTATACTTATTTATTTCATTAATTGACAATACACACACCATGGGTGGGAAGAAACACCATGCATTCGCCACCCAAAACTGTTTCAATCCCTAATTTTAACTAAAATGTCCAGAGGTTATGTCCATGTACTTTTTCATTAATAATTATCATTATCAGTAAGTATTATTGACCTAATCAAACAATAATTTTCAAATACTCATTGTTGACAGCAGATGATAAACTGATCATCATCACTTACAATTAAAATCGTAATTTCAAAAATCGGGTTTTCCATTGACATAATCAAACAATATTTTGGCTACGGTATTCTTATTGTTGATACTGGCTTATGATTGAAAAAACTCATCATTAGGCTAATGTATGAATTTAAATTTATTTATTTATTCACATATCATATTGAACTATAAAAATTAAATACAATAATGAATAATAGAACACGCAAGACATGTTTTAGCGGTAGCGATTCTTCATTTGTTCTTCATATCAATTTATTAATTTGCTAGCTACTAACTTCAATAATGGAAGGCTACTGGTCAAGAAGGATGTTTTGTTTGTTCAACAATAAAGTCTATTCATGGCGTCATCCAATTGGAGTTGCCAGTGGGAGTTTACTTGAACGCACTCGCTTTTGATTGGCTGAAGCTGTTTGATGTGGTAGTTGACATAACAGACAGTAGGTGGCAGCACTTACAACGTCAGAGTTGAATGGGCGTGTACTGAGATTTACTCGCTTCTGATTGGTTGATTGCGATTGACGAAGTAGATGACGATATTAGCGTCCACCAATAGAAATAATCGTTCCTTTTAACATTGGAGTGGGGCGGTCTGTAGAGTTCTTCGGAGTGTATGTTTCTTCTTCTCTTAATAAATAATTGAATGAATAATTAAGTGCTGGAATGAATTACTTCTATGAAGCATTCCTAGAAATAAGACATAGTTCAAAGAAACAGCAGAGACAATAATCAATCAAACAAATCACGAGTTTGAAAAAACTACTATAAACTGTCATATTCAAATGATTAGTTGATTACTTGTTTGATTGCCAACAATCAATGATTTATTTCATATTAAAATTCAAATCATTATTTTATAATTTGATTAATTATGACTATTTTTCTGATAGCTTATTATGTTTTACCAAGTACAGGAGAATACATTTTTTTTTATTGCCAACAATAAATAATTCATGACAAAGTCAAATCATTAGTCGTTAACTTGATAAATTGATTAACTTGTTTGATTACATAAAATCCAAAAATTTCGTTAACATCAAAATTAAACATGTAATTGGGATTATTGAGAATGTTCATAAAGGTCATGAGAAAATCCATAAGGTACTGTACGTTACCGGTTACCGAGGCACAAGATCTCAAAATTTGAGATCTTACTTAATTAACGATGATGATTTAATCATCAGTCGTTAATTAAGTCGTCGTGTTCTTCCACTATTAAGGATCAGGCATGAGCTGTACCTGTTCCGACTTCAAACACTACTATTTTTTGTTCTTAAATACATGATTCATTCTTTTCTAATTTATCTAGTTAATCCAATCCATTGATAAACTTCTTCAATTGCCACCATCTTCAATGATTTCTTTTCAAATCCAAATTGAACTTGTATGATTCACGAAGTAAGTTCCTGACACAAGACCTTCGTCCAAGCCCACACATTTTGTAAACAAAAAACCGTTTGTCATTAATTACTAGAGTACGGTGGGTGGGGGGAGGGGGGGGGTGTAAGGAGGGGGCCCACTGCAATCCATTGTGTGTGTGTGTGTGTGGAAAGATGATACTCTGCCTTCTAGGTCAAGGTCTAGTCTAGACACTAATTGCCATTAAAACGGCCTTTTTACGCCTTCTTCAAAACTCAATCCATAATACGCTCAGTGTGTTTTCAGTGTTATATTTAATTATCCAAAGCTTGTAAATGATTTCGGACTTGATTGTTTTGTATTTGTCATTCTTTTGATTATTCATAGATTGTGAACATCTTTTTACTCAACTAGACTAAAAGGTAGCTTAATCACGATAGATGTTGCTTGAAGTATTCGAATGAAGAAAGAGTACCTATCAAATGGAAATTTGAACATATCAGAAAGAACGTATCGAATGGAAATTTTCAACACTAATTTAATTTTCAACAGAAAAGTACTGCAGTACTTCACGTTAGTAAACAGATTGGTATTAGACAAGCTAGCTCTATTAATATAGCTTTCTAATTATTCATTTATTAATAAAATAATACCATAAAAACTACAAACTATGCAGGAAAATGTTTTGCCTGAATGGTGACTCTCATACTCACAACACAGAATTTATTTAATTATGTGTAAATTACAGAATTTATTTAATGAAATTTTTATTAAATTTCAAACTTTTCAAAGTATTTCATTTGTTTTGATTTGTTTAGCCATTGCAAAGTTCAAAATAAAAATTAAAAATGAAAATTTTGAAGTACGAATTCTTCAGATATTTTTCACGTTTTGGTTTTATTTTAATGCTTTTCAGTTTAATGCTTATCACTTGTTACAGTAATTTAGGAACCTTTGTTTTCACCACGCTATACTTATTCTCAACTCAATCACAGCGGTTCAGTACTCAAGTTAAAGACCAGGAAACTTCCAAATGAACACTATCAGAAAATACAAGAGCGTAGAGGTAAATACAATAAATACAAGTGAGAGTGAGAGTTGTGAAAAAAATGAAATGAATGCAGGAGGGTCATTCTCCTTTTTCAAAAAAAACTCTAGCAGAGTTTTGAAAATGCAAAATACTCTTGGTTGGAGAGAGCTGCCTGATGACCCCAATTCCACCCCTCTTTACACATCTTTATCTTGCTTACTCCCCTCTCTCACTGGCTCTGACTCAGTCACTCACACACACTCTTTCTCTCTCACACTCTCTCTTTCTTACACTCAATCTCTCTCTTCCATCTCCATGCATTCCCACTCAATCTCAACACTATTCTTACTTTCTCTTTCTCTCATACAAATTTTCTTCATCTTCTTCTTCTTTTTCCTTTTTCTTCTTCTTTTCTCTATTTTACCTGTTACATCCTGTTGAGTGTTTACTTCTCCCTTCAACTAAGCTCCCCCTTTTATTTTCTATGCTCTTCTATAGGTCTCACTCACTTTCTTACTCTGTTCCTCATCTTCTTATTCTCTTTCTCTCTCTCTGATCACTCACTCTTTCTCTCTCTTTCTCTCACTCTCTCTCTTTCTATTCTCCGACATTCTATACAACGTCATGAGAACCAGTTCTGGTATTCACGTTGTGAATGAACCAGTCTACGGCTATGAGCTTAGAGTGCAAACTACAATCATCATCCTCTGGTAGCTCAGTTGGTAGAGCGGTGGACTGTAGCGAGTTGAATTGTCAGAAATCCATAGGTCGCTGGTTCAAATCCGGCCCGGAGGAGATTTTTTTGGCAGAAATAAATTGGAAAATACTAAATTCAAATTTTAGAATTATGTATGTAGTAAGATTTTGAATTCAAATATAATTATTTCCATTGAAAATCTGATTAGAAAAACTGATTTTTAAATTTTGTCATAATCTTTTGTTGAAAAAGTTTACTAAATACACTCAAATTAATCATTTTGCTATTAACTATTTAATAGATTTATCAACATTCTTTCGATTAATATTACACATTTCTATTTATTTTATATTTTCCTTCAACCATTCGTGAACATAATATTCTTGTAATCTCTGTATTCACCAAAACTATTTGCTATCTGTTCTTTCAGTTTATGGGTATTTTGATGTTGATGTTTAAATTTATTATTACTACTGTATTATTATAATGTATTATTTCTCTATGCTGACATTGGAATGGTACAATAATTCCTTTAATGTATTTCCTTGATAATACTACCGATATTGTACTGATTGATTGGACATTGCTTCACACAACAGAACATTATTGTAAAATGAGGTTCATTTTGGGAATAGTATTAAGTAAATAATAAATATTGTGAAATATTCCATCTTAATACTCTTTCTTACTTTGTTTGTTTATCTTCCTATCCTTCATGGCCTATCTGTCCTTCCTTTTTCCCTCTTCTTTTGCTTCTCTTTCGTTCTTACTTTACTACTATTCTATTATTTCTATTTCTTCTTGTTCCTTTCTTATCTTTTCTTATATTGTTTCTACTTAATTCTATCATTTTCTCCCCACCTGTTTACTAACTCCGCTAAGTTCAAGCTCAAGAATGGACAATAGTTATTTACAGTATTGATTTATTAATAGATCCGTAAGACACATACGGTACGCTACATAACTGCAAAAGGCTAATAGCAATAATAATGTAATTGCATCCAATCTATTCTTTTCTCTGTTGTTGTTATCTTTATCACTTATTTGCTATCTCCTATCACCTATTTTTTTCTCTCTCTCTAGAAGAAACAATTATGATATTTAATAACATATGTACATATATTCTCATCATCTCACCACCTATTAAATTAGTGGTCTTGTTAAAAAATGTTCTTGTTTTAATGTTATCTTTATCACTGTTTTTTATCTTTTATCTCTCTCTTTCTCTTATTCTATTTAATTTCCACCATATTACCTATTTAAATTAGTGTTATTGTTCAAATATTATCTTTATCACTGTCCTCTCTCTCTCTCTCTTTCTCACTGTCTCATTCTCTACATCTTTCTCTGTCTTCTATTTTCTTTCTCTCTTTTTCATTTTCCTATCTACCTTTTTATCTCTTGTAGTCTCTCTCACTCTATCTCTCTGTATTGGTTCAGGCAAATCCATTTCAGTACCGTAATCAACTAGCAGCCGTGTAAGCACACAATATGAGCACATATGCATCACTTTCAATGCCAATAAGAAGAATTGAAGCAGCTCAGTGTGTTATTGTGTTAGCTATCGATTGCTTGTGACAGATTATCTATTAATAATCTAGTTTCGATCACTACAGTGCTCCATATTTCTGCGGTTTTATCAGTTGGTTAAATGCGGTTTTATCAGTGTTTTTGATGATTGAATAGTGTTTAAGTTCTCAATGGCTATTTGTTTAATTGAATGATAATAACAATAGGTGCAGTTTGTAACGAGTATCTACTAGAATTTAAAGTTTCGTCAATAGGATATTGAATTTGAATAGTTTTATGAATTTTAAATATTAGGAAGTAGAAAATTCGAATAAATATTAATTAGCCACTACAGAAAAACGTACCTATAAAAGCTTAATAGCATCACTTAAAGGTTGAAGTAAACCCAGGCATCTTACTTTGAAGAAAGAAACCATTCTCCTATTAAATTTTTCGCACTTGTTTTTCCTATTAATTTAGTTTTTCTGAAAGTAAGATCTTGATTTATTTAATTTTTGTTGTGACAAGAAAATTAAAAAACATTCCTGAATAAAATGCGAAATATGCCTAGGAAATGACATGCCTATAAAGTTTTGTCATAATATACCTCGATTCTCTTGTAATGGTAAAGAGTATTATATAGATAGATATATTAGATAGATAGATAGTATTATATTTATAGATAGATATATTATATTATATAGATATATTATCATCGAGTGACAACCATTGATCAAGGAATTTATACACAGTTATATCATACATAGATTATATCAATACACATAATATGTATAATTATACACAGTTGATTATACATAGTTCATTATACACAGTTTATTATTAATATAGAGGGATTATTATATAAAATTAACACTGTATTGGCTGGATACTAGACAGCAAGCATTATTACATTATCAAGCTTCTTACAAACCGGATGCAGGATCAAGATAGACTACAAGCTCAACACCTATTTAGACCTGAATAGAGAAGAATTCAATGTAAATTCAATATCAATAATAAATGCTAGGCATTATTAGGCCTATTACGATCAGGGTGCAGGATCAAGATAGGCTACAAGCTCAACACCTATTTGGTTCAATTCAGAGTTCTATTAATGTTCTTAATGTGTGTTATATGCTTGCTTTTAGCAAGCATTTTCACATTACTGTATTAGGCTCTTTAATTAATCAGTATGCAGGATCAAGATAGGCTACAAGCTCAACACTTATTTAGACCCATTATACAGAGCATAATACTTATTCAATCTGGAATTTAAACCAATAAATTATAAATTATAAAATTTAGAGCATTTATAAATTATAAATGCTCTAAAACTCTAAATGCTTCTGAAAGATTAGTATTGAATAATTGAAAGTTTTATCCACAAAAAACATTTTTTAGTTTTTTCTTTTCAATAATTTCACATAATATTTATTAAAAGATTGTTTCCGAAATAATGAACGGATTAACTCGTTCGGCACCATCTTCACCCGTACACCACTAAAGTCGTGACAATCCAGAATACATTTTCATATATTTGGCCTTTCCATACATCCTTAAAAACAGAAAAAAGTAGACCACACACTACACTTATTAGTTATTAGTTCATTGCGTCTAGCGTGTATTCGCCTTTTATTGTTTTACAGGAACTCTACAATATTTTATTAAACAGGCTCCTGTTTACATAATATGATAATATTAGGGACATGAAAAATTAGTATTATGTTGGCTAAATGTTGAGCGGTATTTGTAACCGTTGAGTGGAAAAAATAATTAATCAGAAAATATTGTTGAAGACGTTCAGTGTAGTGAGTAATTTATAGTTCGCAATGAGTAATAAGTAAATAGTAAGTAAAAAGTAATAGTGAGTTATAAGTTCGCAGAGTAGTGAAGTGACAGTCTCTATCGTGTTAGAGAGAAAAATACAATTTATGACAACATTTCAGTCGGTTTTGAGAGAATTGTGACAGTATTCGGATTGTTTTTGCTTTGTGATAATGTCTTCCTCGCAGTACGGAACTATTTTACGTAACATTGAAAGGGGCAAACGTGCTTTTGCTAATGGCTTGAACTTCAGTAATCAGGATGACAATGATGAGGAATACGTTATATTCGAGCGACCAAGTGTCAAAGGTAAAGTTTTCCTTATTTGTTATAATGCTTTGTTTCTCTTTTATTTATTTTCACTAAGCTTAGCGTTAGTTTCGATTGTTATCAATGAGGTTTGTGTTGGCGTCAAGCTGAGAGCCTCCATTTGTTGTTAGTTTGTATGCATGTATTAAATAAAAACATAAATAGATAAATAAATAATAGATGGTATAAAAAGCTACACGTTCATTTATCAAATTATTCAGAACTCCTCACAATATAAAGAGAACAACAGAGTTAATATTATACACATTACCCTTTTCACTAAAAACAAATATTCATTCACTACAATTATAATTGATTGAAAGATTATTAACATACAGCCTGTAAATTATTGTGCGATTATGGCCAATTTATTGCTAGTGCTCGCGGTTTGGAAATAACTTATTTTCATTAAAACTTTTTACACTTCTCAGAGTGTATAAGAACTCATCCACTGTGACTATTCAATATTATCATTCACTTCAAACCTTTTTTATTTTGTTTTTCCCACTCCTCCTCCTCCGTCAGCACTTCCTCCTCCTTCTCCCCTTTTAAATAATTATCCTCTCTTTTTTTCAAGGTTTTTTCACTTCACCCCTTTTCCATCTTCTGCTTTCTCCTTCTTTTCCTTTTCCTTCTCCTCCTCCTTCTCATTTTTCTCCTCTTCCCTTTCCTAGTCCTCCTCCTTCTTCTTCTTCTCCTTCCCCCCATTCCCCTCCTCTTCCCCTCCTCCTCCTTCGTCTCCTTCACCTTCCCCCCTTCTACTCCTTCTACCCCTTCTTCAGCTCCTTCACCTTTTATTCTTCTCCTCTTCGTATCCACCTTTTTATTATTCCTCTTACCTTTTTCTTTTTCTTCTGTTTTCTCACCATTCATCTCCTCAATTTCCTCGTCCTTGTCCCTCTCCTTCCCATCGTCCTCTCCCTCATCCACTCCTCCTCCTCCTCATTATTCTTCTTCTTCTTCTTCTTCTTCTTCTTCTTCTTCTTCTTCTTCTTCTTCTTCTTCTTCTTCTCCCTCCTCCTCCTCCTCCTCCTCCTTCCTCATCCTTCTTTCTCTCCTCCTTCTCCACCTCCTTCCAAAACTCCTTCTCTCTTCCCTTCTCCTTCTCCTTCACTCCTTATTCCCTTTCTCAACTGCCACAAAAGAAAACTGTGTGAGATTTGATCAAGGTCGTCAACTAGAGGCCATAAACACCAGTCAATAACGGCATGTGCTGTATTGACTGACAAAATAACGAACTGTCTACTTTATGAACGGAAAGAATAAACGGCATTACCTCCCCTCCATCCTGAGTTGTGAGGAGGGGGTTTAAGGAGTAAAGGGTCTATTCTGTTAGTTCATGGACAGTTGAACAGGTTTTCTTTATGGCAGAAATGGAGTGAGAACTGTGTTTACAGAGCATTGGTCTTTATGGCCTTGTTAGCCGGGAAAATTCCAGTTATCGAATTTATAAGCGTTTTGCAAGATTACAGCAATTACTTATGATTGTTGATTCTTCGTGATTCCATATATTTAGCAAACTATATTATGATTGTTGATTTGTAAGATTTGTCACAGATTTGTTCGATTATTTATCGATATATCTGTCGATTAGTCGATATGCTGTGGAGAGTGGATGTTGAAATTAAGCCTCCCATATAATAGATAGATGACTGACTTTATTTTTGGTGAAGTTGATGCTTAAAAACACCCTATTCCACTTAACCCACCAAGTCATAGATAAAGACTAAAGAATGGATTATCTCTGGCCAAACATAGGCCGCCGGTTACGCGGAAGTCCAATTGAATTTAATCACCGTCAAATGATGTCATCTAGGCTAGGGGAACAAATGCAACCAGAACCTATGAACGAATCGGACGTCAATGCAATGACGTCATTTAACAGTGGTTTTATTCAATTTAATTTTCCTGCAACTGGTCGCAATACTAGGATCCAAAAAAGAAAATATTCATTTCAGTTTTCATCCACTTCTCAACAGGTGCCTTTTTCATAAGAGTTAGTTGAAATTTGAATCTTTCAGTTTCGGAACAAATCAATCACTTGTTTTGAAATGAGTTAATTCCCGTTTCTAAGAAAATTCATTTCTCCAATGCCTTGTGTCTAGAGTAGAGCAAAAAAGTGTCACTTTCATTAGTGTTTTTCAAGTCTAATGTAAAACACACTTTCTTAGTAACAATTACTTTTTATTACAATTTTTTCCTTGAAAGTAATCAACTACACTACTAAATTACATACGGAAATGAGACAAATTTTCGCTTGAACGTCCTTGCAGTTTAACGCAACTAAAGTACTGAGAGTTACTGAGATTTTTATTGTTCTATTTAGCTCTAATTCCTGTCTGGGAATCTTAGTTTTAACATTACTTCCTACTGTATAAGTAACAAGGTGGACCACATTTTCCTGGTTACTTATTTTCTATTTTTACGATGCCGCTAATGATTCGAGATCTGTGTCAAATTGCAAATAAAGTTGTAAAATGTGATTCGAAAGTCTCAAAGAAATCGAATCTTATCTCTGGTTCAAGCAGATTAATTGAGCGCACTTGAGAATTCGACAATTTAACTAATTCAAGTGGCCTTTGTGGAAATTCACGGCTGAAAAATGAGCAAGTTTTATTCTCGCTAAGGTATTAGTGCTGCCACCTAGCAGCAAATCGTACAACTACTTGAACGTCTTATCACTGGTTATTACTCAACCTGAAAACGTCATACAATACATTTTTGTACACTCCCATCAAAGTTTAAATAGCTGATGACGTTGCAAGTGCTGCCACCTGCCGTCTGTTATGTCAACTACTTCGTTAAATTCGTTTGACCAATCACATGCGAATACTGTAAAAATAGCCTCCACGCCCATTCCGAATGTTCATTGGTTGACGTCAATCATAGAATCCATTTTGTTGGCGAAACGATTTGAACCAATGAAAAGAGAATACTGTAACTAATTCTGTATAACTGTACTCCATTTCATAAGATAGTGAATCTGAATGGCTAGTCATTTACCAAACAAATATGAGGAAAGTTTTAAAACTAAAACTATTTACTCCTATTAAAAACTATTTTAATTCGAGTCTAGTAAATTGCCAGCTATCTATTGAAAATCAATAACTAATACGGTAATAATTTCAATGAATTGAAATTGTTATAATTTTTTTCGACTTTTTCGGATATCCTTGTTCAATTCTCAGTTTTGGTCATCTAGATACAAAAAATCTAGTCTAGATTTGTCTAAACGAGTCTAGTTAGATCTGTATCTATTTAATTACAGAACCATTCTATAATGATTAAATATGATTAATGATCTCTGTGTTCTCATTTGAATCATTATGAATACATACAATAAATAATTGATTATTCATTATACAATTATCAATACCAGTAGTTTTAAATAAATACAATTATCAATACTAATAGTTTTGAGCCAAATTTGAAAAATAATTAAAAATCATCATTATTTCTGTATCCTCGAAATTCAATGTTCAAATCTTTACTCGGAACTAAGTTCCTGTCTGGATTTTTTCAGTCATATCGAGATTTTCTGTTTTCTTCACGACAATAATCTTCATGAAAATAAAATTATGTAATTAATTATTCTTACATCATCCCGTCACGAACCAATTAATATTATTTTCGAGTTTGAAAATTCGTTTGGATTTGCATTATTCGACCGCGACACTTTCCTTGAACAAATTAACTTATCACTAAAACTCCGTTGTTTTTCAATAGAAACTATTTGCTGCAGTTATCAATTTTTGAATTTTTATCTCTATATTTGAATGTAATTTATTCAGCTTGACAATCTTTTACAAGAAAGGTTATAATGTTGCAATACATTTTCTTGAGCAAAACTACACATTCAGCTTTCATTTTATATCAATAAAGGCCTATACCTACTTTTTTATGAATACAGTTTTCTGAAGAGCAATCCAATTCGAGAATAGTTCTTACTTTTCTAATACTGTACCTATGAAAAATTCAATTTACTGTAAAGTAGCATAACTATACTCCACTATACATATCATAAGTTTTATACTGCTCATCCTCTATGAATTATTTATGAATTTATATCTTTATCTTTCTTTATTGGATCAATCAAATAGAAAGGAAAGAGAAGCAGGCAGACTCCCAAAGCTCCTTCAGCTCCTATATTTAGTCACATAAATATTCCAAATGTTCAGGCTATGTCCTAATTACTGTTATAAACAATGTTTTACACTTCTGTGAACTCTAGTGCGAGTTATTATTTAGTAGTATCGTTTGAGGACTTGAGGTCCTATATTATCATCTAGGCGAAGATACGACCTACCGTACAACTATCTATTCACTAGCTGAGGAAAATTATAAGTAATATTAAGTAATGAGGATAATATTAAGTAATATTATCAGAATTTATGAAAATCGAAGGGGAACAAAATCATACATATATGATTCCCTCTGAAATTCTCAAAACAATGAATGATCTTCATTTTTTCAATTTTTACTCATCTCAGTTCGTATTTAATTCCATACCTAATCCTCCCTTTAATTTCCTCCCCCACTGGCAAGTAAAAGAAGAGGCTATTAATAAATTGTTCAATATTGATAAAACAACTTCAGTCAACACATATTTATTTCCAAAAGAATCACATTAAATCGAATTTGATTGATGAAAGGCATAAGACAACTCAAATTTGATTCCAAAAGAGTTGCATTGAAAATGCCAGCATGTCTCCGTTTGCAAAAACAATAGTTCATTAGAATGTTGCAAGTGATTACGCCTAGATTACATTCATTCATAAGCGACTGGCATCACACCGGTTTATAGAGTAGGATGCAGAGAGTTGACTTTAATTTATTGTTACCAACATGTAAGGTTTAACACATACTACACGCATACAGTACACATATGTAAAATGTACACATTTATAAATGAGTTCTTAGAATAGGGTGACCAAATCATTCCCAGAGGAAACAGGGATACTTTCCACCTCCCCCCACCCTAAAATTGTACCCTGGATTATAATTACCGGTACTCTTGTTTGCTTCAACAATATTAATTTGATCAAATTCTTTCAAGTGTTATCAACATGTCAGTGTTAACATAGTTACATAGATCACATGATGGGCGATAGATAGCCCATCCTATAACCACAGTGACTCAATACAATTACAATTACAACAGAAAACTTTAATTCTAGAAGTTGGTTTGTTTCATTGGTAATCAATAAGGTATTTAGTTGGCAGGGTATTTCTTAGTTGTAAATCTATAAGGTATACAAGTTTTCTCCTTCTTCTCCACCTTCTTCATCTTTTCTCTTCTTCTCTTTCTTCATCTTATTCTTCTCCTTCTCCACTCTCTTCTTCTTCCTCTCCTTCTCCTCTTTCTTCATCCCCTTCTTTTTCTTCTCTCTTCTCTCTCTTTCCTCTCTCTCTCTTCCTCTCTATCCTATCCTCCCTCTCTCACTCTCTCTCTCTTCCCTTCTCTACTACTCTCTCACGATTGCACCATCTTTATCTTTTTCTCTCTCTGCACAAACGCCCTTAATGGTGCAATAAACAATGGAAAATGAATTTTTTGTTTCAAAAGAGCTGATCATCAAATCATAATTCTAGTCTAGTCTAATTTCAACTTAATGTTCATCCGCCATCTTTCATTCATTCATTCAACAACTACACAGTCATTATTTCACCATTCAAAACTCCACACAAGGTCGTTCTGTTTCAACAAAATGATCATATTATCACACACACGTGGTAACCTGTCAGGTTGTGCACTAGACGTGCAAAAAAAGGGAAACTTTTTGTCCCTTTTCAATCACGCGGCAACCGTATGAGAGGACTGATTCCCCTCCCCGAAAACTTTCCTACGCGCCTACACATGCACACGTTATCACAAAACACATTCACAAACACACACAAAAAGCAGCTTTCAAGAATAGCTTTTTGTTGTCTCTCTCTCTCGAGTTTTGTTGAAGGTTTATTTTTTGTGGCGACTGAGTTTGAAAGAACGGAGCGTTGCGGTGTGTTCTAGCTTAGTACACAGTTCGTCCGCTAGATGTCGTGTGGTGGTCTGAATTGAAGCCATTCACGCACGCGCAGATTCTCGCCGGGGGGGAAGTGTGTTATTTTTTATTTCTTGTCTGTAGTTTGCCAAAGTCGGATTTGAAGACGTGTGCGAGTTTAGTTAGTTTAGTCGTGGACTCTAGTCGTCGTTCGGTTGTTGTGTGATTGTGCTCTGAGTGGTGAGGTGATATGCCAGTGGATCTGAATAAAAATGGCGACTCCCGAGGCAAACACGTGCTTGTTTGGGCGCAAAAGGACGTGGACTTACCGGAGCAACCGGCGAAAAAAGGTACTAAAACCTTGAATTTATCGAAAATTGTTGTGGAAATTCATTTATCGAGATTGCAGACTATCAACTACACATTAGCAGATGAATCCGTATCGATATTCTTCAATATTGCTCGTATCCATTGTTCTTTACTAATATTTCTGGTGTTTCTGGGATCTAAATTCCCTCTTGAGTCTCCAAAATTCACTCTATAGTTGGTACATGATGAAATCTTTCTTGGAATTCCCTTCCTACGCTATCCTATTACCATTAATTTTCGATAGGTACTGTCACATACTTCTCGGATCTCTAAATTCACTCTCAGGCTAGGCGTACACCGGTTAGTCAAGACAAGACGAGATAGTCACGTTTAGTCACAGTAATTCACATAGTTGCTTATGAAGCAACACACACCGATTAGTCATTGCATCGGTGTGTGCTGCTTCATAAGCAACTATGTAAATTACTGTCACTAAACGTGACTAATCTTGTCTTGTCTTGTCTTGACTAACCGGTGTACGCCTAGCCTCAAATTTGTGTGATATATTTGTTCAGAATTCCCTCCCTACGCTATTATAAAGACTACGCTATCGCCATCACGAATATTATGTTAAACATCAATACGATATCCCTCGTATAGATTCAAGATAGATCAGAATCGTTCTAGTTTCGTTTTTTAGAGAAATTCTTTAATTTTCTACTTTTTATCAAAAACAGAAAAGATAGAAATACAGCTAGAAGAAGTAAAATAAGGAGTTTTACTTATATTCTCTCTGCTAACAAGCAACGTTTAAGTTTAGCAAACACACAAGATCAGGTGTTTCGGAACGCATCTAAAGCATCTATTTATTATCTTTATGTTACTGAAAATACGTTACTGTGCTGATATGGTAATAAGGCACGGTACATTGGTTTTCAAAGCTTTTTGAATCCTCTACCATCATTTGAAACTACTCTATTACCTTTTGAAAATTACTACTATGTATAATGATATGCAGCTATTTCACGTTTAGTTCATAGTTTAAAAATAGTATTCCACTTGTAGTTTTTCAAAAAAAATTATTTTTATTTTGCGTGGTTTTTATTTTTCAAAAATTAAGGACGGGAGTTTCTTTGATTGCAAATAGGTTGCAGTCTAATGAGCTGAACATTTTATTACAAACTCTCTAGCCTACAAGAAATAAATAAAAAATAATGGCTCTCACAAATGCAAGCTTATTTCATGTCTTCCCTCCCCATTGATCATGTTCTGTTTTCATTTACATACAATAGTCTATTTTTTGTACTGCATCTTAAAACCGCAATTGCGGTTCATTTCTAAAAATGAACTGTTTTCATACTTTCGACTGGAAAGCCAAACTTTTGTTCATTGATAATTTTACGCACTGGCTGTTGGAATTCTATTGTTCCACTATTTTTGACTGTAGTAGTTTCTGCTAAGAAACGAATATCAATGACATTTTGAAGGTCAGTTACTGCATTACCAATTATTATTACGACTATTGCAGAATTTAATACATAATCATGAATTAATTCGCTAACAACTGTCAAGTTTTTGCTACATGTTTCAATTTTTGATTTGATAATAAATTTTCTGGAGCGAATCACTCGTAGGGAGAAGATTTCGATATAGAATTTATAGAATTATACATTAAAATTACAGTATACCCAGATGTAGGTTACTGGCATGCAGGTTGGTCATATGATCTTCCACTCTATACAAACAAATAGAGCAATGCACACCAGTCAGTGTGCATTGCCCTATTTGTTTGTATAGAGTGGAAGATCATATGACCAACCTGCATGCCAGTAACCTACACGTCTACTGGTATCGTGAAACCGCGCCATTAGTCTTATATGCGTACTGTTCTTGCTGTGAAAACCACGGAAGGGTTGAGAGATCGAATTCGAAAAGATGAAGAAAAAGAGGTCCAAACGAATATTAGGACTGTAACAGTGTTACGAAAACCAAGTTTTGAGTTGAAAGAAGGAGAAGAAGAAAAAGTAGAAGGAGAAGAAGAAGAAGAGGGAGGAGGAGAAGAAGAGGCTGCAGAAAATGAAGAGGAGGAAGAACAAGGATAAGTTCAAGACGAAGAATAAATGAAAAACTGAGTTTTCACTAATTTTTCACACTTCATGTTGCAGTAAAGAGAGAATAGAAATAAAATTATTCTTCTTCCAAACTCCCTGGTTGCAGTACTATGTTTAGAATGAAAATAATCGAATATTGGCAAATTTCTACTGTTACCGTACATTAGAAGAGACCGATAGCTGATTTATCTATATGGTTTGACATTGACTGCTAAAATCTAGGTCACTATTCTGTTCGCTAACATTCACTCTGAAATACAATAGTTAACGTCTTGAAAAAAGCCGATTTATTTTTAACACTATCTCACTTCAGCAGCTGTGGTCTGCGGTTTTCTAAGCGTGCGAAGCCGGTCTGCTTGAGAGATTTTCTCTTGATACGCAATTTTGA
>CM029539.1:27848887-27891387 GCA_017141395.1 Laodelphax striatellus
TTGTTTTAGGTATGATGAACAAATACACATTGGTCTTGGTCAAGGTAAACATAACAGATATATTTCATATTTCTGTAATCATTTTTAGTTATAGATTATTCGTTATTAATACAGTCATCGTTATTAATAAACTATGAATCATTTTCTAAGACAGTATTTGATTACAATATTGAAACAAGATACTAATGGGAAAATTAACAAATATGACAATAAAATTGTTATCCATTATTCAAGAATTATTTGATATTTTTCAGATATTCATTTTCTCAAATCACAATGAATCAATCATTCACCTACTCCAAAGACAATACAATAAAATACTAGTAATAATAACTAATAATGTTAACTAGTAAGCATAACTGACAATGTTATGCTTGTACCTCTTCCATTGTTTTCACCTTTTATCCATTGAAGAAAACTAATTTCAATTCAAAATTGCATTGTTGGAAATAGTTTTTCCTGGCCTGCATTACGTTTTCAATCGAATTGCGTTCATAATTAGTTAATTATATTATACTAACAGGAAATATGAGATTTGCTTTAGCTGTGAACAACTAGAATGCTAAAAACGCATAATTTTGTAAGATGAGGAGGTTCGTAAGACTACAATACGCTATTTATTAGTTCAATAAAAATGTATTTTCAATTTCAATGATTTTTGAACAACATAGAACGCCAATGAGTGAATCAATTCATTTTTCTGCCTTTTAAGTTGATGATTTAAAGTTATTTTAAGTTCTGCCATTCAATCAATGATCCGTGCAAAAATAAATACAAATTAAACCTTTTTGATATGGCTTCTTTTTGAGCACTGCTTGCAAAATAAAGAATTGCCCTCAGAAATATGCGACGTCTAGATAGCGTTTATCTAGAGGCAGGGATGTGAGTCCCATATTGGTTATTATCTATTATCTTCATAGACTGTAGACTATACAAAACATCGCCATGTGGCGAATTTAGCTTGCTTAAAAATGTGGCAATATTCGCGTCTGATAACAAATTTAACTGAAACACCTACCACGTGGAAACATTGAGAGATAGATGATAGTGACGTCAGAGGAGCCTTTTATATAGCAGGATCCTTTTAAATTGTCATAAAACAGCTGATTGATGTACGCTCGTTTACTAACGTTAAATCAGCTGTTTTCTGACAAGTTAAAAGGATCCTGCTATACGGGAAATCTCTTCTAATACAGGAATTTCTCTTTAATACTTGAACAAAACGAACTTCAGCTTACTAAACAGAATATGGAGCCTGTAAAACATGCGTTTTAGTCCAGTCTCCTGTATTATAAGGCTGGGCGTACACCGGTTAGTCAAGACAAGACAAGACGAGATTAGTCACGTTTAGTCACAGTACTTCACATAGTTGCTTATGAAGCAACACACACCGATTAGTCATTGCATCGGTGTGTGCTGCTTCATAAGCAACTATGTGAATTACCGTGACTAAACGTGACTAATCTCGTCTTGTCTTGTCTTGACTAACCGGTGTACGCCCAGCCTAAAACTTCTAAGTATTATCAAACAACCTTGCCTCAGGCTAATTTAGCATTAGCTGGGGCCTAATTCATAGAAATTTGAAAGTCAAGTTTGAAAGTTTTGTGTGCCTAAATTTTGTGAAACTCTATTCATCCCTATTGGCTATTCATTACCAAATGGAATTCAATTACTTATTTCTCAATTCTTTTAAAATATAAGATTGTCTTTGTTATTACCATTGAGTATAGACTAACCAAATAAATGGATTATTACTGTTATTACGTAGCACGCCTTGCAATGCACGTCTATTGCATGGGCATCATCTCAAAGTCTCCAGTCTTCAGTTCTTCTTTCTTTATTAAACTACTTGAATAACTACAACATTACTATAACAACTGCTCAACATAAATAATAACTGTTATTCATATAAAAATTCCTTATTGTTATTAATAATTCAACATTTTCAAATCTTTTTAATTATTTGTTTGGTGCATTATTGACTTTCAAATCATCCTTCCAAATTCCAAATCAATAAATCATAGTTTTTATTTCATTTTAGGAGTGAAAATTTATGATGGATTGTGAATGTGAACATAACCCTCATTTCAAATTTTATCAAAATCAGGAAGAGAAGACGTTTTGGTCTTTGTCTGTGTTTTCATCCTATAAATTATATTTTGTACTCGATCAATAAATAAGTTCCATATTGTTAAAAGTTATTTTTTGTTCTTGCTTGAATAGAAGCAAAAATAACAAATAGGCTTCTGTAATTTATTGCATACTTACTCGTGTAGGCTATGTAAAACATGAACATGAAGAACAAATATTTTTGGAATTAGCACATTGATAGCAATGATTCATTCAAAATTCTATTAATTTTATTAGAAAGTAGGCTCATTGATGATCTACTTGTCTCATTTCCTGGCTGAATTGAGTCCATTTCGTTATTATATTGCACAAGACATTATTAAACGCAATATATTGGTGTAATGAACACTTGACCTGTACTGATCTATTTTCAACAACATTTGCTCTAAAATTAATGCAATTAAGAAAGCCAAATGATGCAATTTAAATTGAGAAATGTCTTTGAATGAAAACAAAATTTGAAAGTGCTGATGTGAAAAATATGTTGGTTCATGATCTATATAATTATTTGTACAATTAGCAATAAAACACAATTACATTGAGCTCAAAAATTACCAATAATATTTAAATTTTATTCCGAATTGTTAATTACATGCTATTGAGAAATTGGAAAACTGGTGGTACTGGTGTTTTTCAATCAATAGTGTGTCTTCAATTAACTGGTGTTTTTCCATCAATTATTCATCAATACTTTTAATTTGCTTCAATCTTTAAAGTTTTAACTGTACTTTACTAATTAATAGTAGTTGTGAGATGAGTAATCTCAATCCTTATTAATTATAATAAATAACCGCTGTTTGTAACGGTGACCGGCTCCTCTAAATACAAAAATTTATGAGCTTCAAAATCGCTTCCCGGTGGTTCGGAACCCACCTAAAGCTGTAGGTCCATTCATCTCTCATCATCATCCTTCCCATTACCCACGCACAAGCTTAGAGCTTATGTGGGCATCATCCAAAAAAATAGCATTTTTGTTTCAATAACTGAAATTAAATAAAAGAAGCTGAAAATTAGTCATCTGACAACGTGTAGAACGAGGCATTGGAATTTGAGATTATGAAGATACACGACAATTCTTTAGCAGAAATTTTGAAGATTCAAATGTTTGTTTTTTGCTTTTCTCCTATTTCTTCTCTGTCTCTCCCATTCTCTCTTTCTCTCTCACACTCTTTCTTCTCTCTCTCTCCCTTTCAGCTTCCTCACTCACTCTCTTTTCTTCTACAAAACCTCTTTCTCAACTCTCTCTCTCTTTCTCTCTCATTAACATACTTATTCTATGGAAACATGCACCACTTTTTTGTTATCAACACTCAACGTAATAAACAAACATTTCAACTATGTTGCAATGTTAACTGCTCTCCAATAAAGTTCAAAAGCATTTCCGCTCCTATTCTGAGTTTGAATTTGAATATTCCAACAATACGCTCCATTGATAGAATCTCTCAATAGATAAGTTCCAATTCATTGATTACTGTAATACATGAGTAATAATTAGACGCAAGCTGAATACTTCCTCTTACCGTTTACATACTGCCAACTTATATGAACCCAATTGAACAAATCAGGTGAATTTACCTTCTCGTGATTTAAAACGTTATAACTAAATTAGCTACTCCTCTCCTCCCCCTTCTCCTCCGGTTACCCCTCCTCCTGCTCCTCCTCGCCACCCTCTCCTCCTCATCATCAGGTACCTCCTTTTGCAACTCCTCTTTTATCTGTTTCGATTTTCAAAATTTCAGCAAACGATCATAAATAATCAGATTCATTTAATTTGACGCTTGGCATTAGATAGATACATAAAGAGATGTTATTTCTTGACGTTGCTGATGACCGTAGATTACGATGGCAAAGAAATAATATCTCTCTATGTATCTATCTTACTAATGCCAAGCGTCAAATTAAATGAATAGCACTGTACAGCTCTTGAAATCTGTTTTGGCATATTCTAATAAGCCAGCTGTATATTGGAAAGTGTCCAGCCAAGCTAGTGTTTCTATTACTTCTGTTTTGACAATATTTTGGAAATAGAAATTCCTAGAGTTTTTGGACGCTATAAGAATGTGGCGGATCTAAATTTCTGAAAGGTTTGGGAAATTTTCAAGTTGGAAATGGTCCTAGCGTACATTGCGCCTTGTTTGAAATCGTCTCATTACACAAATTTGGAGCCAAATTCAGGTTAGATGGAAAACAGAATTTAACCTAAAAATTTTCAGTTACTCTATTGCACTGTCAAGCTTTATTTTACGTTACAATTCCGTAACTGGCAAACTGTAATTATTATAATTACCTATTTTACCTTTATCCTATCTAAAACAGGGATAACAGAAAGTTGCCTAGCTAATATGTGTCCTTTTAAGCTAGTCCAATACCAACGTCACTATCAGATAAGATGATTGTAATTTATCTCTATCTAGATTTCAAACTTTAAGCTAGTCCAATACCAATAGATATGTCCACACTTGGTCAATTTTGTGTAAGACTCTAGCATGCTCCAAGCTCAAGACGATCCACGGGTTTAGATGCGACTCCCACCAAAATCGGGAGGTAAAACGAATGCTACACCGCATGCTGCGCACCAAGATAAGAATAATCATTGATAAAGATGGACATGGACAATCGTAGTGCTGCGTGTAGCCTATATTACTCCTGCTAAATAACCTATAAGTTACCGACTATTGTAGCACGAGCTTTATTAATACAGTATCACCTTTAATACTACACAAGAAACCATGTAATATTAACATTCATGAACTCATGTCAAATCCATGACAAGTTTCAAACCGAACTCTCAAATCTGTCAGTAATTGCAAGGTATGTGTACATTAAACAGTACCCAAGTTTCGCAATGAATTTAACTCTGAAATCACAGTATTTAAAATTGAATTCTCCATTGAAATCTACAAAACTTTGTCAACATACAAGATTAGTGCAATTTTGTCCGCTAGCCTGCCAGACTCAGGGAAGCTGCATTGGCCAATTATTTGCACGTTAGTCTGTGTCCTTGAGAATTATAATAATTGACTTGCTTTGTTTAGTATACTGTACATGATTTTCGCATTAGAAGTATGTAGGTTGCTTTACATTGTGTTGAACGTGAACATATTATAATTGGCAATTCACGACCAAGAAGATGACTCATTAGCACCTCTTGTATTCTCGACTGGGTCCGGTTGAGTAGCGAACACTTTGGGCTGCGCTTCGATGGGTGACCATTATTACAAATCAATAATCTTCAAAAAATGACATTTTTGTACCATAACATGTTTGTAGCATGTTGCAGCTTATTAGCTGCATTAGGAAAGTTCATAAAGAAATGAAAAAAGTGGTTAGCAAAATTAAAAATGATTATTCGCTCCCTTAAAATTCAAATTAGCCCAACTTCACTAGATGATTACTTCTGGTAATTATCACTAAACCACTATTATTGATTGTACTGTTATTTTACTAGCCTTTTTCACCAGTATGTTACTTTTTCGGTAATTTAACAACGCAATTAATTATCCGAATTTTCAATTACTATCATAGAGCGATGGCAATATTGAGTTTTTCCCTCCTTGGACTTGATCTTATCATTCGAAGAGAACGAAAAGAATGAGTGGGTGGGAGAAAGAGAGAGAGAGAGAGAGTGAGTCACAAAGAGAGTAAGATTAAAAAGAACGGAAAGAGTGAGTGTGATGAAGAGAGAGAGAGAGAGAAGAGAGAGCGATTGTGAGAGAGATTGGAACTTGTAAAACTGGCCTTGAGCCTCGTTATCGGTGGCTAACGTACGTAATTTATTGTTTTTTGTAATTCTGTTATTTTTTATTTCTGGTTCAACATCCAAATCGTGTTCTTCTGTTGGCCGGTATCTTGTTCTAGTGTGCTTGAAAACGTTTTTGCCATGTGCTTCAATTTACAACGTCTGAGAGTTAATGTCCTCTTAGGCTCAGAATGATCTGAGATTTTTTAAATCCAACTGAAGTTGTAGATATTGAACGGTGTATGCTAATTTTTTCGCTGTAAGGATATTGTTTCTTAACTGTATGACAAACAGATATTTTGTTGATATGATTGGACAGTATGACCAACTTATATTTTGTTGGTGTGATATATGGAACTGTATGACAAGTTAAACGTTGCAAATAGTTTTGCCTGCTGCTTCATTTATACATATTTTATTTTTGCTATCAGTATATCCTACTGATATATGACAAATATTAGGACAAATTGATTCTTTGATGATAGGATATTAATATTGAAGTGTATGACAGGATTGATATTCTGCTGATATGAAATGAAATAATAAAAATTAAATAATGAACTTTATTCCTTTAAACAAAATCATACAAAAAAATTCACTTGAAAAACAGGAACTACAGTTGATCCAGTATTCATGGTCAACTTGGAAAAAGGAACAAATAAGTATTACAATTTGAAATACAATTTCTTTTGAGTCCAGCAATTAAAAATTTTGATATTAGGTATTCAGTAAGTATGATATTGAACAATATGAAAAAATGGGTTCTTGCTGATAGGATACTGATATTGAACATTATGACAAATTGATTTTTTCTAATATGATATCATTCTATTGATGTAATATCTGATACATGATATTATGATACCGACTGTATGATAGCAGAAACTGAAAAAAGAATGAAGACGTCGAAAAAGAGAAATAATAAGAGACAGAAAAGAGAAGAAAAAGAAGAAGAAGAAGAAGAAGAAGAAGAAAAACGGAAATTAATAACATGCTTTAATTCAATTGAGCCACAAGAATTAAAAAAAAAAAACAAAGTAGAAGAATACAGTATAAGAAGAAGAGACAAATGGATGGGAACAATAATGCAAGAATGAGTAAAAAGTAAGAGAAAAAAGAGAAGAGGAGAAAAAGAGATAAAGAAAAATAAGTTCCAATTCAATCAGGCAAGTAGAAAAGGAATAAATGGAAATGAGAGAAGATCAAATCAAATAAACCAAATAAGATGAGAAAATAAAGAGAAATAGAAGAGGAATAAGAAAAAATGAGACGGTGAAGAGGGGAAGAAGAGCTGAAGACGAAAGTGGAAAGAAGAAAGACGGAGAAGCAGAATTTGATTAAATGTGGGAAGTCACTGGGAAGAGAAAAGTATAAATATTCTTTTTCCTGCTGCAGTATTTTGATCTTGATTCTACTCGGGCCCAAATTATTCCAGAAAATAACACTCACACACATACAATATATTGAAACGATACTAACATTTCTGTTCTATTTATATCAGCATCAACAGTCTAAAGTTGAAAGCATTTAGCTGGCTTGGTTAGCTTTGATTATTTTCTAAGCATGAGGTAGGGTCAGTAATAAAGTTCATCCCAAAAATAATACACTATCGAATAGCAATCAGAAAACAGACATAAAGTATCTACTGAAAGCTTACGTCTTGAATATCATTTAACTGTAGGAATAGTTAACTATTAATTATTTTATTTTGGATAAGAGATAATACATTCTTATTCATATTTGATTGGTCTATGTTTCGGATTTAGAAAGCTTGAAGGCAGATAGGCCGAGTTATTCAAGAAACAAAATTTTAAATGGTCACCATTTTGTTTTTTGAATTTGAAAAATTGTCATAATTTTTTTGTAGCTTTGTCTAGTTGTCATAAATGTTGATGCAAAGTTTCAATTTCATATGTTCCGCCATTATTGAGATGAAAATAATAAGTGAAAAAAACAAAATGGCAGCTGTGTCAGTAACTAAGGACTTCCGGACAATTTAAATATGATATTTAGATATGGTTTTTACCCAGGAACAATGCCCTGGAATATTGGTAGGGAGTTTTGAAACACCCTGTATAATGGTCAAGTTATTTTGTATTAATTTTTATGTTGAGTAAAAATAATTCAATTTCAATGGAACATTCTCAAGCCTATTGTCGCCAAAAAATATTATAGGTTTCATTTTCGATTATAGGATAATGATGAATTCTATATCACATTGTTACAATTGGCGATAGAAACTATTTCAACTATCACAAGCATCTTCAACTTGACATGTGTGTTGCACCGCAGCCAATTCAACCCAATTCATGTCGAGACTTTGGGGTTAAGCTCTACTTTTGTTTGGGAAAATTTGGCACGTACAGTATTCCTATGACGCTATCTCCGATCATTCCACCTTTACTATATTGGAAGAGCATTGTGTTATTTTCTGCTTGCTGCGTAGGTAGTTAGTTATAGCAGAATTCTTTTAACTTGTCAGAAAACATCTGATTTAACGTTAATAAACAAGCGTACATCAATCAGCTTTTTTCTGACAATTTAAAAGAATCCTCCTATACTGTACTTAGAATGTTTTTCTTACTTGTATGTATTGTCAGATTCATTTAGTTTGACGCATGGCGAATAACTTTATTGAGATTGATGCATAGCCTGGAGCTAGAGAGATATAATTTCTTGACGTTGCTGATCACCGTAGAGTCCGATGGCAAAACAATAATATCTCTATCCATCCTCCGAATTCAATTAATATTTCTATACTTATTACTGATTGAGTAGCAGGTGCGCTGATGAATTTGTCAGGTTTCTCCAATAATATGGTCTATGAGCCTTCGAAATTACATACCGGTGAAAAATAGAAAGGCCTAAGACGGACACATATAGGCCTACTACAATTACTACACATATAGCAGGATCCTTTTAACTTGTCAGAAAACAGCTGTTTCGGTAATAAGTAAACAGTGATTTTGACACAATAATCAAAAGGCTTGAAAGTCTTAAATACCTTTAAAGTCTTTAAAAGACCTTTTTAAAGAAGACCTTTCAAAGAATAACTTTTTAAAAGACCTTTTCAATAATCTGCGAGATTCAGCATTTGTATTGTGATACTGGTGGCCGAAACATATTATGTTTTCTGACAAGTTAAAATGATCCTGCTATACTAAGCATGGCGTACCTTGTAATAGATTTGTACAACTAGTGTGCATCTGTCTTTTTCCTGTATTACAGGACTTCTAAATTCGGGAAAATGAAACAGGCCACTGTTTCCATGACCCTAACATTTGTATCAAACCATGTTGCAGCACATTCTGATTCATTTTATCAATGCTATAGAACAGAGACAATTTTACATTACGTTCATACGTTTGCATTCTTAGGCTAGGCGTACACTGGTTAGTCAAGACAAGACGAGATTAGTCACGTTTAGTCACAATACTAAAAATCTATTGCATCGGTGTGTGCTGCTTCATAAGCAACTATGTGAATTACTGTGACTAAACGTGACTAATCTCGTCTTGCCTTGTCTTGACTAACCGGTGTACGCCTAGCGTAATATGTTACAAATTATTTATCATGAGTTAGATTTTGCAATTTTATCCTTGACTTGTGGTGATGGAATGCCTTGATAAGAAAATTAAGGTTAAAAGTTGAATGACCTTTGAGAATATGCATAGTAACTCCTTATTTTGAGCTATAATAAGACACTAAAATCAACCATCAGCTGTTTGTTGTCAAGTAGACAACAATAGACCAGTTACTGTAGTCCACAGTCAACTGAACCCAGTTTATTGTAGGCTCAGTAACCTTTGAACCAGTAATAAAAATTGACAATAATTTTAACTTTTACATTCAAAAAATTAGAGATCACGAGTAATGTGAAAAAATGTTGGATTGGATGTTGAAACAATGGAACGACTGACAATAAAAATATAATAGCTGATAAGTAATTCGAAAAAATCCATTTGACATAATTATTGTTGTAAGACAGCACAAGAAATGGCCAATTTTAAAGGTGTCAACCAGTGATGTCATTTTATAGGCGAAGAAAACTATTAACTTTTTCATACAAACAATAAATTATGCAATAATTTCACAATACAGTGAACTGACAGCTTTGTGAGTCATATAATCAAATTGACTTGTTCTTTTCTCTTTGCTTCTTCTTTTAATTTTTCTTCTTCTCCTTCTTCTTCTTCTTCTTCTTCTTCTTCTTCTTCTTCTTCTTCTTCTTCTTCTTCTTCTTCTTCTTCTTCTTCTTCTTCTTCTTTTTCTTCTTCTTCTTCTTCTTCTTCTTCTTCTTCTTCTTCTTCTTCTTCTCTTCTTCTTCTTCTTCTTCTTCTTCTTCTTCTTCTTCTTCTTTCTTCTTTCTTCTTCTTCTTCTTCTCTTCATCTTCTTCTTTCTTCTTCTTCTTCTTCTTCTTCTTCTTCTTCTTCTTCTTCTTCTTCTTCTTCTTCTTCTTCAGGCTCTGAGTGATCTCATGAAGCAATAATATGTACTTTAATTTGTGAACTGTACCTATATCTATTTAATGATGTCAATAATCGTGAATTATTCGAATGAATCAGAGCCGATTGAATGTATCATTAGCTCATCTAAAATTAGCGGATAATAGCCTACTGGTAATTACTAGTTTCGATCGATGACTGCGAGCCATAGCATTATTCATTGGACATCGGCCTGAACTTAAACTGCAGGTATTTTCGATCTACCTCTGTTTAAGTCATAGCGTTATGCTGTCATGTTTCAATTAATAAAGACTCCCAGAATTTATTCTGAATTTATGAGAATGACTAAGCATGATAGTGAAGTATTCAACTCACAACCGTAAACTATAAAGTCAAATAAATATATTTAACCAAAGACAATTTACTACTACTTACTACAATACAACTTCTTTAATTAATAAAATTTTAATTAATAATTTTTACTTCTAGTCTATTTGTCTATGATTTAATAAATACCTACCAATCTACCTCAACCTACCCTACTTAGCACAAAAGCCAATCATATCTAACCGCCGTAGAATATACGTCAATAGCTATGCTATGAATAGCTATAGTAATAGCTATGACGTCAACACCTTGTCGATTTTCGTTTCGACTTTCGTTTCGTCATGCTTGTCGTCTTGCTGTTCGTCTTGCGCTTCACGCATCCTATTGAAATTAGACGGGAAAACGAATGCTGCACCGCATGCGTCATGTGCTGCACAGCATGCGCTATGACGAAAATCGAAAAGCAGACAAAAATCGACCAAGTGTGGACATAAGGAGTCTCATTTGCCGAAATCAATGCAAGGAAATCACAAATCAGTCCCTATATTAAGCTCCCACAATTCATGTAATTTTACGGCGGTTAGATTTGATTTGCTTTCGTTCAATCAGCAGTGAGAGGCCCTAATTACTTACTAAATGTAACCCGTTTAACGAGAACCAATCAACGAATCTGACGTAAATTTAATGCAACGACGTGAAATCCTGTCATCTAAACGAACCAATGAAATAAACTCACGTCATACAATAACGCAATTTGACGATCGTTAAATTTAATTGGATTTCCGTGCAACTGGCCGAAGGTATCTATCTATCTAGCGTATGGCTTTGGTTGGTGGGGAGACCCGAAGGTAGTTCCACCTCGCCGTTTATAACCTAATTCCATTAGGTTGAAGTTCTATTTCACTTTGCAAAAGGTTCACTAATTTTGAAAAGGGTTTGTTTTGATATATGAGTTTATAAAACAGTAACACATCACAAAAAGGTATCATTTGTAATTACCCAATACCCATAATGGCATGAAATTTGAAATTTCCGTATTTTATTGAAATACATTCAACGTTTAAAAAATGCAAGCATTGAAGTAAATTCAACGTTCAAAAAATGCAAGCATTTTTTGGCCATTAAACAAAATTGAAAAATTCCGATTAGACTACAGTACTTTTGATCTTTATAACATTGGCGGCAGCTGAGTCTAGTTTTTGGCACAATAATAATCGGCGTAAGGTATTTGAAGTGGACCATTTTATGACCTATTTCCCATTCTTAAATGGTCTGAAACAGCAATGACCGACTTTCAACAAGTTCAGAATAACATTATTAAGATGTAGTCTACACGCGGTTTTGTAAGAAGCAAAGTCCAGCTCTGTTTGTTTTAATTTTGTAATTGAAAAGTTAAAAGGGAAGTAGTGTGCTGACAGATCAAAAGTAAGATTGTGCAAATTTGGGGAATTGGCCAATGAAAATATGGCTGAGTTTTTAATGTGGGTGTCGTTTTGAATGGTTCATTAATAATAGAACAGATGTTTGTTTTATTAAGATGTCCCACTTTTGAACAATCTTGTTCCTGGTTTGAGTTGATTTCAGTGTTGCTGATATTTGGCTCTACAAACGGCATAGGTATTTTTGTTTGAAAAATATGAATGAGTCACATAAAGTTGGCTTTCACATAAACAATAATAATTATTATAAGATATTGGTTGAAACAATATGGAAGACCTACCCTAACAACGATTGTACTCAATCAAGCTTTTCATTAAATTCTATTCAATGTAATAAACCTTGAATTAAATACTGTAGGTGAAATTTTATAAATTTCAAATTATAAAATTTTCAAAATGTGATGTGGTAATTATTTTCTGTATTTAAATTTAATCTTGGACTATCTGAAACAAAATAAAGAATTCTCAAAATTTATTAATAATGATGAATTTGAAATAGGAGGAGTTGGAGGTTTAAGAGTAAGAGAAGAAAAAGAGAATGAATAAGATTAAGAAAAAAGTGAGAAGAAAATTGGAAATGAAATTGACGAAGAGTTCTGTAAGACTGATAGTGAAAAACTGATCTTTGCCAAGAACAGAAGGGCATGGCAGACTAGGAGGCCTATTATAACTGACCAGTTTCAGTACTGGCTACAGACACAACTTGACCTTGACCGCGATAAGGTGAAGAAGCTGATAGAAAAAGAGGAGGGGAGGGAGAAAAAGGAGTGAGAAAGAAAGATAATAAATGGGAGAGTAAAGAGAGTTGGGGAAAGAGTGAGCGACCATTATTGTGACTTGGTGGACAGGTACATCGATGAAGAAGATAAAGATAAAGAAGAAGAAGAAGAAGAAGAAGAAGAAGAAGAAGAAGAAGATGATGAAGAAGAAGAAGAAGAAGAAGATGAGAAGAAAGAAGAAGAAGAAGAAGAAGAAGAAGAAGAAGAAGAAGAAGAAGAAGAAGAAGAAGCAGAAGAAGAAGATGAACTCAGTAGAAGAAGAGTAGTGGAGGATAAATAGAAGAACGTTGGAGGAGAGAAAGAAGAAGAGGAATGTAGGAGAACGAGAAGTACGGAAAAGAAAAATGGAGGAGAAGAAACAGGAAAAGAACTGAGAAGAAGGAGGTCAAGAAAAACGGGGGAGGAGAAGAAGAAATGGAAGGAGGAGAAGAAGATGAAGAATGGGGGAGGAAAAGAAGAACGGGAAAAAGATACAAGAATTTGGGTGAAGGACAGAAAGAAGAAGAAGACGACGAACGGACAGAAGATAAAGAAGAGGTAGTAGAAGAAGAACAAAAACAAGAATAAAAAGATGATGGAGAAGAACGGAGGAGGAAACTTAGAAGAGGAAGAAGACGATTGATAACCGAGAAGAATAGGAAGAGAAGAAGAGAGAATCAGAAGAGTATGAAAAGTAGAAGAAGGAGAGGAAAAATTACAGAGAAAGGTAAAGGAGATTAGAAGGTAAAGTAAGGAGATTAAGATCAGAAAATAAATAAAGAAATGAGAAGGAGAAGGAGAAGAAGGTAAGAAGGTAAGAAGAGGAGGAGAAGTAGGAGTAGAAAAAGAAGAGAGAAAAAGAAAAAGAACAACGTAGAAGATTAAAAAGAACGTAGAAGAAAAAACGGAAGAAAAATAAAAATAAAATGTAAGTGTAGTGTAAATTGCATGACAGTGTAAAGACCTCGTTTCAGTTGTCAGTCAAAGCTCAAAAGGCAATTGCCAAGTCAAGTCTCATTATTATTTGTAGTGGAAAAAAGAAATTGACTAAAACAGCTAAGTGCTGCAATTGTATGAGTCACAAGTCACCACACCCACATACATTAAAATTAACAATTACTCTTCAGTGCTAAGGTTTTTGCAGGGTGGGTGATTGAAGCTTTTATTGTGTCTCCTGTCTTGCTGAAGAAAGAAGAATAAAGAGAGAAGAAGAAAGAAGAAGGAAAAAGAAGAAGAAGAAGAAGAAGAAGAAGAAGAAGAAGAAGAAGAAGAAGAAGAAGAAGAAGAAGAAGAAGAAGAAGAAGAAGAAGAAGAAGAAGAAGACAATAATTGAAGGGCAAGGAAATGTTTTGTGCTACTGTTTTTTTTATGATGTTTTGCAATATATTTTACTAGGTGAGTTGGTTCTATTGTAGGAGGTTTCTTGTTGAAACTCCGTCTCCCCCATGCAATGAAAAATGAATAAAGTTGTTCCCTACCGCCTTGAATTTTAAAAGAATTGAAGATCTTTTATTGCAGTTCAAAATTCGTACATGGTTTGCGTTAGTTGTGTAAATAAAGGCTAGTTTTACAGCATAGAGTAGTAGGCGTATATAGTATAGAGTTATAGGGAATAAGTTATAGTATAGAGTTTACAGTATAGTATAGAGTAATAGGCATCAGGTAAATAAAACTAGTCCACTAAAGAACTGTAGAAAAAGTTGAGTGGGTTGCGTGGTAATACCTGGCTACCCCTAACATCAACCTTTGAAAATGCATGACAGAAATCTAGAGACTGACGTTAAAATTAAAACGAATTATGAAACAAGATAATCGTAACGATAAAAAATTACAAACGGAACAATAAAAAAATTATCATCTGTACGAAATTGCATGCATGAAAGATGCCTTTTTAATGTTTGTGCTAAAATAATGCTGGTGATACTCTCAAATCCAATTATATTCATGTATCCTCAGCAGTCATGATGTATTATGTTTTTATCTACATCAATTTTTATCGCTAATTTATCTATCTTGAATTACAAATATTTGAATGTCATTAATGTATTTAATAATTATAAAGCTTTATTAATATAGATATTGAATTATGTGAATTATTATGAACAATACCTTGCATTACATTATCAGATTCGATTTACTGATTACTGCCTGCAATTATGCATTGCCTAATGCTAATAAAATACACGAATAATACAGTAATGACATACAAATGCATAGAATTGGCTTATTGGAATGTGGTTCGGTGGAAAACTAATCTATCTAATGCGTTAGATGCCATCTTGATTCCTGGTACAGAGAAATTGTTTTTAGGATGATGTATCGATGTGATGCATGTACTCAAAGTTATTGCATTTTGACCTTGAAACCGGCACTTATCTGCTTGATGCAGTACGGTACTTATCAAGGATTAAAACGTGGAGGTCGAGTCAATTAACACTGAAAATGCTGAAATATTTTCATTTCATAATATCAGCAATAAATTTCATTTTATTTCAAACAGCAATAAAACTATTGAAAAAGCGTGAAACCTCGCTATGCAGTGATATTTTTCTATATCAAAAACCATTGAACTCCCAAGGTGAAGGTATAACTGGATAATCTGTACAGTATTATTTGGAAATAAAATTAGAGTCTTTGTAGTGACTCAATTCAATTAACAAAAAACTATTAACCTCTCATGTTTATATTAATCTCTCATTAACTGAACTTGAAGTATTGAGATAAAATCATGCAAATGAAATACTGGAATTTTTTCATCTCAAGATCTTTATGTTGTTCAAAAAGCAATAAAACTATTTTAATTGAATACTTGATATTTCAATTGAACTCCATAAAATTCTCAATTCATTGTTTGTAGATGATAAACTTCACTGATGAAGTAATTTCAAATGCATTTATAGTAAAATTATTTCAATTTAATCCTTGATATTTCAATTTAACCCCATAAAATTTTCAATACATTATTTGAAGATGATTCATTCCACTGAATGAAGCAATGTCAAATAATAAATTTATACAGTAGTAAGTATTTCGTTTCTCAGATGCATTATAATGGAAATATTTCATATGTGTAGAGATTAATTCATTGCAGATACCACTCAATGTTACCGAACTGATAAACTTGAGAGTTGGGAAAATATGCAGGATTTTTTACAATCTCAAAGGCCAATTTGATAAAACTAGAGAAAAGAATTTTATGACACATTTGTTGTCTTATGAGTCAATGTTACTAAAATGATAAAAAGCTATACGTTAAAAATAACTAGAATGTTTTGGATTATTCTTGTCATATACCAGGATTTATCGTTCAGTTTGGCATGATGTATTATCTCATAGGAGGCAGCAATATCAATATCTTGTTATTATGAGGTCAGAGAAATGAAACATCATTAAAATATGTAAGAAATTTCTTACAGTGAAATTTTAATAGGGTAATACATTATCGGGTAACATTATCTTTAATTAACTATTAATCGTTAATATTATAGGGTAACATTATTATCTACTTTTGGCAAGAGTTGTAGGCTATCTTTTCTTCATACTGGACTTCAAACATTTTGTTCTTCTTACATTTATTATTTTTAAATTCTATTCCCATCTTTTTCTAGGCCTGCCAATATCTCTTTTTGCTTCTAGATTGTAAGCCATGATTGGTTTCTGATGGTTTAAAAAAATTATGTTGTATCTGTTCTTCATACTGGACTTCAAACATTTTGATCTTTATACATTTATCATTTTCAGTTCTATTCCCATCTTTTTCTAGGCCTGCCAATATCTCTTTTTGCTTCTAGCTTGTAAGCCATGATTGGTTTCTAATGGTTTTAAATATGTAAAAAATGTCTTATGCTTGGTTTCACCAACCTTTGACAAATAATTAATAAAAATTTGACGATTTTCAAAGAAAGACCCCGGCACACACTGTGTAAAACGTGTAGCAAAGCAACGGAAACTTTCTAATAATATGAACTTTAATAATATAAACTTTTTTATAATATGAAACATAATTAATATAAATATATAGTAAAAATAAATAATATATTTTATAATATAAATTGTAGCACATTTTTTCATGATTCTCAATTATTTATTTTCTCTTTACCTGACCTTTCTATTTCAACTCAATTATATCAACTCTACATTACAACTCTCAAAAAAAAAAACTAACTTCAAATAACAAGATTCATAATCAACAAGGTTTGTTTTTTAACATCTGATTACCTTACTAATAAAAATCATTTGTGACACCACAAATCGTATAATATGTTCTAATTCATTTTGTCTGTTTTGCATGTTGCAGCATGGATTGGCACCCGACATAAGGTGACATTTCTGCTGTTTCTAGGCATGGCCAATGCCTACATTATGCGAACCAACATGTCTGTGGCCATAGTTGCTATGGTCAACCAAACAGCACTTCCCAAAGACTCTAATCTCGCATTGGACGATGAGTGCGGGGCTGACACTTACCACAGCAATCAAACGGAGAGTGTGAGTTGACTTTCGTTCAAAAATAAAAAATATATTTTATTTCACAAACAAAACATTCATTCTTTTATTAATTTATTGATAGTCTACCATCAACCTGCATATTCAAAGTAAACAATGTATTTTATCCCACAAGTAAAACATTCATTCTTTTATTAATTTGTTGATAGTCTATCATCAACCTGCATATTTAAAGTAAACAATGTCGTTTAGCCCTCAAGTAAAACATTCATTCAATTATTGTCAGTTTACATTACAATGTGTGAAGAAACAACAGGAATTCGTCCAAAACTGCTTCTAACCAAAATTTAGATTGAACAGACCAGATAATTATCATCTGCTGTTTTCGTTCAGTTGTCTGTGTTTGATGTTGCAGAGGGGGTCAGAACTCCATACACCTTTCTTTAGATGTTCATTACACTTATCATCAATACATTTTGTTCCTAACTGTACATTGTACAATGCATTCATCTAATCTCATCTTACTATTCATAGGTATTAAGATTTATTCATTTAATTTGGCGGATGGCGAATAACTTTCATTTAACATTTCCATGGATTTATTTCTAAATATGTATGTTTTTTACATGTTATATACAGTATTTATGTGAAAAAAATTCAACAGAACATCACCCGTTACCATACAAATTTTAAATGAAAACTATTCGCCATCCGCCAAATTAAATGAATATACCATACCTACAGTTCTGTTGGTATAATTTGTTGATGTTGCATATAGGTCTCCAGAGAACTCTATAGCCTATAGCTTTCTTTTGATATTCGTTTCACTAATCATTGATAATTTTTGTTCTTATAGCACAAAGACGGACAATTCGTATGGGACACGACACAACAGGGCTTTCTGTTGAGTTCGTTTTTCTACGGCTACGTCATCACGCAGATTCCGTTCGGCATTCTGTCCAAAAAGTATGGCGCCAAGTACTTTTTGGGGGTTGGTATGCTGATCAATTCGGTGTTTGGACTGTTGGTACCCCTTTCGGCCAATATGGGATTTATTTGGCTGGTGGCAGTACGATTTATACAGGGCTTGGGAGAGGTGAGTGAAAAAGAATCATTAGATTTTAATTTTAAATATACTTAGATTTAAGATTGGTCCAAGATCAGAGTTAGTATCCTAGATCAATCTCTATGTCCACACTTGGTCGATTTTTGTGTGATTCTCAAGCATATGCAGCATGCTGTGCAGCACACAAAATCAAGAGTAACATAAGGATCAGGTTTTAGCCTGGCATTTATGTCTTGATAAATAAATAAATTATATCAAAAAGCTAGATAGATAGCTAAGGCAGCTCGTACACGGACAATAAGCAAGCACATATGTCATATGATCGTCTACTCTATAGAAACAAATAGTCCAATGCACACCTAAAGCAGCGGTGTGCATTGAACTATTGGTTTGTGTAGAGTAGACAATCATATGATTTGCTTATTGCTCCGGTGTACGACCGGGGTAAAGATAAAGCTAGATAGATAAGATCAATGATCAAAGATTGTTTTGTAGGTAGGCCTACCTGTTTCATAGAAATTTAGAAGTCCTATAAAACAGGAAAAATTTAAAACAGCCCTGTATTTTTCAAGTTTATTACATGGTACGCCGTGCTATTCAAGTGTAGTGTGTGTGTCCTTATTTTTCCTGTATTATAGCACTGCTAAGTTTGTATGAAACAGGTTCCTGGTCTTTATTTGGCTTTTTAACATTAGAGTGTTGATAGAGAAATATTAAGCTACTAAAATATCGATTGTCGCTAACAATAAACAACTATGTTTCAATTAGAATGTCAAAAATTGATAACCAACTATTTGTTTAGTATTCTTCTTCGATTTCGTTATTATTACAACAGCTAATAAAGTTTCAATAACACAAACTTTTATCATGTTAAATAAAATTCAACTATTCGACCATTTAATAATAGGTAGAAACCTATATTAATAACATTTTTGGATCCAATTGAATTCTATCGTGAAGTGTTTGTTACTATCCTATCACTCGTAAGCATATATGGATCACCAAAACTTTCTAGGATCTCCAAATCTAGGATCACCTAGGATTTCTGGGATCACTGAAACTAGGGATCAAAAAACTCCGACACTCAGAGAGCCTCAATCACGAACTCTGCTAAGATGTGGGTCTCCATTTTTTGAGATAGTTTTAATTTTATTTTTTATTTTTCAGGGTCCGATCGTACCTTGCACTCATGCCATGCTGGCAAAATGGATCCCACCCAATGAGCGAAGTAGAATGGGAGCATTCGTGTATGCAGGTAACATATTGTACAGTGGTATTTAAATTAGGCTACTGTATTTAAATTACCGTACATTATCACGATTAAAGTACATTTGTTAAACTACCGTGAACAATTGAAATAAAGATGAGATCTTTTAGTCTGATATCTCAACAGAATGCATTGATAGCACAATGATGATTTTCGTTCTCAATATTATTATTTTTCTAATAGTTCAATCTTGGATATTTAATATTGAGTAAATCATATTTATAAGCATTCAACTTGAATTAGAACTTGTATGGATGATTGATGTAATCATCTACAGTTTTTGGAGGGTTTCGAACCACTGACAAGAAATTTTGAAAGTGATAAATGAAAGTAGAGACTTGGATTCATATTTGTAGAATTGTTAAATCAAAACTTTGAAAAATTCCAAGTTAGTAGGCCAACTCGATTGGTTTGAAAGGTGAAAAGATATATAGGGGTCTTTTCAACTATCATAAATGTCACCATACCTTACTCCATTCTATTTAGATTAACTCTATTTTGTTACCGGATCATTATTGTTTTATTCTTTGTGTTGATTGCATTGTAGTAATAATCACCTAATTATGGAATATCATCAATCTGAAATCTGTTGAAATTATTTTGAATTCTGAGCCATTACAAAATGTTCCAGCTTTATACAATTTTGAAGAAAATTACAAAATTATGAGTGTACTATAATTATAGTGATCACTGAAACATCAACTGCATGATAATTTCCGGGCATTCTGCTTTGAATAATTCCACTGTGGATTTCTCATGAAATAAAATTTATCGAACAAGTTTGAAATTTTGGTTTTATCGCTATACGGAAATATGCTTATTATTCAGTTGCTTATGCTAAACAGAAATAAATATGCTTTAGTACACTCATATATTATTGTCATATTTTCTCTTAAAATAACATGAAAAATAATTCTATATAAGTTTTTCTTAGAAAAGATGAGCTTCCCCTGAAATTTCCAGAACAGATTGATTATGTTTCATTCACAATTTTAAACTATAATTTCCAGGTTTTATTTGACTCTCAAACAATAGAGACAGAATGCCTTGAATTACATAATTATTCTATTATGATTAGATTTAGAATGATTACTTTCAAAGAAATTATTTTTACTCAAAATTTTAGTAACAATCAATAATTGAAAACTATTATTCAATTCATTAAATGTAGTATGGTTAAAGAGAAGCTACAGTATTATATGTTTATTCAATTTCAATTTATTGAATGTAGCATGATTGGAGCTATAGTGTATTTCATTATATTTAGTCTAATAATACTTATATAAATATAAACACTCTTATATTAATTAAGAGTGTATAGAGTGTATGACATTTAAAAAATTCATTTAAACTATTAAAGTTTGCGGCATGATTGAGTGAAGACTGTGTGAAAACAATATGGATAATGTTTCAATGATAATTTTCCAATGGTTGTTTATTGTTTTAAATGGATATTGTTTTCTTATAAGAAAAATATGGAGATATCACTGAAATTCAATGAACGATATCACGTTATCAATTAATTATTCATGATAAACTTACAATAATTATCTCCTTGAGTAAAAACATTACAAGAAGATTTTGAAATTTTCGAAAATAAATTCAGATTTTTTAAAATCAAGAATATTATTAGTTGTGCAAATTTCAAAACGCTTGCATCTTTTCTCAGAAATTTCATAGATCAATTAAATTTTTAGTAACTCCTTCATTCAGTAACAATTTTTCAGTTTTCACCAAGTAAGCAACCAAGTATTTTACTTGATATTTTGTATTTTATTTGAATTTTTACTTGAGTATTTTTTCATATTTTGTAGCCTACAGGATTTTTTCATAAATCTATTGTATCACACTGACTGGCCTGTATGTCAAATTGTGATACAATTTTGTAGTCAATAAACTTTTCTATATTTTCAATGCTCCAATATCTATGTCTGTCATTTCTCTTTTAGCAATTCATTAACTCCTGGTAGAGTTTGTCTTTAATGTCCAAAGAATTAACTAATTAGTTTTTTTTTTCAAAATGTAAAACTGTTCCAGATTTAATGAAAGTAAAGTGTGTGTGTGTCTTTGACATAGCAAAGGCCACAGACGTGATAGCGTGAGGACAATCATCTTCAGTGAGTCAGGTACATTATTTCCATTTGGCTGTAAGTTATGCCAAATCTTAGATTTCTGTTTTCTATCACTCTGTACTTAGAATATTAATATTTATCTTGCTCATTCTTTGTGTCATTCTTCGATGATTAGAAACAATTTCTGCTACCGGAAATTTTAGATTTCTTATCACACCAATTATTATGTGAATATATTGAAGGAAAGACCCACAAATCGATGCTGATTGATGTATGAATATACTTCCATCTTCCTAGTTTCACATAATTCCATTAATTAGGAGTCTCTCAACACCTAGATTGGTCTCTGAGAGCGCTCTATTGCATAGCCTACGTATCTTCATCTCTCACAAGATTCAATCAGCATTTTCAATACGGTTTTTACTGTTGAAATGAACGCCACTATATTAAGAATATGGTGTTTATCACCGAATCATTCTCGTAGGATTACTATGTTCTTGTATTTTCCGTTGTATGTTTGCTGTTTCAGCTTAAGTATAAGTATTTTTGATGTTCCAAGTGGCTAGGTAAGTTGAAAAATTGTTTGCTATAAGCCTACAAAACGTTGAAAGTTCAAAATTCAAATACATTACTTTCTAAAACCAAAAGAAACCTGCAAAAAATGCCCTTTAACGGCTAGTTGCACGAAAAGCCAATTTAATATTTTAACCACCGTAAAATGTAACTCATCTTATGAAACCAATGCAACGAAATCCCTTATAGAGCTCTTTAAAATGACGTCATTTTACGGCGGTTAAACTCAATAATTGTCGTGCAACTGATGTTCTTCCATACTTGACCAGCTACCTCACTCCATCCAAGCTAATTATTGAATGTTTCCACAAAACACTAGGACAATATTTAGTACTAAATCCAATATTTTACTGAAAACAAGAGATGAATGAAATAAATTGATAAATAATTCATTTCTTAAAAAACTTATGCACATTTTGAAACATTTAAAGGCATTAATTCGTATTAATGGAATTAAAAAAGTGTTGAGAATACGTTCATTGAAATTGATTTACTATATATAGGCCTAAGGCTAGCCATGCACTAGAGAAGGTACCTTCCGATAATAATTGTGATAATATTTTATTTTAGTGTTATATTGTAGCCATTGTCAACTATGTTGATACGGTGAAAAGTGTCTTGTTATTTATGTTTAGAGTGAAAAGCCGAAAAATACATTCGACTTCAAGATGATACAAAAAGCCCGTGATGGATTCTTGGAGGTATTAATGAGCCTAGAGCCCGCATTTATGGTAACTCCAACAGGTAGTAAACAAATTACAACGGGTAAAAATGATGCTTTTTTCAATATTATTCTGTTTACTAGTTGACAAACACGGCATTCTACTCTATTGTTGCTAACTTTTGGTTGTGATTTTGTGTTTGATTTTACAGTACATGTTTTACAGTTGTTGTGTGTTTTTGTTTTGCAGGCGCCCAGTTCGGAACTGTGATATCGATGCCTTTGAGTGGCATACTGTCGGAACATGGGTTCGCGGGCGGTTGGCCGTCCATTTTCTATGTTTTCGGAGTGATTGGAGCGCTGTGGTCTGTGGCGTTTCTGATCTACGTTCATGAAGACCCAGAGTCGCATCCCACTATTCCCGAGGATGAAAAGAAGTACATTATCAGCTCTGTGTGGGGATCAGCTGGAGTTTCAGTGAGTTTTCAAAGGAATTATCTTTTAATATTTCATTAGAAAATATTAAAACTCCATTGTACTTGACTGTATCAGTAGTTGTTGCAGTTGATCTCTTTTCGGCCAATTCGGCCAGCATCCCTCCTCGTGATGTAATGACACCATTCATTTTTCTGCTGTCTTCTCTTCTTCTAAGTTGAATAATTCTTCCAGTAATTCAGGAAAAATATTAGACGTTGCTATTAATCAACTGCTACTATTTACATAATAATTCTTGTTAAACCCCATTTTTTAACGACATAGCTGTCTTATTTTAATATTATTCATTATTATTTAATTAAAATATTAATTGCTTAATAATCCACACAATTTTTAACTACATACTTGTCTTATTTTAATTAATTGTAGTTGAAAGCTATCCTACTTACGTGTGGTGGAGCGCTTTCGGACTTCAAGTCCATCATCAACTCAAATTAATAAATGTTTCATTCCATTAAAACTAATACAAATTTGCAAACATCTAAAGACATATTGGTAGCAGTGAAAAAATGTTAAGAATTCGTTCATATGGAAATATTGACTTATACTCCTCTAAAGGGGTGCAGTCTAAAATTCTGCTATAGAATTTATTTCAAGTATTTTATTTTGTAATACAGTGTGCTAGCTAATCTATACAAATTGTAATTTTAAAAAATAATTGATTTCTTACAGTCTCCTCCAGTACCTTGGAAATCCATTCTGAAGTCACTACCATTCTGGGCCATTCTAATCGCTCACATGGGCCAAAACTACGGCTATGAGACACTAATGACCGAACTGCCAACATTCATGAAACAGGTAAGCACCTAGTTTATAATATCAGCATATTGTACAGCTATATATATATATACCCATTGCCGCTAGGCACTATTCCGGCTGCCATTGGCATATTGGATATTACATATATTATGTATGTTATTGGGCTATATATTATTTATGTATATTATATAAGTTAGCATGATAATAGAAAACAAAATTTACCAGTCAATGATGATGGTTTTAATACAACTATCGGTTACTTTTAGATTTTTATTTTATTTTAAAATGTACCTATGCTCATTCAAAGTAAAATATAACTGACAATGAAAAATGAAACTCATAAACAAACTTAATCATCAATCACAAAAAATATTTTGTTTTTTTATGAATGGGGTATTTGGAATATTTCAGTTGTTAGAACAAAATTTAAACTTAGGCCTACTAGTAAAATAATTGAAACATGAAAATTGAACACAGGAGGAATCTTGATCAATATTCGAAAAAAATAATTAATTTTTTATGATTAGAATATGTGGAATATTCTATTGGTATGCAGATGCAGAGGTCCAAAAAAAATAAAAACCTATCAAAATACTTACAACAAAAAACAAACTATCAAATAATTACAAAACTACCTAAATAAACTCACTACTAATACTCCAGTAGTTTGAAAATTTTCTTAATACTTGGATAAAACGAAAAATTTACAAATATGAACTACCTCAGCTCCCGTGAGCCGTGCCGCCCCTAGGACGTGCCGCCCCAAGTGCCTGAGTGTGAAATCCAGGCCTGGCTATATTATCAATCTTCATCTGCTGAATACTGTTCATCTTTATGGAATACTTATTATTTTTACACTTCTTCACCTTCATCCTCTTGTGAATAAGAAGTAGCGTCGAATAAGCCTGGTCGTCTACTAGAACCGTTCTTGTCAGAAAACGACCGATCATCCGAAATGCTAACATTGCATCAAATGGCCAGCTGTTCGGACATCGGACGCTTTCTGACAAAAACGGTTCCAGTGGACGACTAGGTGTAATGTAGTCAAATTCTTCAGATATCACCAACATCATGATATCACACAATCTTTCACAAACTTTTACCAAGTTTTGTATTCTGATATTGGAGTTCTAACATCTTCTGACACAGTGTCTGGTGAGATGTTGTGATATTTATAATACATAATGAAAACACTTGGATGTAGTCAAAAAATATCACTGTATTTGGTAGAATTTACAAACATGTTTCGGCATCATTGTGCCATCTTCAGTGTACTAAGAAACTAAAAGTTTGTAGGTAATACAAATACAGTGATAGTTTTTACTACATCCAAGTGTTTTCATTATGAGCTCTAACATGTTTGTTAGGCTTCTTTCACACCAATGCGGTTCGGGCCCGGATCAGACGATTCCGTGTGAATACACGCATTTAGATAATACATCAGTCGTCTCATCCGATGACTGATGGACCGTTGTGAAAGAAGCCTTACAAGATCAAACAATTATTCTTGTTTATTTTTTTATTTTTTAGGGTTTACCAAGTAAAGCATGATTATTTTAAATTGCAGAAAACAGCTGTTTGATGTACGCTCGTTTACTAACGTTAAATCAGCTGTTTTCTGACAAATTAAAAGAATCCTGCTATTCAATGCTGCGTGTAGCCCCACATGTCCCCTAGTCTGCTTCTTCTTCTTCTTCTTCTTCTTCTTCTTCTTCTTCTTCTTCTTCTTCTTCTTCTTCTTCTTCTTCTTCTTCTTCTTCTTCTTCTTCTTCTTCTTCTTCTTCTTCTTCTTCTTCTTCTTCTTCATTTTATTCTAATTCGTTTTCTGATTTGTTTGTCCTGTGATCAGGTGTTGCACTTCAACATCAAAGAGAACGGACTGCTGTCGTCGTTTCCCTATTTGGCGATGTGGCTGTTCTCAATGGCAGCCAGCTATGTGGCTGATTGGATGATATCTTCAGGCCGTTATACGCACACCACCACTAGGAAGTTCGTCAATGCTATCGGTGAGGCTCCATTCATCTAATTACAAAATAAAGTAGCCTTAGGCAGCTCGTACACCAGAGCAATAAGCAATAGGCAATTAGCAACATTTGGATCATATGGTCAACTACTCTATAGAAACAAATAGTCCAATGCACATCTAAAGCAGCTGTTTCAGTGTGCATTGAACTATTGGTTTGTATAGAGTAGACAATCATATGATCCAGACTATTAGGAAGTGATAATTCAAGTAGGAGAGGTAGCAATGATGATTCCACACGACATGCGGTTTCAATCAAAGATTTTAAATATTTTTTTAGTTGTCATAAACATTCTATATGAGGGTCGATTCATCTAATCTAATCCAATTACAAAATAAAGTTGCCTAACAGAAGAATATTAGGCAGTGATAATTAAAGTAGGAGAGGTAGCAATGATGATTCCATACGACATGCTGTTTCAATCAAAGGTTTTTAATATTTTTTTAGTTGTGTCATAAACATTCTATATGAGAGTCGATTCATCTAATCTAGTTACAAAATAAAGTAGCCTAAGGCTAGGCGTACACCGGTTAGTCAAGACAAGACAAGACGAGTTCAGTCACAGTAATTCACATAGTTGCTTATGAAGCAGCACAAACCGATGCAATGACTAATAATTGGTGTGTGTTGCTTCATAAGGACTATGTAAAGTACTATGACTAATCTCGTCTTGTCTTGTCTTGACTAACCGGTGTACGCCTAGCCTAATAGAATAATTATGCAGTGATAATTAAAGTAGGAGAGTTAGCAATGATGATTCACTCGTTTTCCACGCAAAATTATGCTTCAATCATCGATTTTTAATATTATTTGGTTGTGTCAATCATAATCATTCAATTTAACAGTAGCAATCGATGTAGAATAGTTGAATCAAAAATTTTGCTTGTTTTCACGAGAGTTCTAAAGAGGTTGTATTTATATATGACCTTTCCTTTCTTAAAGATTACATTTCAGAAAATGACGATCTCACGCTAAACAAACAGATCAGATGTAGAGACTCAAAGTAATCTTTTGGAAATTTTTTTGATCAAAATTTTGCAATTTTTATTCAATATTTGTATTAACATTAGGCCTATATTAATTTTATTTGTTTGACAAGTAGTTTTCACTGTGAATAATTTGTGAAGTGATTAATTTCTGAAATTGAATCTTTAGCGACTCATACACTTACGAGCATTGCACATCGTGCTAATTTTTATATTGGCTTTCCAAGGTAACTATAATATAGACTTACTAATAACATCGCCATGCTATTTTATATTATAGAATAGCATGGCGTAAATAGATATAAAAGTCAATGTAAAAATTGGCAATGCTTGTAAGATGTAAGTGTATGGATAGCTTCACCAAAGGAATATTATTGAATGTTCATGAAGGCCCTGGATATATCGATAATTGAGATCTTGAATTGTAATGTGCGGGAGAAGATATAAATAGAAGCTATAGATTATAGGAATCTACTACTATCTAATATTTATTATTTTCTTTGTATTTTTTTGCTGATATTGATGCTCACACGAGCTCTTCGCTTGTGCGTGGGTAATGAGTTACTTCTAGGTAACTTTTACTTCACCTTCCTGTAATTTAACGTTTGTTTTGCAGGCCAGTACGGTCCGGCTATAGCACTGATAGCGGCCTCCTACACAGGGTGCAACCCTTACCTAACGGTGGCCATTCTGACAGTGGGCGTAGGCCTCAACGGTGGCATCTATTCCGGCTTCAAGGTCAACCATTTGGACATCTCGCCGCGATTCGCCGGCATCCTCATGTCGTTCACCAATTGCCTCGCTAATCTCGCCGGTCTACTGGCGCCAATCACGGCTGGCATCATCATACATGGCAAGGTGGGTTCAAAATAAATTTAAATCGATAATTGATAGAGCTAACCGACATATGTGAAGTAGATGCGGTGACTGGTGTGTTATTGCCCAAAAACCGTGCCTCATGAAACAATTCAAAATTATTTTTAAATAAATTTATGATTGAATTGAACAGCTGCCTGTATTTTCCCGTGAAGGGCGAAATTGAGGCGCCCAAAAAAAAGAATAAAAAAAAGAAATATGGTAGAAAGAAATATAATATATAGGGCCTTGTGATTGATAAGTACGCCATTGTGATTTTGCATAGATATAATTTTCTGGTTTTGAAGTTCAATGTTAGTTTGTTTCTTTTCATATGATTTACTTTCTATGTATTGTTAGTTTCAAGTGGTCAAGAGTACCACAAAATTATATTTTCGTTTTCTTTCAAAATTGGCTTCTCATTTCTTTAGGATAACACACATTCCCCCACTTAGATATTATCAGACTACCCCTGGAACCGTGTCTACCTTAGACACAGGGTTATATACTATCAAAACCGAAAGGTATAAATTTGTAGTATTTCAAATTGAATACAAAGGATGTATATATACAGTATATAAATAAGTACTTCAGGAAAAAATGAATCCCCTTATGCATTTAATCAATGGATACTAAATGAATGAACTGGAAGAACTTCAATTTTAAAAAATCAACAATTCGTATAGTAATATAAAACTATAATCATATTAGTAGTCATAGAGACTACTAATTTATACATACTGTAGTTTAGTCAATGTTTCAGTCGTATAGTTCAGTGTGGATTGCTAAATATAATTATTTTCAATTAGACCCATAGAGGCCTGTATAAACCCACATACTTGTATGCACCATCTTTGTAAAAGTTTGGATAAATGAAAGTTCAAAATTGAACGTTGAAGTAATACCCTTTGTTTAAAACTATGAATCACAAAAATTTGGATCAACCAAAAAGTTCAAACTTGAATCATCAGTTGGAATTCAAAAAATTAAGAATCTAATGAAAAAAGTTTTTAAATTGCTGCTTTTATTCCATTCGTGAGTTTAATGATCACTTTACCAGTGCAAGATCAAACAATCGACTCCAAGTGTATTATACATGACACATATTCGTTTAAGAAAATATATCTATATATATTTTTTTTAAATTCAGTATTCGTTCCCTAAAACTCAATTATTCTTAATAAAATATCATGGAAATTGTCAACACCTTTTTTTGATGAACTGGGGAACAGTTCATATTTAATTAACTTTGGGCTCATGAAGCAATACTTACTCAAATTCAATTAACAGCTTACAAGTCCATCATGATGAGCTCAGGATTTTCAAGGTACTTGAAATAGCTTGACTAATCCTTATACCCCTTATACAGCTGGTCAATGGATGATGAATATCAAATATAAATCTTCTACACATGAACTGTATGATACTTTTTTAATTTTCCCAGAGATATTTGCAAACTCGCACTTATTTACTCAATTAATTTATTTTGCAGCCGACGCAGGCAGCATGGCGGAAAGTGTTCTTCATATCAGCCGCCGTTTACATAGTCTGCAGCACCGTCTACCAGATATTCGGGTCGGGCGTCCGACAGGCCTGGGACAATCCGGACAACGACAAACGACAATCGGACGACAAGCGACAGAGTCGGACCGACATTGAGGTGTCCGCTCTAGATCTAGTGCGCGATGTCAAGTAGACAGCTAGAGTGCTATCTACTAGAAGATAGATTGATTGACAAAAAGTGTCCGAGACTGCTCTATACAGACATTGAAAAAAGATTGTTTGATGGACAAAGAGTGTGAAAGTTGTGTGAGGGGTATAATTGTTTTGAAAATCAGAGTCGGACATTGAAAAAAGATTGTTTGATTGATAAAGAGAGTGAAATTTGTGTATGTGGGGTGTAATTGGTTTCAACGTGTTTGAAATTGAGAATCGGACCCGAATATTGTCGTTTGTTCACGGTCGGTTGCACGAAAGTTAATCAAAGACCTTGATCTCAGTCAGTTTTGATGGATAATTTCGTCTGTTAATTCAGATTTATTTTCTTCTTGTTGCAATACATTTCTTAGAACATATTAAGCAAAAAAACAATATACGAAAATAGCAAATAAGTTACAAAGATAATTTATTATTTGACGGTAATCAAGACTATACATATATACATATACAACCTTGCAGTAGTGTATTTTGAAAGAGTTAGGCTAGGCGTACACCGGTTAGTCAAGACAAGACAAGACAAGATTAGTCACGTTTAGTCACATTCACATTGCTTGAGCACACCGGATGCAATAATCGGTGTGTTGCTCAAGCAACTATGTGAAGTACTGTGACTAAACGTGACTAATCTCGTCTTGTCTTGTCTTGACTAACCGGTGTACGCTTAGTCTTAGATGCAAGAGCTATACTTCAAAAATGATCTTTAGATGATTTTTTTCAATCTATACCTTTTGTGCTCCTACTACCTAACAACAGTGCTTCATTTTTTCAAATAATATAATCTGTAATATTATTTTCAATTTTATACCTCCATAATTATTCTCATAGTTTGGAAATAGAAGAAATGCAAAAAAAATTAATTCCCAATATTCAAATTCAAGCCCACAAGGATCAGATTTGATCCTCGTTGAACTGTTGTTTTTTATTTCACGGAGGTCGACTGATTGGAATCAAGTGTCTTTGAACGTCCATTGTGCTAACCGATCACTTCTCTTGGTCTTCATCAAATCCGGTCATTTGACGGAGATCAAAAGTTGATCGTCTTTCGTGCAACCATCCGTAATTGAGTGGCTTGAGACAGTGTGTGAGTATATGTTGAGTCTACGTTTTAAGTACCTACACGCTTTAATTAGAGGAAAAGAGAGAGAAAACTACCGTATCGTAAGCTAATATATAGCTAAAATCATAGCTATTGGAGAGAAGACTGGCAGAGTGCATGGTTTTAAATAAAAATGATGTGAATTTATTTATTTTTTATCTTATCAACTCGATTCCCGAGTGCATTGGGTACTTGTGATACAGAGATTTCATTCTCATACATAAACCATTTTTTAATGAAGAATAATATACAAGGTACAACCTGGATCCTATTGAAACATTCAGTACAATTTGCAAGAAAATTCAAATCTATTTTGCATGTGTTTGATGAATAATTCAAGTATGCTAAGTAAATCACTTAATTTTTTATTGAATCATGGAATTTACAGAACAACACATTAATTATGTAATAATTATATTTTGTTCATCATGTAAACACAAACAATTGGTAATTGTTTACAGTAATTTATTGATTCCACCCTATGGTTGTCAAGCGTGTTGAAAGTTTTTAGAAACTTCAAAAACTAGTTTTTAAAGTCCTTGTTTCATTTAAATTTATTTATTAATTATTTGATAAATAATAGAACTCGATGAAGCAAGTAAATTAACTTTCAAAGCTGTCAGTTTCGCCATACTATAACATTACTGTATTATGGTTATGGTTTTAACATTGATAAAGGATTTAACTGGTTGCTGAGTGATCATGCAGTTAAGTCACGAACACTCGAGACTGATCTTGGATGGGTGACCAACACAAAATAATTAAGGCGAGGTGACACCTACCCGTAAGGGTCTCCCCTCTGATAAAAAGCCATACGATTATTATTATATATTTTTTATTGACAAAGGACTATTCCTTATATAGTTTTTTTTATCTATGGTTTAACCAATCATGCATAGTACAATACACAGTGTGAGAAGTTTTGATAAAGTATGTTCTTCAAAAGTGCCTGAGCCCATGTTTTCAAGCTTCAGAATGTTTTATTAAAGAGTTTACATAATTAGAAATGATTGGAAGCATTTATATTTATTGTTAATCGGCCTAACATTGATTTATTATTGCACCTGTTATGGGTTCTACTCATACGAAAAAGTTCAAAAAATTCAATAAATCCACGTTGAAATTGCTAGGTTAACATAATATAACAGTTGTAATTGTAATTCGAGTTACTGTACGTACATCGTTTACTAGGCCTACTTACATACTGTAGCATGAACAAAAATTCTGGTGTACAATTGAGAGATACTTTTAAGACTGCTTTTACAACCATTTTAGATACAGTATCAAGTTATATTGTGAATGACGTACAGAATTATTTTGTTACAGTTTGTATTGATATACCAAATTTTCCAAGAAGGATTTTTTTTTATTTTCTGCGCCATATATTCTACAAAGCTTTTTTATAAAGCCAAAACATCCTGTCATTGTGGTCAATAATAATTCGTATTGCATTATCAAAAATAACTGTAGCCTATTGAGTGATAAGATCTAGTTTATTGAGCCTTTAAGGATATAAAAAGGGTGATAAAAAGTATTTCTAATATTGAATGACTATTTTTATACTGACATAATGCAATGGAACGTAAGGATACATGCTCTACTATTTCAGGTACGTTATTTTTTTATCAAATAAATGTTATGGAACAGAAACATACATGCGCTATAGTTTTTCAGTTACCGACTCTGTTTTTTTATCAAATAAATTTTCATGTCATTAGCTTAAAGTGGATCCTATAATATTAACCTCTCTGTCTATTTTTTCTCAAACATCAAAAGAATGACTTTAAAAGCTGTATCACACTGATACTGACTTTTAATAGCTCATTTTTGAATCATAGAGTTGAACTTTAATTTTAACAAAGAAAGTGAGCTAGAACGTATAGCAGCTATAGGCCTACTTATAATAATCATATTCTATTCCCAATAAATAGAAGTTGAAGAAGAATTTATTTCCTTCCATTTCTACCCTAATTCTTCCATTGATAACATTACTTATCTCCAAATACCGAAGGTCTGAACCTTTTTTATTGTTACAGAAAGTGTTTCAGTAGCCTACTATACCGTATTTTAGTTATCGTAAATTGTAATTTAATTTCATGAAACCGATGCGAATGTTAATATTATTTATTTTTCTAAATTATTTATTCGATTTGAATCATTTGTAAATTTCTGTTTTATCTTTGTAGTTTAGTGAAAGTTCTATTGTGATATTCAGTCCGAATTATATTTTTAATCAGGAAATTAATTATAAAATATATTGTAAATGATAAGCCTTGCAATCTTATCAGATGCTAGCTACAATTCGAATAATAAATAAATATCGCTCAATTATGAGTTGAATCGCAGATTTTTGAATGACGTGTTGAGTGGTTGCATTGATAATTTGTAATACAAATACACAATAGTTTAAGTGATAGATACTTTTTATATTGAAGATTTCTATATTGAACCACTGCAAAGATGTTTCTTTGAGATACAAAAGTTTTCTGCATTAGAAAATGAATTTTTCTCTCCAGAATTTGATTAAAAATCACAGTAAAAGTATTTTATTACAGTAAATTTACCAGCAATTGTTGAAGGCACACTTGTAACCATACTAATAGCACAGAATAAAAAAGAAGTTCTCTATTCTCTGCAAATTGCTTTATTCCAATATCATTTCTGGTAACTTAGACTCTTTCGGTTGTATTTTAGAAAAATTACAATAGAAATTTAAAATTTTCTTCAAGAATTGCATTCAAAATGACAATTCATACTGTATTTGACTAATTTTATGATTTCCGCACAAAATAATAAAGAATACAAAACGTTTTATTTGAAAATAAAGAGTGTACTTTATTACAAACCTTGATTCGTCTACTATTTTTTAATATTATACTCTATTATTTACAGGCTAGCTCAGAATTAGTATCCTCCTATTATTCGTTGTTGGAGGGAATTTTAAATATATATAAAAGCTATTAGTCATAAAAGCTAATATACAAAAGCCTCTATATTGATTTTCTCTTATTGATTAATATCACAGTAAAAACTTCCTTTTATATAGTTGAGTTTGTTGAAAGCCCGGTTAAAAGAACCTATCTTGTACATGATAAATGGAAGCAGAACATGATGTGAATAAGACAACTATAAAAGATCTACTCTTTATAGAAATTCTAGTTATTCAAGTACAGTCAACTACATATTAGTGGTAGTTCATAGACAAGGTCAGAGTAAACTCATTACAGAGCGCAATAAATGCTGAGTTGAATTAGTTTCTGAAATTATAGGTTTAAAATCCCTCTGAAAGAGTTCAATATAGCTCATATATAAGAGAAGAAACCATATCTTCAGAAAGTACTCGAAAACTTAGACCTCATTGGATAAAACTGTAGTGGTTTTATCAATTAGAAACAGAGATAAGTTGAAAAAATAGTTGAAATACATCCCCTCATGATGCTTCAAATTTTTTTTTCACAGAAATACCTTTTCAAAACCTATTGAGGCGTATAGTCAGAATAATATAACATTTTTCATACAATAAATAGAAAAGTAGCTTTTCTATACTGTATAGTTGTTGCAATATCTCATTTCCTTCCATCAGAAAAGTAGCTTCAAATTTTGTTCAATAATAATATATAGTGTTGACAAGACTTCAAAAGACTTTAGAATAATCTGAAAATTCAAGACAAGACTTTGAAAGTCGTTTAAGAGCTCTTTCAAAATAATATTGAACAAGATTTGAAGCTTTTTTACCTAATTTTATTGGATGAAGGATTTTTTGTGTAGGCTATTTACGTCTTTGGGAGATCCAGGACAATATTGATGAATTACCGGTACCGAGATTAAAATAATGTTGGTAAGGACCGATATCAGGAAGCTTCGCTAACATGACAGGAACTGGAAGAACTTAGAACAAAGAGTGATTTCTTATTTGTAATTCTACACAGTTTCTTCCCCATTATTCATCCGAATCCTTATGATTTTTTTTTCATTTCATCAATTAAGATTGCTAGTTTTTCTGAGCTCTTGCATAAAGGCACTTTGCCCAAGAAACGAAAAAAAAATTCCTTATTGTATTCAAAATTGAAAATAATTCAAATTGGAGTCTATTGGAATGTGATCACTGATCAATAAGACAAATTAGCGACCATTGGCAGTTGGCAGGGAAATCCAATTGAAGTATTCATTCTACGATGGTTGTATTAAATTATTGAATTTTCTAGTAACTGTGAGTGGCCTTCTTTCAGTTTTATCTAAAGATGGCCAAGAACTGGGCATTGGACTATCAGTCTCTTATCAGTGGAGAATGTTAAGAAAGAAGAAAAAGTATTGGATCACAGTTGATATATGTTTATGTTGCTATGGTTTCTTTGTAAATAACATACAAGTTGGTGTTTGAACGTTGAATAAATACGGTTGTACTGTGCGTATGCTGAAAGTGTTGGGTTGAATAAAAGTTTGTAAATGAAAAATATACTATTTTATTCAGCATGTAAAAATAATTCAACAGAGAAAGCAAGAGATGCTCAATATTCTGAATATCTGATTCGTTTGCCATTCGCCGAATTTTAATTTTTAGCTGTATTTACTTGTTGATTATCAATCTTCTTTTCACTGATTAATACTATTGGAATTAAAATAAAGTAACTTTTTAGTGAAAAAACACTCACATTTTTTAATGTGACGACAATTGTTTCGTGCTGGTGTTGGCAACAATTGTAGTCACATCAATAAATGTTTTTACTTCTTCAGTCCTTCCAGAGGACCCTTATAAGTTAAGACTTTTTAAAGGGAAATACATAATTATATAGAATATAGGCTATATCAACTCATGATTTAATAATTATTGATTCCTTTGGTATAGGATAGATTGTTTTTCTTTGTTATTGTTATACATTTATAATTATTATATTCATGTAGCTTTTCATCGGTACAGAGCGTGCCATCCAAATTGGCTTCTCACTGGAGCATGCGCGTTGATCGCTTTCTCCCACTACAGTGCCTGCTGACTCGCGGTACAGTAAATTTCAGAAGTTCATTCAGCTGGCAAACTCAGCTTTATAAAAAAATTCATATTCGCTTCGGTTACCTAGCAGTACTATGATGTTATTTGCTTCACTGATGCCCGGTTTTTCAGTCGCTCAATAGACAGTTTATGGATCCAATAGCACTATTGAATCAATAACCATGTGTTTTCAAATGCAAAAAAAAGTTATTGATTCAATAGGTTTATTGAACGACTGAAAAACCGGGCATTACTGTACTAGCCTTAGCGGCTGGAGGGGAAGCGTGGTGGGAGAGATTATCCATCTCTCTCGCACAGCCTCCCCTAGACGCCAATTTGGATGGCGCGCTCTGTATCTACTGTGCCGACAAAGGAACGCTACTTTTCAAAATTACCGCCAATCAAGATTCACTTGTTCAAGCACAGCCTTCTAAATTCGACTAAAATCGCTTGATGGCGGGACACGGCAGGCCTTGAAATTTTCTATGCATCTTGCCTGTTTGTAGAGGTGTGCCAAACTGCTATTTCAGTGGAGCAGTGACGGTTGTGAAGCAGTAATTTTAAACTGCTTCGCTGGCAAGATTACTAGGCAGAGTACTTTTGTCTAGTAATCTTGCTTCGCTGGAGCAACTGTTCCAATGAATTATGAAGCAGTCAGCAGTTCAGTGTTCACTGTTCAGTTCAGGTCAGGTCGTGCGGTCGAGACCTCCATGCGTCGCTGGGAATTTTCGCTTCTATATATCTTCTTGATTAATTCCTTATTATTCTCGTTTTTCATTCGAGTCGTGTGTAAAGTGTTTGTTAGTGTATCTGTGTACAAAGCTTTCTTACTATATACGCGTACGAAATTGTGTTAAATCTGTGAAATAGAGTGTTGTGATAGAGAAAACAGAAAACTCCTCCTAGAGAAATTATAGATCTCCTAGAGATATGATAAACAAATTTTGTAAGGTCTTTTTAGAGATTTTTGTCAGTCCCCCACCAATCTCCTTATAATTCTGAAGTTAGTCCTTTTATAATTCGGTTCTCTTTCACATAGAATATGTTCAATAGTTTTTTTAAGCAGTATATGAGATCTAATTTGAATGTTAAAATACAGTCAAGTTTGGAACTATATTTTATAGATTAATATAATCTTGGATGGTGAATATAAATCTCATTTCGCTTGATCCCTGAAAGAATTCTTGTACTTTTATCTTGAATTTATTGATTGATAACAAATTCCACCTACAGTAACTTATGAGTTATTCATTGTGGTCGATTTTTATATCCAACATTTCCAAATGAATATAAGGCGTTTGATTGGCCACAGCCCCTTCTCTGTATTTCAGTTCAAATTACCCCTAGATTTTTATCTCCTTCATCTTTCCAGAACATTATGGCTAGATTTCACGATTCCAGTAGACATTCAGGTTACTGGATGCAGGTTACCTGCCTGGCAGCCTGCCTCTGCTCTAACCTGAATAAGCCAGTAACCTGTTCAAGTAAGTGGTCCCACGGTTCACTTTACCTGCTTCAGGCAAACTGCCTCCAGTAACCTGAACGTCTACTAACTGGAATCATGAAATCCAGCCATTAGTGTTGATATTTCAATACAAATCACAGCGTATTCCGAATTCGACCAGAAATAATATTAATATTATTGTGCTTCAATTCCAATACAGTAATTCTGATGATAAACTGTTTTATCCTAGTTGAACCTCCAAAATTCTTCAACTTTTTTAATTACTTTGATCTGGAAACCGTGTTCTGTTCTCAAACTATTCCATTCCATTCAAATTTTGAATATATTGCGGGTCACAAAATGGCCGTAATTCAACAGGTAGGCCTTGTCGTAGTTGTTTTAATTTTTCGACTCCTATATGTAAAATGAATATTTTTACCATAAAATCCATAATTATATCTAACAAATTAAAAATATTGACAGGTCAAAATGAGAATTAATTTAATTTTCCTTGCCACGCCTACAAGCGTCTTTGAGTTGAGATTCTTCAAAGACTTCAAAGCAGTATTTCGTAATGGCGGACGTGAAGCGGTTTGCTGCGTTTATGAGTTGTGGTTTTCAATCCCGTTCAAGTTTAATTGTCGGTTAATCGGTTCGGAAAATGTTCAAACTCATCAAAAGTGTAGAGAACTTTATTTAGTGTGTGAAATTCATACTGTGCATGTTGAAGAAGCGAGAAATGTGGAAATTGGTGTAATGTTCGTGTTTCATCCAGCAACAGGCTTTTTGATTTTGAAGTTTCTTCGGTTTTGAAGGTAGGAATACGTCGTACAACAACTATTTGCATGATAATATATTATTGAGATTTGACACAGGTTATTGTCCATGATTAGAACTGAAACACACATTGACTTCTAAATTGAAAATAAGCTAGCTTTGACCATTGTCAAAGCCCTCAAAATGGCTGCAGCATTAGGCCTACCTTATACCTATATTGTCATTAATGGTGCCGGGTGGGGAGGGACATGTTTATTAATTTTCATTTCATCTATTTACACACAATTTCCAAAAACAATACAATAATACAACATATAAATACAATACAAAATTGGAAAAAGTGGTTAGGTGACCTCATTGAAATCGTGTTGAGCAGGCACCATAATGTTAATGGTTGACATTGTCAAAGCAGAAAATCTAAATCAATTCATCTCTTATTCTGCCCAAAAAACAATAGAGTATAAATACAAACTCATCACAAAATATGAAGTAAAAATATATATTTAATATAATTAATGTAGATGATAGTTTATTTCTGTCACATGAAAAACCGTAGCTTATATCACAGAAGCACCTATTGTAATAATAGTTGACAACATATAGTTCCAACCCTATTCACAAAATAAAACTTATTTCACGTTCTGATTATAATTGAGAAATTTAGAAGGTTACCCGTGCTTCACTACGGGGTTTCAAAATAGTTTTGAGGTTTAAGGATATTTGTGTGAAATATCTAATCCCTGCGTTCACGTTGTTAGAGGAAATTTTAAAGGTATCTGAAACTCAAACCCCGCTATTTTAACATATTAAACCCGCTATTTTGCATGTTAACTTTGGCATAGAACCCAAAAATTGTAAATGATTAGGCCTATTTGATATAGGCCTATGTAAATTTAAATGAGGTTACTGATAGAAAATAATTTGTGATACATTTTTTAAGGATTGGGGTATATCTATGTTTCTATCATCCCTGATCATACCTTCAACACAAGTCATGTCATGTTCTTATTCAATACAGAGAGTGTATAGTAACAGTGTGGCCATTTGTGTGAAGCACTCCGTAACAGTATAATATGGAGATCATTTTTTTCCCGCCGCCACCATACCGATACTTTTTCCAAACATGAATTCACTCATTTGTCAAACTTATTTAAAGAGAAACAACATCAAAAATAACTTTTCCAACATTAAAAATAGTCTCCCTACTCTTGGTATTGCTATAAAAGCTTGAACTGATGAAGAATAATACTATACTGGCAAAGGCAAAATGTAGGTTAGAAGTTTATCACTTATAACAGTCATATGATGTGCTTTTCATTCCAATGCAAATCTTATGGGAATTGGAAAAAGTATGGTGGATTTGTCCGAGCTAACCAATCAAAAGTTTGATATGCAATGTCCACACTGTTACTATACACTCTATGTATTATATTTAAATTACTTCACTGACAACTTTCCCATTTCGTAATGGTACGGTATAAAAAACATCTGTTTATCATTGAACGTTATTCACAGGTGAAAACTTTTACTCGTGAATCGCACCATAGTAGTATGCTAGTTGGCTAGTATAGGATTACACGGAGCTAGTTTACTAGCTACTAGCCAAAAAGCCAGCTATTATAGCTAGTAAACTCGCCCCATGTAATCGAGCCTTAACTATCTGTAACTGAAATAGCCTTGAACTAATAGCTGATTAGACAGCATAACTGCATTACACAGCATTAACTGTGTATTGTAAATGTAAAATGTTTTTTCAAATTGTAAATGTTTGCCTTCTCCGTTGTGCAGGAATTCGAGCAAGCTGCCGTGCTTCATGTACTCCTGCACTATGAAGACCGGTTCCTCTTTTGAGAAGACTGCATACAGCGCCACCAGACGGTTGTGACAGAACTTCTTCATGACAGCTGCCTCTTGCAGGAACGCCTGGGTCGACATTGTGTATTGTTTAAATCCATTCTTTTTTTCTACTGATGATATTACACTGACTTTGGAAAACTTTCAAGTACAGTAGAAAATAACTTGACTTACATCATAGTGCCGGTCACTATGTAAGTCAAGTTGGTTTTTACTTGAAAGTTTTTTAAAGTCAGTGTAATATGTTAATAATATTACCAATAATATTTATTTTTATTCATCCAACTAGTCATGCATGAATTCGATGTTGATTTTAATGCGTTCAAAAAAATTATTTTCTTTTCATTTATCCAACTAATTATGCATGAATTTGGTCTTTATGTCACATTTTTATGGGTTGTAAAACTTGAAACAATTGGTAGGTGATTATTAATGATAATTATATAAATAATTGATTACCACTGCAGTTGAAAATTTCTATATTGTCCAATTTTTCCAGCAAAGTTAACTCAAGAATTTATCATTTCCATACCGAATTAAAACAGCAGCAGTTCATAAAATTGTAAATTAGTAGAAAAATCATAAATCTACCCGTCTCTTCAACAAATATTTTTTGGAAGCTTTTTATAAAGATTCCTATCTTCATTTTGAGGATAGATTGATTATACTCATAAGAGTATATTTAAGAGTTACAGGACGCCACATACGAAAATTATAGTAATGTATATTGTAGTGTATTGTAAATGCAAAGTATCCATTGGTATAATTTTTTAAATAATAGGATGTTTCTGATCAATAATAGTTTTCCACTCCTCTTTAAAAAAGTTTTTCAATTAAAGTTGATTTTTGAACTCTTGTTGAATAGGAACAGAAAAAAACTTGAAATTAAATTTTTAGTCATTACAGCTATTTTATTTCCAATAGAATTGGGTGAAGATTAAAAATATTAATTTGACTAAGATCAGTTATCAGTCCTGCCTCCGTTTTCTTTTGATTGATTTTGGCAATGATTCTATAATTTTTTTTTTTAAATTTATTGCTTGTCAATAACAATTTGAAGATTTGTTGTTTAAAAACAGCCTAGGGCTCAAGGGGAATTTGGAAAAAAAGGTAATTGATTATTTCAAAATAATCACAAATCTATTGCTGTTTTTTATCGTATGGCTTTTTATCGGTGGGGAGACCTTTATTGATGGTGTGATCAATCTATAAACATAAATAATTATTTTCATGGTCTAACAATATTTGTGAAGTCTTGTCAAATTATAAGCAAATTTGAAATTAATTATTTTAGCCATTCAAGCTGATTTTATTTTATTTTATTTGCTTGCACCCTAAATACTGTCACTTCTGGTGTGACTTATTTCTGTTTGAGAATACAGCCCTGTATCTTTTGATTGCATCCTAAATGTTGTCACCCCTTGAGTGATTCTCTACTGTAAAGGATTTTGTACACAATCAAACTTCTCATCAAATCAATAATCACCTTCAACTACATTTTCACTGTTTGGCTGGAACTTGAGAGTTCGTTAAATTTTCACTAGATTTAAATCTATTTTTTTGACTTTTGAGATTTTATGTAACAGGCCCAGTGTGTTACTGTTTCATGAAACTATTTTTTGGACTTGTGATATTTTATGAACAGGCTATGTGCGTTACTGTTCATAAAACTCTTGTCCTAAGAAATAGGAACTGCTCACTATTAGATCTTTTATTTTGATAAATTGGTTGAAAAATTTGATTGAGTACAAATTCCACAAGATGGGGCTTGTATATATCAAGAATGGCTTTCATTTTAATTCTTCTATGTTATTAATATGTGAAAAAAGAAATTAAATCAAAGAAAAAATGAAAAAATATATATAATTTCTGTTTGTAAATGGAGCTGTGTATTTATGGCTAGCATCTTAAATGCTGTCACTTCTGGAGTGACTTAGTTCTGTTTTTGAATGTAGCTCTGTATATTTTTGTATTTTGCTGTCAGACCTGTTTCTTGTTTCATAAAACTTGTCCTGAGAAATTGGAATTGTTAACTATTTGATGCCAACACACCAGACGTTAAAAGAAAAAATGGTGTTTTTTTATTTGTGGGCTAAGATGAAACTGTATTTTTCTGTTGTATAAGATGACAAAGAGAGTTCTGTCACTCCTATAGCGATTTAAACCACTGTAAAGGATTTTGTACACAATCAAACTTCTCATCAGATAATCAACTTCAACTAAATTTTTCAATTGTTTGGCTGGAACTTATAGTTCGTTAAATTTTCACTAGATTAAATTTTTTTTTTTGACTTGTGATATTTTATGAACAGGCTATGTGCGTTACTGTTCATAAAACTCTTGTTCTAAGAAAAAGGAACTGCTCACTATTAGAACTTTCATTTTATTGGATTATTTGAAAAATTTGATTGGGTACAAACTCCACAAGATGAGGCTTGTATACATCAAGATTAGCTTATATTTTAATTTATCAATGTACATTGTGAAAAAAAGAAAGAAAAAAGAAAAAATAAAAATGAAAAAAAAGAAAAAAAGATAAAAAGAAAAAAGAAAAAGAAAAAAGAAAAAAAAAGAAAAAAA